>NC_051167.1:211851280-212291681 GCF_013339725.1 Rhipicephalus microplus | reverse complement strand
TATGCCATACCAGTTTTGGTATCGATACCATTATCGAAACGGTCAGGAGAGCTAAAAGTCATAGGCGGCTAGATAGATAAAAATATGTTGAACGTCGCCGAAGTTCGCTAAGAAATGCTTCGATTTTAATGCATCCAGGCAAATCAAGGCCAACCACATCACATGACCCCGCGTCTGTTCCCTTCTTATCTGGAATCTGGGTAGCGTTGACGTGTTAGTGGGCAGGGAAGTATTGGACGAGTTAGTGGGCAGGGTACTATTTCGGAGAAGGGCCACAGTTCCACACACATCACACAATTTATGATTTGGAACAGCTCATCCGCACTTTCTATTATTTCTAGAGTGAGTAGTACCAGCCGATGAATAAGAAAGTTTTGTGCATTTATTCTCGGCGAACAGTGAACCAGGCGTTAATTGTGCGTGAAGAAGCTGCTCGTGTCGTGTGTTTAAGCGTTTCAATGCCGGGGTATTCATTGCTATGGAAATGTTCTAATGCAGGAAAACATGTGATACACGCCCGTGTGGTACCCATGACACCTAGGTTGAAATCGCGAGCCGCAGGCCGCATATCTGGCCCCTGCGTGGATAGTAATTAAGGTACTCAGTGCCGATGACTAGGGACCTTTTGAGCAGACATGACTTGACGAGGGATGTACGCCAAGGTGGCGAGACCAAGAATTATTTCGTATTGAGTGAACAGCTGACGGCGAAGAAGCTTTTGAAGTATAAGAAGATAGTAGTCATTTTAGGAGCGAAGCTCCTTAGAATGTGGGTCTTTCCTTTCTCTGTTGGTGTATGTAGCCACCTTGCAAACATCCCACAACACCCCATCACCGATCTACCCCTTCAGCGAACAAAAAGCCAGTACTGTTGATAGCATCCAATATAAAATGCAAGATCGTCGTGTACTTTTATCCAGGTGCCCGTTAAAGAACCATGGATTTTCCTCCTGCATCCATCTCTTGTTTCTGCCTGACCGCCTATAGTTCCATCTCTGCAAACTGCCCACTACTTCGTACTCGCAAACATTCCGCTACGCCATATCACCGATCCATCACTTCACCAACCATAAAGCCGTTATAATGAAGGGGAAATGAAGGCGACCAATAATAAAATATTTTGTATATATATATATATATATATATATATATATATATATATATATATATATATATATATATATATATATAGATATATATATTTTTTGTCACGTCTTTGATACTGAGGGGGCGATGTTCGCGGATGATTCAATTTAGCAGTTAATCCCTCCAGCACTTCACCCCCCCTTAACATCATTCACTTTGCGGATATCCCGTTTCTTTTTGCAGAATATTTCGAAATAGCGACTCCAGTAACTATGACTGTGATTACTTCGTTTACTCGTTGCACTTTCCTGCTATTTATTTAAGCTATAGCTTGTTCTGATATCATAAAATTCATTCATAGTTGATATCGACACGTTGCGATGCACTGAATTTTGACTTCCGAAGTTTCAAGAATTTTTGTGTGTGTTCAAAGTTCTGTAAGGCTATTCATCAGGAGCTTGTTTTCACGCTGCCAATTTCAGTATGTAAGATGCTCTTTCGCATGGGTCTTGTAACTTTGGTGCTTCTGCATTGTGTTACTAAAGGCTGATTTTTCATCAATTTATTGATAGCCTAATCAATTCTCTGTGCAGAATAAAGACCATGACATAGTCTTGGCTCGAGTCTGCGCAGTGACGTTCAAAGGTATCGGTGTCGCGGCCCAAGCCTGCTCCCTGACGTTCCAGGCAATGCCTGTATTTTGGTACGGTGTAAGCCTGTTCTAGTAGAAAAAAAAAAGCTTTGTAATTGGCCGATTCAACTGCAGTACTCATTAGTTCACGTGCAAAACTGCGATAAATATTGGCCCTCTAGAGTACCATCCGGGTAATTCGCAATCAAATACCGACATGTGAAGGCATCACCCTTCGCATGACCTCACGGTTGTTCTATTAAAAATATAGGGGAAGTGGACAGGGATGGTCAATCCAATGATAGTCTTGTACCTTAGCTACTATTTCCAAGAAATGGTGCCACAGCTCCACACATCTGTTTGATACACACTATTTGAAACAACTTCTCTACACTTGCTGCAACCCCTCGAGTGTATAGTACCAGCCCATGACCCTAAAAGTTATTATTTATATTAGGCGAAAATTGAACCAGACGTACATATTGCATGCAGAAGCTAGTCATGTCTTGTGTTTCAGCGTTTCGATATCACGCTACCTGTACTTTCATGAATGTTTTTTTGCAGAAAATTATTCCCAAGTACACCTGTGTCGTATCCATGGCAGCAATAAAAGCACTGAGGTAGAATTTGCAAGCGGGGCACCGCATTCCTGGGTGTCTCCTGGTGAGTGTTGGTTATTTAGTTACAGTATGAGTGACTTGATGAGCAGCCACGATTTCATTTGTGTACAGGAAGGTTTCAACACGAATAATTCACGCATAATTTTTGGGCACTCTGTAATATATGTGAACGAAAGCGTAATGTTGTTGAATTCATAGTAATTATTCGATGCGAGTCGTGCTACAATTCCTTTTCACTCTAGCCACTATAGCCGAAGGTGTGTATGCGAGACTATTGAGAGCACATGAACGTTTCACTCTCGCCCTCACGTTCACGTGCAATACAGGCGCGTCCCTAGACGAGTATTATGCAGCTATACTCGGCGACAGCTTTTCTTCACATTGGAGCGAAGGCCACAGAGCCAACCTGCGTGAATCGTACCGCCAGTGAATGCAGTTCCACAATAGCGCTTGTATTTTCAACGTGTATATATGTGTATATATATGTCTCCCCTGCACGCTCGAGGCACTCTAAAGCTGCGCCTCCAGAATACAATTCACCAATTTTCTTGCGACGAACATCAAATAAACGTTTTGTTCACTCTCCTAGACGCAAGGCTATCGTCTTTCGACGACATTTGCAGTGTAACATGCAAATACGGGGCACATATTTTGGGGGGCGTCGGGGGGAAGTGTTATTGAGCTGAGAATACGTTTTTATTTGCGCGAAATACATAAAACATTTCCTACAACATTTCCGCCTCCATCGAAAATGCAGCCGCTGCAGACGGGATTATATCCCGCGATTTGCGGGTCAGCATCTGAGTATCTTAGCCACTGAACCAGTGGGACAGCTAGTTGCGTGCGTCGTACTGTAGAGTCTTTTGGGAAGTTAAGAGTGATTGTAAGTCTAAAGGGAATAACGCGAGAACTCAGAGGACACAAAATTTTGTAAGGTAATTCTAATGAGACCACTGTGGCGGTGCTGTTGTTGGAGTGATGAATCTGGTATGCTTGGTGAGGAGACCATACGCATGATGCGAATTTGAGCTGTGGACGGGCAAATATAAAGTATGCTAGTTTTTGAGTCATCGATGGAGCATCCCGAAGGTTTCGCTTTAGGTAACGAAGTGTACGAGAAGCCCGTGTGGTCTTTTAGGGGCGAAGCTCCTTAGAGCGTGGGCTCTGCGTCCCCTGTATGTAGCCACCTCTCGTTTAGTTCTTGCAGTGTCCACTAGATGGCGGTACCGTCTCCTGTATGTCGCCTCCTCTCGTTTAGTTCTTGCGGTGTTCACTAGATGGCGGCACCGTCTCCTGCATGTAGCCACCTCTCGTTTAGTTCTTTTAGTGTTCACTAGATGTCGGGACTTGTAGCTGATGATGAAAGATGCGAGATGTTATAAAATAGGAACAATGTCACATACGGCACGTGTCATCATTGGTGAAAGGCAATCGTTCGATTTAGTGCGGCGACGTACGCTAGGGAAAGCATTGTAATAAAATGGAGTGGGCAAAAGGTACGGAAGCTTCATGGTTTACCAGGTTTTCCTCCAGAGCTTCGCCCACTCATCATCATTCACTTCGTGGATATGGTGGCACTTTTTGTTATATGGTTGGACCAAGATGAGTGTGATGTCGGATGAATACTTTAGCCTTATACGTCGATGTCTGGCTTGCGGAATGATTGCTAAGCGAATAATCGAATGCAGAGTTGGTACGTTTATGAGTGAAAGTAACTGCATTTGTATGTGTTAAGGGTCATTTGCAGAGATGATTACCAGTTGCTGGTTCAAGATCCTGATGAAGGGCAATGTGGTCAGTACTAGCAGAAATTTTACGATAAACCACACGGCCATCCGCGAATCGCCTGATTTTGGATGCAATTTCTTCGGGGAGGGCGCAATAAAAATTAACAATAATAAAGGACCTAAACCCATTCTTGTGCGACTTCAGTTGTTACGTCACTTAACTAGGAGGAATGAATGCCTGCGACTGTGAATTGCTTTGGAAATATCAATAAATATGCACTCTTTCTAAAAGCCATTATTCATACTCCGGTGTAGTTCATTAGTGAATCGCATGAATGGTGTTTTACATAAGCTCTTCCTTGAAACCATGCCGATTCACAAAAAAAGAAGTCACTATTTTCCAAAATTAGTGCAGAGTTGGAAGCGATGATGTTTAAGCGTCAATGCCGGAACTAGACGATAATTTGTTTGTTAGTCAACTTTGGAAAATCGGTGTCATGTAGTAATAGCAGAATGCAGTGACATATTGGAGTGGTCTTCTTTCGTAAACACAGCCATGAAGTAATTATTCAGCATACTTACGCAATCCTCCTGTGCAACAGGATTCTCACTTTTGCCCAATAACGCTATGTCATCATGGATATCCGGAGGAGCGATAATTTACCAAAACTTTCTGGGGTTGCTTTTAATGAAAAAGAGAAGGTTGTGAGAATAAAATGTTTTTTTAGTGACACAAAGGACGTTAGTGTTTCCTTTTCAATGCCCTGCGTTTCTTTTGTGATGCGTAAATGCCTGTTACCTTAGCGATCTTCGAAGGGCGCTTCTTTTTGTTTTTCAGCGTTACAAGGGACCTGCGAAACTAAGGTTTTGATATGTTTACACGTAACGTTATGCGGAGTATACTAGCTTGGCTTAGTTCCACTAACAGTAGTCCCCATATTCTTTCATGAAAGGAATGCTTCGGCTGTCTTTTATCCTGAAGCATTGGGACAGCTAGTTGCGTGCATCGTACAGTAGAAAGAGGCATTTGGGAAGTTGAGATTAATGGTAAGTTAATAACGCGAAAGCTTGGTGGACACAATATGTTGTAGTGTGATACTGGCATACTTGTGTTTGCGGGGCCCTAGATTTTAACAGCGCACTGGAGGAATGAAGACTAGAAGAAAAGTAAAAGCACAACACGGGCGCCGACTGGCAAGTGATTTTTATTACGCAACAACGTGCAAATATGTGAAGTTGAAAAAAATTTACAGAAAACAGTCATTGATGTCAACATGTGTAGGTGACACTTAGGTGTTGAAATGCCGCATCACTTAGCGCGATGGAAGGTACACTGATACAATTATCCGCTTTCCTTTGGATGTCGAATGCTTCGATGATCTCCCTTCCTGTTTATGACGTGACAGTATTTTAGTCTCGGCGAAGAATGAAGTGCAACCGCGCTGTTAATAATGCCTGGTGAGTGAAAATGGTTTGCTGTCTGATAGTGATTGTTCATGTTCCCCAAGACTGATATTCATGCACTTCGCCCTTTGTCCAATGTTTGATTTTTCGCATGATAGTGGAATCAGGTGTACGACCTCTAATTTGCGCGTTCTTTCTTGATAAAAATCAGTTGCGAGTCAGCACCCGTGTTGTGCCTTTACTTTTCTTCTAGTCCTCGTTTTCCAGTGCACTGTTATAATCAAGATGAATCCGTACCAACTTGCTGAAGTTGCAACTTTTGTGGGGTATACAGACCATTGCACCGTTCATAAACGCAGGCCCTTGACGACTTCCCGCTTCGCGTGCCGGCCAAGCCTTGCAGCTATGCAAGAAAGAAAAGCCTTAGTGAGTAGCCCGCTCTTTTTAACACTGATTGGCCAAATACTTCTTAAATACATTTTATGGCAAGCTACACACAATGTTATACATTATTCTTTAATTTTGAGCACCTTTCTTTTACCTGAACGTGAAAAGCAAAGCTTATAGCTTATATGGCGCTTTGCCAGCGGCTGCCTGACGTTTGAATAAATGCAAATTGGATATGTGTTCCTGCGGACTCAACACTGAAGTCCCCTTTTGTTTTAGCTACTCAAGGGCTTACTACCCCTGTTTTTTCAGAGGAAGAAGCTCAACTATACAAAAGTGTTTTTTTCTGTCACATCGTGGTGCGGGCAGCCCGACCCCTCCTATGTGCAACACTAACCGGAACGCTGGCATTGTTCAATACTCCCTATTTCAAGAACACAATAATTGAAATCTATGAATGGTTCTAAACGTGAAAACCAAGGCAGGCTTTTTTGATAGCTTTCTTTCAGATAACTGTTACGATTTCGGGTACAAAAACAGTTTTTCAGTCTTGTTATGACGAGAGTGTTCTAATTTTGTTCACTTCTCTCAGAAGCCACGCTCACGTTTAATCTTAGAAGTGTCGACGTGGTGTGCCGGAGCGGAGGTGGCGCCACGCAGTTTCCTCACACAAAGCAATCTTGGACGTGAGCATGAAGGGCGACAGGGGGGGGGGGGGTCTGCCTTGTGCATAAACTTAATGAGGGGAGGCAGGCTCCCCCCCCCCCCAGAGGGATATCCTGCGCATGATTGTAAAATACACATGTACACCATCATAAAAACACCTTCATAAATACATAAAGTGACAGAGTGGTCTGTTACGAGATCACTGTTAGGTGAGAGGTAGCTTTTATAGAGAATAATCACAACTTGCAGCTCAAATGGAGAAAATAAGCAAAAAAAAACGTGTACTGTAATCATAAGAACTTGGTGTGATGTCTTTTCCTAATGTTTTAAAGAAAAGCAGATCATTAAAAGATGTGGCTTATGTTTCAGTTTAAATAATAGTTCAGGGGGAGACATCTGTTATTGTTCTTTCAATGTACAGTACACAAGCATCTGAGAAAGTCGCAGCTTTGCCGCAAAGACGAAGCAATGAACGCGATATCAACAATTTGACAGGTAACGCGCCGAATGAATGCAGATCGAAATGTGCCCCGCGTTTCTCGCGCACAAATTACGCACGAAACGTACTCGGAGGTACGGATGCACGCGAATAAGCATCTCAGCCGATGCCGCGTCATTCGATCGCCGACGCTCACTAGCGTGCCCGTCGTTTTGCTGGCCGCTGCTTCGCCGCCTGTGTATTTTTTCAGTTGTTAGGGGAGCACAGGTTCGCTCCAATAAACTTGTTTTCCTCATAGACAACTGCGTCGTCCTTTGCTGCGTGACATCTGGTGAAGGTGCGGGGTACATGAACCCTAAGCCATTGCCAAGCCAACAAACAAACCCAATGCATGGTTCGCGGCACGAAAATAAGCTCGTTATAAACGAAAACTTGTTAAAAAGGTATAGTTCTAATACTATATTTATTGCAAAACAGTTCTTATTTTACCTTTTGTAAGCGATATTTCGTTGTATCTGAGTCCGTTATATCGAAGTTCGAGTGCACTTACGGGAACGCGTTGATCCACTTCCCTAAGGCTTGGAAGAAATCTTAGAGATGCATCAGAGACAATCACTCGCCAACTATTGTACAGTGAAGCTTTGCTGAACAGTGTTTGCCATAGTGTGTCATTGACTCGTTGTCTGATACTACCTAAAAAAAACATAAGCTTTTCGAAGCGATGGCTTTACCCTGCGAAAGAAACACACCCAGAAAATGCCTCGTTCCGTGAATACGACCGTCATGCTCTGACATCATCTGAGCCGCATCAGCGCCGTAGGAGCTTTTACGTTGAAAGCTGTTACGAGATCACAACACGGGTCTCGTGCGGCGTCTTTGTTGTCCTCCGCCGCTGCCGTTGTGTCTGTAACCACTATGGCACGAAATAAGAAAATTAAAAACTCGCCAGGGACACAATTGAATTCGAAGCTGGGTCTCTTGCGTGCCAGCCTAGCAATCTACCCCTGAGCCACGCTGGTGCCTTAGGCAGGGTTCATGTCTCGAAAATAATCTCGTTGCTATGAGTAATGAAGCGCTTTGGAACGGCAAGGGAACATCCAGGTGTTCCACAATGCGAATTGCGAAACGAGTGGGTCGTCGAATGCTCCAACCCTCCACAACAACCTCGGCTATCCACTGTGGCGCACACCCCCTGTGGAGGTTTCTGGGGATCAAAAAGCTTCTGGCATGCTGTTTCATCGTCGCCACACAACAGTGTTCTTGAAGCAACTACTTCAAAAAGTGGGAAAGGCTCTGTAAGACTGTTCTTCCAGCTTTATCTGTGGCAGTGCTGTCTGTTGCGCGCGTGCCTCGCGGTTATTAACGCCATGCCGTTCTCCAGGGACAAGTTTCTTTCGTCTATCGAAATCGGCACATTCCTTTTTCTCTTTCTTTCAGAGACATACGGGGCATGTTGTCGACGAATTCCTGAACGTGAATGCGTTAAGGTGTGAACCGCAGCTGTTTTTCTGTGGCAGCCAGCTACAAGTGCGGTCGTCGGTGTCGCGAGTCTCGCGTAGGCGGCGAGCATGGAGTGACCCGTGCAACGTATTGAGACGGCTGCGATTCCGGGCACCCTCGTCGTTTACCAAGCCGGCGAGACCTTCAGCGGCACCCGTCAACTCCCCTACGTGCACCAAGAGCTGGCCTGGTCCGTGTGGATCTTTTTATTGCGACATTTTTTTAAACAGTTAATTTATTTTAACCAGCCTTTTTTTTTAAATATTTGTAGTGTGCGCTGCGTCGCACGTCAAAGCTCAGAAGCGTGAGCCTGAGTTTTTTTTCTCTTTCTCTCGTAAATTTTCCTTGTCTCTCCTGTACTTCCATCTTGTTGTTGTTTTATTAATGTTCCGCATATTTGTCTTTAGTCTGTATCTTTTGTAGTGTTTTTAGCATATTTTGTTATGTAACTGTTCTTTCCATCGCGCATCAGTGTTATTCCTCTCTCGGTTATTTTTGTCAACTCCTGCCTATGCCCTTGTTTCAATTAAATGCTTGTTTATGTGTAATCAAACTCCGTGTCTGCTCTATGAGTGCGTCGGTCAGGCCCACACATCACCACACGTGCAACGCCGCACGGGTCGACCAACCTGCAAATAAATTTGAAATGTACCACTTCGAGGCCTTTCAGGCGTCGCAGGCCGAAGCGTAAAGTGGAAGCCTGCGAGTCTGCCGCACGTCGGTGTTGGATCGGCGGGGCCTCACCCGAAGTGTGTGACAGAGAAGCCTTTTTCAAGCCTATAAGGTCGCCAATGTCTCTCAATATGGCCCTAATAATGATTTATCAGCATTTGACGCAACCTCGAAAAATCGAAAATTTCCAAAGGCTTGGGATTTTTCTCAAATTGATGCCGAAAATGAATTACTACACACGCGACAGAACGTCGGAAAATTGGAAAATAAAAGATTTTCAAAGGCTATAAAGTTGCCATTTTGTCTCGAAATGGCTCTAAAACTGAACTATTGGCATTCAACGCAAACTCGAAAAATAGAAAAACTCCAAAGGCTTGGAATTTTTCTGAAAATGACGCCGAAAATGAATTCCTCAAAACGTGACAGAACGTTGAAAAATCGGAAAATAAAAGCGTTTCGAAGGCTCTAATGTCACCATTTTGTCTCGAAACGGCCCTAAAACTGAATAATTGGCATGCAACACAACCTAGAAAAATTGAAAATTTTCAGACTATGGACTTGCGATCATTTTTTAAACTGTGTGGGCGAAGGTACGGACACAAAAAGTCGCCATTTATTATTGAAGAATCGGCTGCATAATGTACCCACCAACGTCTATACCATCCTATCAAGCCGTAGCAGAATAGCCTAGTCAGTAAGCGGTTCAACTGCCAACCAAAAGGTAGCTGGTTCAAATGCCGGTGCGGGCAGCGTTGAAAGAAAAAAAAAACAAGGTTATGTGGTTGAGGGCGCTAATATGCCCTTGTCTATTGTTTATTTTTATAATTGACCGGCATTGTATTTATCAGAGGAAGTTCTAAATTGTGTGTCCTGTGTCGAGGCAATAGCCGAGTGTGTATGGTGTTCAGTTCACAACCAAGAGGTCAATGGTTCGAATCGCAGAGTGGCGAGTGCCGGAACACTAGGAAGTCGTCGAGATACATTGGTGACAAACCTGAAATGCACAAACTGTCACATACTAAAAGGATGACACCGAGGGCCGCGAAGCGGGCTGTACCAAAAAATTACAACGTTAAATTAACCTAATACATTTATTTTTAAAACAATGCGTCCGGTTTTTTTTCAAAAAGGGAAGCGATCTACAGCGGCTTTGGACCCGAAGGCCCAAGGGTACCCCTTAGCCGCCATGTAGCTCAAGCGTCCCCCCCGAGCGACATAAGCCTCGCCGTGCCGTAGCACAACTGCGAAGAGCACTCGTACCTTTAACCCGGAGGTATCGGGCGAGGGGTGTACCACTTAAGAAGTGAGCCAATCTCCGGGTACAACATCCCTCTGCCTTTGAATCCGGTGGCCTCCGGCCGGCACCGGGACGGAATCGAACCCGGCACCTCCCACATTGGAAGCAGACGCTCAACCATTATGCTACCTCTGTGGTGGGAATTACAGGGACTAACAATGTTGGTCAATCTCGTCAATGCGACCAAACACCAGAAAATAAAATTTTGGAATCATTAAGGATTAGGTTTCCGCAATGAGGCTGAGAGCGGGATTTGAACCACTGCCATCCCGATTGTGAAACGAACACTTTACCGCTTGGCTACTGCTACGATACCATATAACGGTTCACTATTAAGTCTGCACTTTACACAGCCGCAGTTTTGTGTCCCTGCCTCGGAGCGCACAATGTTTCCTGGCGTCCGTAAAGGCAGAGGTTGAACGCATAAGAACTCAAAATGTGACAGGCTTTGAAAAATTGGAGAATAGAAGTTTTCTGAAACCTATACAGTCGCCATTTTGCATCAATGGCCCCATTAAATGAATGATGAGCATTTGACGCAACCTTGAAAACTTGAAAATTTCCAAAGGCTATGCCATTTTTTCTCAAAATCATGTCGAATTACGGGCCTTAGGCCCGTATTCACAAACGCTCCTCACTCAAGGGCTCCCCTCGACTTGACAAAGTCGAGGGGAGCGCTTGAGCACTTCCTTCGCCAAGGAAGGCCTCAGAAATGCTCCCTTTACTTGAGTGAACAGCATGGGCCCCGAAAAGCGCCCGATAACGAGAGTATTCGCAATTGTGGTTAAGAAATACCTATCTCTGTGTAATAAATGAACTATTTTCTTACTCATTCTTTTTTTCTAATATACATTACAGCAAAATACATGCACTTAGAGTAGTAGCGTGGTTTCCTTAAGCCTTGTGCTGGTAGAGTTAGCGAAACCCCGGCTTGAAGTCTGGCAACAGTCAAACTCAGGCAGCTGAACGAACAGCTGATAGCATTTCGTCCTCTGCTGAACGTGTCTACCTGCTCAGTTATTTTGTCTCGTATGCGTATATTATTTGCGGTTTACATTTACGGTAGCGTCTGCGTGTGAGTTGTTTGGAGCCTACTTTTGCCGGGGTGACTAACGAACTACGTGAGTGATGACAGGAAGCGCAACAGATCGTTTGTTGCTTTGTTTACTTTCGGTTTACTGAGAGCCTTCTGATCACTAATTTAGCCACCGAATGTATAACGTGGTGGAGTGAGTATTTTTTACTATATATCACATTATATTGGCGTGCTTTTAGAAATCACCACCGCATTACGTATAAGTATTGCTCGTACGTAAATTCGTTCTTGTTACGGGAGTACGTGCACAGTTCCTAACTTCAGTGGTCTGTTCAATGTTTATTTTCCTCATTTACTGCGAATTAATATCAATGTGGACCTTTCATAGTTGTTCCTCTGCGTATAATTGAAAATTTGGAAGACATTGCTCGCAACTGCTATTCCAGGTTATACCAGGGTAGCGTTAAAAACTAGGCATGTTATACTCGTGGCTGAGCATTCAAATTAGACTGCTACGCAAGTTAAGAAAAGCGATCGTGTGCCTTTGTTTCACTATTGGCGAAAAATACATTTTAAAGTTGTTTTCTTCATTTATCAGCATATATAATTGGTTAACAGGAACTGGTGTGCATGCGTGCGTGTGTGTGTGTGTGTGTGTGTGTGTGTGTGTGTGTGTGTGTGTGTGTGTGTGTGTGTGTGAACTTTAGCATTTTAAACTTCTAAGGAAGGTATTGTTTTTGCATTGTTCTTCTATTTACCCTGCATTTATGGATGCGTCTAATTTGACAGATTCGCATAGAAGTAACCGTTAAATATTTGTAGCTTCCATCTCCAAGTTCACACAGCGGCAACGTCATAAATTTTTTTCGCGTCTCCTTCATCTGCGTGCTCCGAAGCACATTCGTTAGTGCATGAGTGGCCTTCGCACTAATGTTTTGGCTTTATTTGCAGAATATAATTACTGTAAATACCTGTTCAAAAGAATCGTGGTGTCTGTGCTGCATTCCAAAGCCCCGCCACAACATAATTTATAGGGGATGTTTTATTTTTTTTGAAATCATAAAAGTGAAGCGGCGTCTGACTTTTGGCACTGCTGTTCTTTGAAAACGATCTTGTGGGTTCTATTAACTTTCGAGAAAGTGTCGTCAAGAAGCAGCGTATTTCACTCTGACGATTCATTGAAAAGCAATGCAACAAAGCGGTGAAAAATGTTTAAGAGTATTGCATTCATCGCGGATTCATATGGTAAGAACCCTGTAAATAAAATATCCGCTATTGCTGCATCATTAGCACGTCTACCCGTTTGAACCACGTCATCTCAGTACCGTGGAAGAGGAGTGGTGCTGCTTTATATGAACTAAGTTTGATTTTCCTTGAACTGCTTTCCTGTAGAATCGGATAAGTGGTTTTTGCAGTCATGTCTTACCATGAAAAGACAAACATGACGATAATTATGTATTGATAAATGAACAAGACAGAAGTTGTGAATGGCAAATGAACCTTTATTACATGTGGCTGATGAAGAGCAACGTGGCAAACATAAGAATGCAACTGCAAAGTGTTCAATGAAACGTATGCAACCTACACACTGTCAAAAGAAAGTACAAGCTCGGAGGACATCATAAATAGGATCGAGGAAGTAGACACTATAGCGCACCTAATGCTGTGCAGCTGTACGCATTCGCTGCAGTTTTTGTGGTTTTGTATACAGCCGTGCAAACTCTGCAATGCATTGATAATACGGCACATTTTAGGAGACCTTTCCTCTGCGTTCTTCGGTCGGCAGCTGTTCTCCTGCACAAAAAATACGTAAAATATTGTTAGAAAAACGTAATAGCTCGGTTACCAAAGCCGCATTTTTCTTTAACTCTAGCGGTGCACACATTCAGTAGTATGTCTCGCGTTCAAGAACAGACATGGTTGAATTCTTGAGCTTTGACTATTTCGACACATGTTTGGCTCAGGCACTTGGGCAGCTGACGAGGCATATGATTATATAATTTCATTATCGAATTGCACAAATCATCCGCCCCGCCGCGGTGGTCTAGTGGCTAAGGTACTCGGCTTCTGACCCACAGGTCGCGGGATCAAATCCCGGCTGCGGCGGCTGCGTTTCCGATGGAGGCGGAAACGTTGTAGGCCCGTGTGCTCAGATTTGGGCGCACGTTAAAGAACCCCAGGTGGTCAAAATTTCCGGAGCCCTCCACTACGGCGTCTCTCATAATCATATGGTGGTTTTGGGACGTTAAACCCCACATATCGATCAATTGCACAAATCAGTGCCATAGCCAGCAATTCTTCCTCGGGGTGGAGGAGGGGAGTTAAATAAAAAAACAATCTCATTATGTATCTTCTGTATTTATATTTTATCTGTTTGCGTTTTCATACGACACTCGATGCACTTTTGCGTACATGCAGGTTTCACAGAGCATGATCCTCTGATTGATCCCCTAGAGGTGGGCCTGGTTGTTCATTGGTATTGTGGGCTGCATAGACACTGTATAGGGAAGCTATGTTTCACGCGTAGCAGCTACAGCAGCACACTCATTGCGCCCAATCGTATTGTGTTGTGCTTTTCCTAAACTGTCTCTAATAGTAATCCGACCAAAGCAGGAAAAAAAAAACAAAGGAGTACGAACTTTCTCGTTGATACAGACGGTCGTCTAACGGAGGAGTGCGTCGTCGTAAATTTCGGATAAGGTATTAAAGATTCACCGGAGAGGAAGCCACTCTAAAGTACAGTGAACGCAGCGCAACAAAAGTTTGCTATTCCACTTGATTGTCGAGCTTTCGCGCCACGCTTGAACTGATGCGGTGTGCGAGCTTCATCAAAACACTTCAAAGCACTGGCATCCGCATAAAGTCTTCTAGCACTCGCACGGCGAGTATACGCACACTCGAGGGCAGCTAATGCACTCGCTCATGCACGGAAGACAGCACATCACGACACTAGCAAGCGATCATCTTTACACCACGCCAGCCTGTCCCGGCGCCACAGAAGCAGTTGCCGAGCCGTTCGAAGACAGCTCCACAGTAAACGCGTACCGTCACTGTCGAAAGAACGCGGTGGTTGCAGCCTAATTGACAGAGAAAGGCATTCAAATGAGACGAGCCGTGTCATGGACACGATGTTTGCACAGAAACTTCACTCGAGGGATGATTCAAGGTAGCTCGATCTCTTCCTTGACAATCTCGAGGAAATACTCAAGATTTTCTTAAGTGAAGGAAGCGTTTCAAGTGAAGGGTGGTTTGTGAATGGAAAAATGCCACTCAAGGAACGTTTCGAGTGAAGGGTCGAGACCAGGAGTGTTTGTGAATACGGGTGTAAGGGCCGTATTCACAAACGCTCCTTCACTCAAGGGCTCCCCTCGACTTGAAGTCAAGGCGGTGCGTGCTCTTCCACTCAAGGGGTCGCTGCTTTTAATGAACGATCCTCCACACTTCCTTCGCCAAGGGAGGCCTTGGAAATGCTCGCTTCACTTGAGTGAACTGCATGCGCCAAGAAAAGCGCCTGATAACAAAAATATTCGTAATTGTGGTTAAGAATTGCCTACCTTTGTACATTAAAAGAACGCTTTTTCTAGTTATTTTTTTATAAATTGACAATACAGAAAAATACATGCATATAGAGTGGTAGCGTGGTTTCCCTAAGCGTTGTGCTGGTAGAGTTAGCGAAACCCTCGCTTCAACTCTGGCAACAGTCGCACCCAGGCAGCTGAACGAACAGCTGATGGCGTTTCGTCCGCTTCTGAACGTTTCTACGTGCTTATTTTATTTCGTCTCGTATGCGTCGAATAATTGAAGTTTATATTTACGGTAGTGTCTGCGTGTGTGTCGTTTGAGAGCCTGATGATTGATATGTGGGGTTTTAGCGTCCCAAAACCACTATATGATTATGAGAGACGCCGTAGTGGAGAGTTCCGGAAATTTCGACCACCTGGGGTTCTTTAACGTGCACCCAAATATGAGCACACGGGCCTACAACATTTCCGCCTCCATCGGAAATGCAGCCGCCGCAGCCGGGATACGAACCCGCGACCTGCGTGTCAGCAGCCGAGTACCTTAGCCACTAGACCACCGCGGCGGGGCGTCGTTTGAGAGCCTACTTTCGCCGGGGTGACTAATGAACTACGTGAGTGATGACAGGAAGCACAACAGATGGTTTATTGGTTTGTTTACTTTCACTTTACTGAGAGCCTTCTGATCACTAATGTAGCCACCGTGGTGGCTACATTAGGAAGTTTTTCTAATATTAGTTTTTCCAATATTCTAATTAGTTTTTCTAATATTCCTATGTAGCCACCGTGGTGGCTACATAGGAAGTTTTTCAAAACTATAACTATCGTCCAACAGTGACACAAACCCTCTCTTTCCCTCGAGCTGTTAAGTGGTCGTCGTGATATTGCCTTGTTGTCGTTATTCCATAAGTACGTGTACCAGCTCGATCATCATGCGTTGGGCCTGCGTACATCACACATCTTGTAGAATACATAATAATCTAGGTTTCCCGCGACTTTACGGTTACACTGACGCTTTCAACTATTCCGCGCTTCCACGAGCTATACGCCTATGAAAGAGCTTACCTGATGGTATATTCGTGGAAACTCAATCGGCGAAATCCAGGTAATCTCTCAACGCGCATATTACCGGCAGACCACGTTTTGTCTAACTTATCGCATGTTATGAACAGTGCTTCAACTCGGGTGCTTGTGCAGTTTCATGTGCGATGGCTTACATGTTGTATTCTTCCTCCCTTCTTTCTTGTTTTTCTTTCTTCGCCCAAGGTATCCATTGTATCACTTGTGTATTCTTGTTGGTATTTTAGCATGCCCGATATTATACAATACAACCTGTATTTCACTATTTGATGTTACAATTTGGCTGGTTTTTGTATCATTCACCTCTTAAGAGTTTAGATTGTACCAATTTTGTTTTCGTTTTACACGCCGTGTTCTTGCATATAAATTTTGCTTCCTTATGTAAATTGGTTTACACCTTTGGCGCATACAATTTCTGCAACGCCCCCTTCCTCATTCTCATGTGGCCATGCGAGGTATTTCAAGTAAATGAATAAATAAATAATCAAATAAATAAATAAATATTGCCTCTTGGCCGCTAGTTACGGCGAGCGCAAGCCATGGCTGCCCGCGAGAATGGAAGACGATGTTCTGGGGCAGCGCGTGCTCTGGCCAGTTGTTTATTATTGAAGCAGCCATCTTGCAAGTTTTCGGTGCGTCTCCCCGCCGGCTCAGTTCTTCCTAGTTGAAGACCTTTTGTAGCACGTGACAATATGGTAGGAATTATGTGCCGTACAAGTGAACACAGACTACCGCCAGAGTGCAAGTTTTAACACGATAGCATAATGAGCCGGTTTCGCAGAAATGACGGTATCGGCGTCGGCCTCGTTGGTTGTGAGCGACAAATCATCATCTTATGCATGACCACAAAATAGAGAACGATGCTAATAAACCAAGTAAATGATTTAAAAAACCCGCGGTTGAGTGGGGACTTAACCAGGGTTGTTTGGGTTCAAGTGAGAATTGTGCGCGGGTCGCTTGCATGGTAAGCGGATGTTCTACCGCACGGCCACGCCTCTGCTTGTGAAAACAGTGAAAGGAACTTCCTCTGCTTGGAAAATGCAGTGAAAGTAGCTTTCATGCTTCACAAACACACGAGTCCTGTATACATGCATCACAATGCAACATGAAATATTGCAGTAATAATGCGTCGTCAAGCGTCCATTGCCAACGTGCGTCATAGCATGCGATTTTTTATAACGGATTCGCGGTTGAAAGCTGGTACCCCAGTATGCAAGGCACACAAAATCGAACAGGCTTCATGCACTAGCCCCCATATTCACAAAAGCTCCTCGACTCGACTTTCACCCTCCACTTGGAAGAGTTGAGCACTGCGCCGCCGCTTGGCTGAAATTGGCGCTGCGCTACTCAAGAATCGAAGCAGATTATCGCTGATGCGCAGTGACTTGTCGTGACTAGAGACGGCGCTCCCATCGGCTTTCTCAAGTGAAGAAACGGAGGTAAGTGTCTAGAATACGGGGGTAAGTATTTGAAGTACGCACTAAGAAGAGAATGTCGCTATCGCGTTTAACTCTTAAAAGCGAAGCTTTAGGGTTCCCCGATATTTTGTTTGACATGATTATTGCCCGCCCCCTCATACCCCTCATTGAACACTTTGTGGCATACTTCTGTTCTTACATGCTCCCTGACAGGAATCAAAACCACAGCATGCAAAGTGGATTGCCAAGTTGGAAAGCCTGAGCCAGCAGAGACTCATCAAAGAACGCAACGGGAACTCAAAACTGAAGTCGTGGACCTAAAGCAGGGAGGTGTAGCTGTTTAGGGGTTAGTGATGTGGGATATAACAACTGCCGACACCCACCGATTGGAATGACCAAAGAAAACGGATTTGAAAGAACTCAAGTCACTCCCCCCCCCCCTCCTTATAATGATTCTCGAATTAAGCTGAAACACAACCAAACGAGAAGCTGCCAAGCGCGTCCACACAATCTCAAGACCAAACCAAACGAGCGCAGAGCTTTGCATGAATGAAATGAACGGAAATGTCTCCCAAGATATGCAACTAACACACATGTGCAAACACATGCGCACCTGAAACGAAGCTTCGTTGCCACAGAGATTGGTAGAAGATGAATTTGCATAGGGTTTTTCAGCTTCCCGTGCAGATGAATGCGAGAGAGTATCAATACGCCACTACACTGCACAATGTGAATCGATGCTAATAAAAACGTGTAGATGGGCCCACCAATCGCACTGCGATTGTGTACGGTGCTAAAATACGAGCATAGTTGCGGAATGTCGCACCAGACTTTACACTTTCTTAAATTATTGATATAGGTCTCGAATCACATTTGACATAGGCAAAAAAACGCTAGATGCACTGTATGGTGGCTGAACAGCGTACCATTTTGAAGCGCAATAAATTTCATAAGCCTTTAGGACTACTTCGAACAGCTCTGTAGCATAACAAACCAAGAGCCCCAATGCAAAAGTGTGGTACAGTATTTCATGGGCAGCAGATAGCGTGGGGTTAATGCAGATATTACTGGCATGTCTTGTGGGGTGAAAGCGAGGTGCAGCTACTCTACATCGGCTAGTGGTCACAGCAGAGTGATGACGAGCAGCAACACTGAAGAGTCCTTACGTGCAGTGTAGACAGAAGGGCAGGCCACAACGAGGGGCTTTCACGCACGATTCTTCCCCCGAAGGGCAAGCGAGAGGCAGGAACACAGAGGTCAATCATTGTGGATGAAGGGGTGCCATGGCTGCAGGACAAGGGCAATTGGAGGGCTGTCGTGACCGCCCAAAAGGAACGTATCGGAGATTGAATGGCAATGAGAGCCTGGGCCACCGGGTGAAACAAAGTCGACAAGCTGAAAATACACCAAGTTTCCCTGCTTATGTTACGCAGATACACAAGGTATGCTCACCAATGCATCTTCAACGTGACACGATAGACAATGCTAAATTTCTGCTTATCCTATGAATGAACAACACAGGACATTCTCTAGAGTTGGTAAAGAATGGGAAGAGACAGTCTAAAGTGGAAAAAATTGAGTTTTCACGCACAGAAAGAGCAAGTTTTTCTCCACTTTACCACGCTGCGTCGTTATTGCCACGCTGCAAGTTTATGTCAAAAATGTTAAAGTGTACGGCCGGGCTAGTGGGTAAGACAATACAGCATATGGCAGTGCACATCAGATTACACAAGGACGCACACGAAAGGATGACAAGCGCTGAACTTGTGCCGATCTTTATTATACGGGAAGAAAATTGCTCAAGTAGGCAACAGATGCGTTGTCAAAACAACGTGTGCCTGTTGCAAAAGTCAGAACTATGAGCACCCTATTATCTAGCCGCTACCAATCCGCCTATACAGAGCTACAGAAGACGGAGATATGAAGCGGTGTAGCGTGTTATTACCTCCTTTAGACATTAGACCAACCGATGGGTAACTAATGCGTTCTTCCTTCCTATCGATAATTTCCACCACCTCGATACTTTCACGCCTTACTATTTCGTTTACTCACTACGTTCGTGTTTGAACACGGGTTTGAAGCCCCAGTGCTTGCAGCGTAAACAAGGTGGCCAGCATCGTTCCTCGAGCAGTAGAAATTTTGCTCCGTAAGACTGGTGCCACGGCATCTGCTGGTTTGCCCGACGTACAACCTGCCAAACGTCGGCGGAATCGAGTATAGACTACATGCTGTGTCCGTTTGTGCTTGAATCGAGCAGACTTCAGTCGGAGTGCACACAGTCACTCAAGAGCAGAGAACGATGTCTACCTCGCCCTTTTGACCAAGTTCACGAAAGTTGTGCGACACTGTGTGAATGTAGAATAGGACAGCTTTCCAGGGCGCACTGCGACCCCGTCGCTATCGATGGCTGCGCGAGCATTTTTGGAGCGCTTAAGCAGTGCTTCTGCAACCGAAGCCAGGAGTACCAGCAGGCAGCCTGAACCACTGAGGTGGCGGGCCCAATGGACAAAACTGGTGTCGCATTGGTGGATGCAGGGGTTAACCACTTGATTGAAACGCATACTTGCTCTTTTGACTAGCTTCAGATGGGCAGAGTGATATAAGAAAGAACTGGCTTGTTGCCCCTTGATTCCTAGGCTAAACACACATGTACGGCAAAGCAGTACAGATATTGATCTAAAAACGTGACAAAAGTATTTTTGGAGACCTCATGAGTGACAAACAAATGTTCAAAACACCGAGAACCACATCGAGACTGCTGGAAGCTGCACTCGTAAAACCCTGTTCGTCATAACGTAAAAACACCAAAAAACCATGCACCTAAAACATGGCTAACGTACAGAAAGTCTATTTGTCATAGAAAGGGTTCCTGTACGTGACAAAATACTCGAAAAGTGCATCGATAATGTAAACATAGGCGATGTTTTTAGATACGTTAATTATTTTATAGTGTTTTAGGTTATATGAAGGACAGATATTTAAGAGCACCATTTCTAGCATTCTCGATGTGTTCTCAAGGTGTCGTGAACTCCTGATTGTCGCTCATTAGGTACCCAAAAATATTTTAATCAAGCTTTCACATCTGGGTCTGCACCGCTTTGACAACCATGTGTGTTGGAGCTATGAAGTGAGGGGTAATGAAGCAGTTTTTTTCTTATTCGGTAAACTCAAAGCTTGTCAAAGGAGCAATTGCGGCATCATGTTTTCATCAAGCCCCAGTGAAATCATGCACCCACCGATGTGACAGCAGTTTTTTTCAATCACGCCCACCACCACAGTGATTCAGGGTACCCGATGGCACTCCCAGCTTATATTTTAGGAATCACAGCATAAGTGCTCTAAGAATTCTCGCGAGGTCTTTGGCAGCGAATGGGCCCCTTTCGTCCAGGAAAGCCAACCGTCACACCCTATATGCACACCATGTCGCACAGCCTCTGTAAACTTGGTAAGAAGTTTAGTGTAAACGCAGTTCTCTGTGCCTCTGCGTCTGTCTGCACTTTGCAAAAAAGCAAACTCACAGAGGAAGCCAACTGAAGTCTGCCTAATTAACCCTTTCGGATGCCAACTATTAAGAAAAGTCTGCAAATGTGTCAAGTCACTACAACGGTACTTCAAGGTACTCAATATTCTATTGCAACAGAAATAACGAGATAATTGTTGAATCTATGTGAGCTACAGTAACTCGTTTCAATTAAGTTGCTATTGAATATCTCTTTGCCCTGAACTCATTGATGCATACTCTTGGCATAAACAGAATCAAATTTCAGGCTAGAAATATAGCGCAAATTTATTTTTGGTTATGTCAATCATGAGCAAGAGAAATTCTTTCTTCTCACGTTGCTTGCAGGAAGTGGCACATCGCACGACTCGTCCAACGTAGTAGTGCTTTCAGAAAAGTGATCATATGTTTCGGTAAACTGCAAAATGAGGTTCAATGAAGAAAAATTAATCAAGCAGGAGCGTCACTTCATCTAATGTACGATATATCTTGCTCCTTCTTAGCCTCTACTTGATGGAAATAACAAAAACGAGTGGTGTACATAAGCGTGTACTCATAGACTGAAAGGGTTCATCACAGACACCCTTACGTGCCCTGCACAGAGTGCGTAGTTTACCCGATTTCACTAACTCGTGACAGGTTGTACGTTGGGCAAACGGCCAGATGCCCCAACACGAGGCTTACGGAGCACCATAGTCCCTTTTTTCAAAGTTGAAAGGTAGTTTTCCCGCTATGCAGCTTGAACAACTTATGGAGGCTTGTCAATTAGTGGAAATAGCCTGTTCGAGTGCGGTGTACTTGCACAATAACGCGGAGAATGTTGAGTCTCGTCTCCTGATATAAACACTCATAGCAGACCCAGCATAACACGTTCAACTAGGACAGCAGCTCCACTTGAAGCACGACAGATGCCTCCAACACTTGTTCAAATATGCAGCGCAGAAAAGCGCACTTGCGAATTATAAAAAGGGTCCATTAACACTACTCAGTAAAGGATGCTGGCCACATTGCCTTAAACTGCGAACTGCAGCTGCGAACCTGCGTTTGAAAACTTGGTGGTTGTAAGCCAACGAAGAAGACGAAAATATAGAGGCGGCAGAAATAATCGATAGGAATGAAGAATGCGTTAGTTGCCCATCGGTAGCTTTAATGTCGAAAGAAAATTTTCCACTATCAACATGCCACATTGCTAAATTTGCCTGTATCATCTGTTGCTCTTGTATAAGCGAGTCGGTTACAGCTAGATAAAAATTCGGCAGATCCCACGTACCCGGGAATCGACGTTATGCGAAGCATGTGGAGAGGACCGTGTTGCAATTGTTTATTGAGCGACACTTCATGAAATGACGCTAGATATATGTACAAATGTTGCACGCGCAAAACTATGTTGAAGAGTTGCAGATGTTTATATAACCAGTTGTTTGCACTTGCGCAACGATGCCACCTGGAACATGCGTATTAGCAACACCAGAAGCTGATATGAAGCGCTGATGCTCGCGAGGATGCTGGCCCTGGACACTGCTACATAAGTCAGCCTCAGTGCATGGCAACTAACCACAATTGATGTTAACCCTACGTGACGGCTGTATCAAAGGAGTACATGTGTAAAGTTTATAAAATTGGGTAGGCAGCACTGCAACCACTATCGACGTTTTACGAAGATTAGCGTCTATTTGAAAAGTAGTTCCGAGACCTGGCGTAGGTCTGTGTTAAAATGTTTCATTGCCACGCAGAATGCTTGGGTTCGATTACACTGGGAACCATGACATTTATTCTTCGCGTTCGACGGGTCGACACCACCGATATTGGATATTGCTTAACGCTCGCGCGTTAAAGTTGCCCCATCGTGTTCTCGTCATTCTGGGGTAAATAATAACTGTCAATCTCCTGTGGCCCTTACCTGCATACCAGCGGCACACACCCGCCCGTGTGTATGTGCCACTGCCTGGCGAAAAGTTTTGACGAGGTAATGATTGACGATTGATTTGTGGGATTTAACGTCCCAAAACTGAAGTTTTGACGATGTACGTGACGGGATTATGGCATTATTCATGTCTTGATCAGCGCGTCGTATTCCTCAAACCACCTTACCCTCCCATGCTAGATTTGGCTCACGCCAAGTTAAGGGGGTGACCACGAGAGCAGCCAAACGTAAGCGGATAGATAGATAGATAGATAGATAGATAGATAGATAGATAGATAGATAGATAGATAGATAGATAGATACGCTCAAAGTCACCGAAGCTGGTTAAAATTCACAATAAAAGCAGTCAAAGTTTAGCTCTTGTGTCATTCCTTTGTGTGCGTATTCTTTGTGTAACCTGGTGTGTGCTTCAATATGTTGTGACGAAATTGTCCCTTGTGCATTTGCTGGGCTGATTGACACTAATGAATTTAACTAAAAAATGAGCCTCCACGGGAACAAATTTAAATTCGTGCCGGGTGAAAATGGTGCACATTTGACAAGGATGGACCTAAGAAACACAGAACACAGTCGCTGAGTAACTGAAGTTTAAATGCTCATGTACCATGGTATATATATAGCAGTATCAACAAAAAACGCTTGACAAAAGGAGCAAGGGTTGAAATATGCACATTCAAAGCAGTTAAATGAGAGAGAACCACAATTATCTAGCCCTTTGAGAAGCGCTAGCTCATCTAAAAGTGCTATAGAAGGGGTGTGCTAACGTAGCTGGCTTGTAGGTTTGCCATGTTTTGGGCTTCTATCATTTTTCCAGTCATTTTCTCCTCAGAACTGCGTAGTATTCTTGTGCTGCTGAACAGAAGTATTCACAATGTCTGCAGTAGATTTTGTAGTCAATTTGTTGTCACATTGTGCTTGTACTTCAATAATCTTTTAAAACCACCAGGCCATTTTACCGACGTAAGTGCGTCCGGAATACACGGGAATAGAAAAAAAAAACAATACACTCAGTATATGGCATGAACTGATCGTGAAAATTTGTGGTGGTGCAGCAAACATTTGTGAAACCCACGCGGTTCACTCATTCGCAAAAAAAAAAAACTTTTTTAAACTCCTGATCACTGGTCACGCCTTTGCAAACGAGTGAATGAGATGGGTCATTTGAATATTGGAGCTGCATCACAAATAATCACGAGCGCCTCACGCTATGAACTGAGGGCATCTCTATTATGTTCCCTTCTCTTGCAGACGAACTTACGCCAGTCAAAGGACCCGATGCTTCAATGATATCGTGAGAACGTAAGAATAATAAGAACTTGAATACATCTGGGCGTCCACTGCAGAGTTTGTGAGTGCTCACCTCAGTTCAGCTGCACAAAAGGAGCAGGAGCATGCGTCGGCATCGTGTGTTGTGAGAGAAAAATCATCATCTCATGCGTCACCGAAAAATCGAGAACAATTCGAGTGAAATAAATAAATGATAAAAAATTCAGGAGCACAGAGGTAACCGAACCAGGGGTTGTTGGGATCCAAGTGGGCACCGAACAGGGGTCGTTCGCGTGGAAAAGCGGATGTTCTTACACACGGTCACGCCTCTGGTTGTGAAAACAATGGAAAGAACTTCATCTGTTTGGAAATGCAGTGAAGCTAGCTTTCATGGTTCACAAACTCACGAGACCTGTATGCATGCTTCACAATGCAACATGAAATATTGCAGTAATACTGCGTTGTACAAGCGCGTCCATTGCAGGCGGGCGTAAGAATATGTGAGTGTCATAATGGCTCTGCGGTTGAAAGCCGGTACCCCACTACAAAAAGCATACACTCTACTGCGCACATTCTCTTAAGGCCACGTATAGTAGGTGCATAGAAAATTCGAAAAGGTTTCATGCACCAAGTGTATGAAGTACGCCCTAGTAACAGGGGCGTACTCCAGTTCAACTCCCGAAGACGAACGCTTAGGGTCCCCTAATTTTTTTACGGATTATCATACCAATAGTATGATCCTGCTACTATTCCAGATTTCTTCCACGTCATTTTGAACCTAAAAAGAAGTTTGCACACATGCATCACTTGAATTTTAAAATATTGTGCAGGTTAGTTGGAACATGAAAAATGTGCAAGTACAATGAACATTATGAAGTTTGAATTGAATTCATTGAATTAAGTCACAATTTGCACATGCCTTGTGTCGCAATCGCTTGCATAGAAACATAACTGATATGACACACTTTGAGGACATAACCAATGTTTCTGAATCGCTTAGCCCTGTTGTTCCATTTAAATTTCGGAGCAATATTCTTGTGGACGTAGAGAAATGTTGGAGAGTCAATTTTTAAGAATTCATTATATGAAGTCTTTCACAGTACATAGAAAACAGATTTAAAGAAGAAAGAAACAAGTTCTTACTGAACTCATTGGCGTGTTGTCATTGGCAAAGATCGTTTTTCACAAAAATAAAGCGTCATAATTTGTCCATGCCTTCCTCATGGAGGCGTTGGCTATTTATATATTAGACAAGCCTTTGAAAACATAAAGTGACAGAGAAATCAATTTTAGGGTGCTACTTCCTCATTCTGCACTTTCTGCTGCATACTTTCAATCTTATTTTTCTGGACACTCTTTCTAGTTGTACTGAGTAAATTTTAACGCAGTATTATAACGCATTATAACGAAGCATTGTAACAGCTTTACAGTGAAGTTGCATCTGAGAAGAAAATAATTTCGTGATGTCCTGAAATTCAACATAAAGGCATATTTCTATCACAATATCGCCAAACCTATTTTTCATTTGATTTGTTATAATCGATAATTTGTTATTTCCAGGTTGGTATATGACTATTTCGATGTATCTTGCATCTGCACTCTTTAGTTAGCCTGGGGAATGTGCGTGTACTTTTCAGTAATAAGCTAAGTTGGTAGTCTGTTTTTTTTTTGCGTTTCCTCGCATCACCATTCTTGTTTCTCATTGTGGACTTACTCAAGTCACTGCAGATACCCGAGAAAAGGTCCCTTAAAAAACGCTGTAGGGCTCCAGCAGGGAGAAGAAGCATTGCCTGCTGAGAGACGGTTTAGCAGGGACTTCATCTTCGGTGGAGAGGACTGGAAAAAAATAAACAAGGAGCCGTAGGGATTGTCCATAGCATGCCCCAGATTCCGAGCTGCAAAAAAAAAAAGGCAAGTCACTTGTCAATCACGGCCAGACACGATTTGTATTTCACACAGCGTGTGTATACAGTACATAGCCCTCGGAAACGCAGTGCCCTCATTTCTACATTACTGCTCTGGGTACGGGAAACGACCACGAAGCTAAGGGTGAATTACGCATTCTTGTAACCCAAAGTTCCTACGTAAACAGGAGATCTGTGCTCGAGCACACATCTACTGCCTACAATTTTCTTTTTTTGAAGTCTATCTTAACCTCCCTGCTATCTTTCTTTGATATTGCTTTCTATTATAGGTTTATTTATATTACTTACGGTTGGGGTATTTTGAATATAACGCTTTGATGCATATCGTACCGTGCTTATCCAGAGGTTGTATGCGGAAAGTTCCGGCCGGAAGTGGAATTATTCTTTACCTTTTTCGCTGCCAGCACACGACCATTGGAGCAGGTCGTTGAGCAGGTCGTTGAATTCAGTCTGCAGAAATATAGACCTACTGAATGTACAAGAGTCGCATTATTTATGCTGCACAGTAGACTCCGGTTGGACGAAACCAGAAGGGACCAGGAAGGTTTGCTTCTTTTCTCGGAAATTTCGTTTGCCGTGAAAGACAGAAATGCAGAATTCAAGTACAATGTCAATCATACTAGAGGCTGTCCTATTGAAGCACGGGCTGGATGGTCATGACCTGCAGGCGTGATCTGTTCGTCATGTTTGTCGTATATTCATATTGTACTATAGGAATTTCGGCATATGCTACAGTTAACAGGCTATTGTCATCTTTCATAAGCACGTGAACCGCTGTGGTATACCCATTCGTCTTCAGGATGCACCTTGCAGAGAACCTTTCAGAGCCCGTTTAAGTGACCATTTATTTATGAATTTATGGCTGCGTGACTATAAATTGGCTTTGATGCTGGCATAAGACAGCCAGCCACAAAGCAAATTTCATTTCGACGCCGGGTGCTGCATTTATCAGCAGACTTCGACATAAAGAAAAGCAAGGTAAATGACACTCAAAGCTCGTTTTTAATAAATGTATCACCTCCGGCGGTTCTTTTTTGGGGGCTACCGTATTGCGTTTTGGCACAGAACGGTTTGCGAGGCCGTATGCGATTTCCTACGGGAAACAAAACGAATCAAATGCTAAGGTTATCGAAACTAAGTTTATTTCATCAATCTAACTCTTTTCTTTTATTTCCATTCATAGAATAAACGAATGAGTAATTTGAACACTATGTGTTGCTACACAGTTTGATGTTCTAAACGAATTCACTTATATAACAAGACCCCGAATGTTTCACGGCCGATCCACCTTTGGTGAGTGGCACCAGGTTATTGAAGATTAACCATGCAGCCAACGTGATATCGTAATCGGGCCAGGCTCGCATCGCCTCCTCAATCACCGCGCTCTCTTGGTTCCTACATGTATGAAGCAACCGAAAAGGGAAGCAAAAAAAAAAGCTTATGCGTACGACACTAGCTGTTTTTTAAACTCTCTCAGAAAATGCTTACGTAGCACAAATTTAGTTTTAATGTGTCGTCCAAGCCGAAATTTACTATTTCAGGCCCAGGGATTTCAGCTTAAATAATCAATATTCGAGGTCAGTAAACGAGGACCTGGTAAAAACATAGTATAGTTCCACCTGAAAAGTTAGTGCAGCACGTGTCCTACATGTGGTGCCGTCTTTGAACACACCACAAAGCTATAGGTCAAAATTTTGCACGATAACATTAAATAAGCAGCGACGCTTGCTTCCTTGCTCGTGTGTTGAAATTTTGGCTATTACCCACTAAGGGGGATTGACCATTGGACCAGTGGATGATAAACCAGTGGATGAGATAACAGGAACTTATTTTTAGGAGCGAAGCTGCTTAAGGCATGGGTTCTGCGTCCCCTGTATGTAGCCACCTCTCGTTTAGTTCTTGCAGTGTTCACTAGATGGCAGTACCATCCCCTGTTTTGAGGTGGTTTCCTGTTTTGAGGCTTTGAGGTGGTAGAAATAAACAGAGAGGTGCATAGGTGGGGTGGTTTTCAACGAGGCAGAATTCACTTCGATGGGTAGCTAGGTCATGAGGTGGGTTGGCGATTTGCAGAACGCGCAGTAGCTTTTTTGGGGGGCACGCGGGCCTTTCGGGGTGCACGATAGCTAGTAACGAGGAAAACAACCAGAGAGACGCTTTCACAGATAGTATGGGCAGATAGGATTCCAGAGTGGCACTAGTATCTAAGATAGGTAGAGTCCAGGGTAGAAATAGACGTATCCACGAACGCCGAGCCAATTGAGACATAGGGTATATTAACATGCAGGGTGGCAGGAACAGGCTAAAGTGGGAAGAGATAGAAGAACAGCTAAGACAGGAGAGGCCGATGGTATACGGTTTTGTAGAAACACATCTTAGGGACATAGAACAACCTCCTAGCAATCTGGACTACGCGTGGGAATATTGCAATAGAACAGAAGGCAACAGAAAGGGGGCTGGTATTGGAGCATTCATTCATAAAAGTACAGACTGGCAAATGGTCAATCAGGAGTGCAAGGAACATTTATGGCTAAAAGGGAAAGTGGCAGGGCAAATGACACTTTTCGGTTTGGCGTACCTGTGGACGGGAGCAAAGGCCAGAGAGAAAAACCAGGCCCTAGTAGAGTGTATATCAAAGGACATTGAGGAGTTAGGAGGAGGCTGCGAGATAATTATACTAGGAGATATGAATGCGCACATAGAAGATATAGATGGATATACCGACCCAACAGGCAAAATGATCATAGATATGTGTGAAAGGCATGCTTTGATCATTTGCAACAGTACCGAGAAGCGTGAAGGGCAAATAACATGGGAGGTAGGAAGGCTGCAGTCGACAATAGATTACGCACTGATGTCACATGGGACGTATGATAAGCTCAGGGGAACGCACATAGATGAAGGCGGCTCCAGAAGTCTGGGTAGTGATCACAAACGTATTGTTGTATTTGTTTCGTTTGTAACGCCAGCAAAACCAGCTGCGCGCGCACCATTTCGTTTGGGCCCTGTGCGCCTTCATTCTCCCTTTTCCCCCTCCCTTCACCCTCTCCTAATGCCAATGTATATAACCACGCTGCGGACAATAAACGCTGTTCGTTGACTGCCCGACCATCGTCCTTGCTGCTTCGCTGCGCGCGCATAAGTTACAACAGTGGCGACGAGCCCGGAAACCGCCCATGCTGCCGTGAAAGTTGAAGCCGACGGCCTGCCGCAACAAGTACCGGCGACCATGACCAGCCTCCAGCTCCCAGTGTTCGACGACACAAGAGATAAGTGGAAACCATACCTTGTTCGGGCTGAAGCGTATTTTGAGGCAAATGCCATTACTGACTCCAAAAGGCAGAGAGCACTTCTGGTGGCAGCACTCAGCACGCAGACTGTGCAAGTGCTAGCGGGGCTAATTGCACCTCGGACGCCAAATTCCCTTACTTACGCCGAAGCGGTCGTGGCATTAAATGACTACTACGATCCTAAGCGTCACGAGATTGCAGAAAGCTACAAGTTTTTCACACGTTGCCAACAAGAAGGGGAGTCGGTGCACGCATTCCTAGTCGAAATACGGCGCATAGCAGACAATTGCAACTTCGGAAGTGCGCTGCACCGGATGTTGAGGGACAGGATTGTTTGCGGCGTACGCTCAACTAACTTGCGCAAGCAGTTACTGGCACATAAAGATTTAACCCTCGAAGAGGCTGAATCAATGTCCATTGCAGCCGAAGCAACCGACAGCGATGTAAAAGATATGAGTGCAGAGCCGCCGACTGTGCTAAAAATGTAAGCCCATCATCGCTCGCCCTCTCGAGGTAATCACACACTAGGCGCGTCGCATGACTGCGGCCGATGTGGAAGCACGAAGCACGACGATAACGCCTGCCGCTGGGTTAACGCACGCTGCTATTACTGTGGGCGGTGCGGTCATTTGGCAAAGAAATGCTACAGTGCTCCAACTGATGCAAAGGTGGAAAGGCGGGCAGCGAGTGTAAAGGCACTGACAGTTGAAAGCGCGTCTAGCAACGACGACTTGAATAGCGCACGAGTTGCAGGAGCTCACTGCCAAGGACTCGTTGTTAGCTCGTGTGGCGGAATACATCTTGCATGGCTGGCCTCGAACAACAAGGGGAATGGTGCCCGACTTGCTGCCCTTTTTTGATCGCAAAATGGAGCTGTCGATGGCTCACCGGCTAATCTATTGGGGAAACAGAGTCGTCATACCACGGAAGGCGCAGGAAAGAATGTTGAAGCTGCTACATGAAACACACCAAGGCTCCTCGTCAATGAAAGCGGTGGCACGGTCACTGTTTTGGTGGCCAGGGATGGACAGGGAGATTCAGGAATTGTCGGCGCAGTGTGTAAGCTGTGTAGAAAACCTGCCCATGCCTGCGGCAGCCCCACCGGTGAGTTCGCCGAAAACGGCCGAGAGGTGGTCCCGAATCCACATCAATATTGCGGGCCCAATAGCCGGCAAAATGATACTTGTGGTGGTAGATGCTCACACAAAGTGGATTGAAGCAATACCTATGATGCATGCGAACACAGCGGGTACTATTCGCTGCTTACGAAGTCTGTTTTGTCGGTTCGGAGTGCCACGCACAATCGTGTCCAATAATGGCACGCAGTTTACGAGCCAGGAGTTCGCCACGTTTATAGCAAGAAACAATATTGTGCACTTGCGTACAGCGCCTTTCCATCCTCAGTCGAATGGAGCAGCGGAAAGAGCAGTGCGAACCCTAAAGAATGGCTTGCGGAAAATGCAAGACGGCTCACTAGAAGATAACATCATGCGCCTGCTATTCCATTACAGGAGGACCCCGCAAAAGGAAGGAAAGTCACCCTCGGAGATGCTTCTCGGTTTCCAGCTGCGGTCCCGTCTTGACACCTGCCTGCCGCCCAGGGATGAGAACTGGTCGCCGGGTGCTGACGATTGCACCATCTCGCCAGGAAGCAGCGTCTACGCGCGCAACTACGGTGCCGGTAAAAGATGGACGCCTGGACGCGTAAAAGCTGCGTCGGGGGCGAGAATGATAGCAGTGGACACACCAAGAGGGTTAGTGCAGCGTCATATTGACCAAGTCCGCCGCCGCCGCGAATCGACGCCGGACGCTGCAACTGCGGGGACGACAGAAGGCGCGGACGCTGAAGCTGAACCTGCCAGCGTGACTACCCCTGTCCCGTCTCCTGCGAAGCCCAGAGCTACCGGCCGCGGATGGTCGGAGTGAGTTTTCCCCACCAACTGCTACGGAACCTCCAGTCGCTACGGATGATCCCTCGCCTGAGGTGGTCCCGCAGCAGCCAACGCTGAGGCGATCGACAAGAGTTAGGAACCCGGTACAACGGTTCCACTTTTAAGAGGAAAGAAATGTTGTATTTGTTTCGTTTGTAACGCCAGCAAAACCAGCTGCGCGCGCACCATTTCGTTTGGGCCCTGTGCGCCTTCATTCTCCCTTTCCCCCTCCCTTCACCCTCTCCTAATGCCAATGTATATAACCACGCTGCGGACAATAAACGCTGTTCGTTGACTGCCCGACCATCGTCCTTGCTGCTTCGCTGCGCGCGCCTAAGTTACAACACGTGTCAAGCTAAGTTTTGGAAGAGCAGTAATAGTAGGAAGGAGGCAACATGAGCTACTACACGAAAATGTTTGTTCAGAAAGGCAAATAGAAATAGCTACTAAAGAAATTGAGAAACTAATCACCGAGGACAACAAAACAGTGTGGACATACACGAATCTAATTAGACCGTTTGAGCTAGAGCTTGCTAAGGCTCGTGACAAATCACCCCGAAAAAGAAGACATAAACCCAAGAGTTGGTGGGATCAGGAAGATAAGAGAGCCATAGCAAAACGTCAGCAAGCCTCTAGGGAACACAGACATGCCAACCAGCGGGGTGAACCCACAGATGTTGGAAGAAAATGGGAAATGTTGAAAGAAAATGCATCCCTTCCGATCAATGAAAAGATTAGAAGAAAGGAAGCTCAGTGGCTGGCAGAAGTACATGAAAAAGATAGAAAGGCAGCTGCGAAATATTTGAACCATCTAAACTCTCTTTGAGACGAGCCTAGAGGAGAGATTTATAACAACAGCTCAAGGTGTTAGTATAGAAGGGGACGAAGCAATTTAATAGATAAGAACAAGGGTGACCAAAAAATTTCAACAAAGAAGTGCCTTATGCGCCACAATAGACAAGGATGGATCAAATGGCACAATGGCTCCAATTTCACGAGAGTGGGAAAGGGCTGAGAAGAGGGTTCCTAGTAATACATCAACAGGCCCAGATGGCATTCGAATTATGCCGATTAAGACACTAGGTCCGAAGTCTAAGCAGGCTTTGAAAGAGGCAGTGAGCAAAATAACAATCGATGGTGAAGTCCCCGATGGATGGAAACTTAGCAGGATGAGCATGATCTATAAAGGAAAGGGGAACAAAGATGATATAAACAACTACCGTCCTATAACAGTGACATCAGTGGTCTACAGGCTGGCGATGCAGATTATAAAGGAAAGACTGCAGGCATGGATAGAGGATGGGGGGGGGGGGTGCTGGGGGAACTGCAGAATGGGTTTCGGAAACACAGGAGGTTGGAAGACAATCTGTTCTCACGGACGCAGTGGATCGATATAGCAGAAAAGAAACACAGGCCCCTGTAACTAGCATTTTTGGATATCAAGGGTGCGTACAATGGCGTGGTTCAAGAGGACTTGTGGGGAATACTGGACACACTAGGTGTGGAAGATGGAGACACTAATCTTTTAAAGGATATCTATAAAGGTAACAAGGATATTTTTTAGAGGATATCTATAAAGGTAACAAAAATATCTTTTAAAGGATATCTATAAAGGTAACAATAAAGGGGAAAAAACAGGTATCCAAGCCTGCAGAGGTAAAACGGGGGCTTAGGCAGGGGTGACCTCTGTCACCCTTGTTATTCATAATGTACCTACAAGGATTAGAGGCCAAATTAGAGGGAAGTGGACTGGGCTTCAACCTCTCTTTCGTAAAACAAGGAAAACTCATTGAACAGGCACTTCCAGCATTGGTGTACGCAGATGATATAGTGCTGATGGCCAACAAGGAAGATTTGCAGAGATTGATACACATTTGTGGAAATGAGGGAGATAGGTTAGATTTGAGATTCAGTAAGAAAAAATCATCAGTCATGATTTTAGTCATAATGAAGGTAGTGAGCTTAAAATACAGGAGGTCACGCTAAAGATAACAGATAAATACAAATATTTGGGCTTATGGATAAGCAATATAGCCGAGTACCTAAGGGAACACGAAATACACACGACTAAAGGTAACAGGAATGCAGCGGTGATGAAAAGCAGGGCACTGTGAAATTACAATATGTATGATGTTGTGAGAGGGATATGGAAAGGGGTCATGGTTCCTGGTCTGACGTTCGGCAATGCGGTCTTGTGCATGAGATCAGAAGTTCAAGCAAGATTAGAAATTAAGCAACGTTGTATAGGTAGGGTTGCCTTCGGAGCTCACGGGAATACACCAAATCAGGTAGTACAAGGTGATATGGCATGGGCACCTTTGAGGGCAGGGAAGCTAGCAGCAAGATAAAATTTGAGAAGCGATTGAGAGAAAGGGGGGGAAGAGCGTTAAGCTAGGAAGGTATTCAGCTACTTGTACATGAAGAATGTCGATACAAAATGGAGGAAGGGAACCAGAAAATTGACTGGTAAATACTTAGAAAACAGCAGGGGGGCAAACCAAAAAGAATTATCGGTTAAGAAGAAGGTGAAGGAAGCTGAGACCGATATTCGAAGAATTGGCATGAGTTAAGAAGTCCACCCTATGATCTATTGAACTTTTAAGCAGGAAATTTCCAAGGAAAGAATCCATGATAATACTCGGGGTAGTTCTCTACTGTTTGAGGCCAGGACGGGAGTATTGTGAACCAAGCCATATCGTGCCAAATACGAAGGTGTAGACATGGTATGCAGTGTGTGTGGAGAGGAAGAGGAAACTGCCGAACACTCGATATGTTCTGTAAAGGGCTTCACCCTATAGTTCAGGATGATGGCGCAGAGTTTTTCAAAGCGCTGGGGTTTCGCAACAGGGAGGGCAAAATAGACTTTAAGCAGGTAGAATTAAGTAGAACGAGGTTATCTGATTGGTGGCTAAAATCAAGGCACGAGTGAAACTTAAACCCTTCACTGTAAAGTACGAGTCCTCAACCCCACTATTTAAAAAAAAGAAATAAATCGAGTTTGTGGTTCACTAAGTATTGCGGCTTGGTGGCGTTAGCCACCGCCTGATCTAAAGGGTACAGCCATATGAATCCATCCATCCATCCATGTAGCCACCTTTCGTTTAGTTCTTGCAGTGTTCACTAGATGGCGGCACTTGTAGCTGAAAATGAAAAGATGCAAGCTGTTATAAGCTAGGCGGCGGTACTTGTAGTTGATGATGAAAGATGCGTGATGTTATAAAGAGAAATGATGTCACATATGACCCGTGTCAATGGTGGAAGGCAATCGTTGGATTTAGTGCGGCGACGTACGGTAGGGTGAGCGTTGTAATAAAATCGAGTGGGAAAAATGTACGGAGGATTCATGGTTTACCAGGTTTGCCTCCGGAGCTTCGCCCACTCATCATCACTCACTTTGTGGATATGGCGGCACTTTTTTGAACTTTGAAAAGAAATGAGAATGAAATCATTCTCCACAGGAATAAACAAAATTTGAGAATTACCTGCCCTAAAGAATAATACGATAATTCAGAAAGCAGTGAACAGATGAAAGAAATTTTCAAGGGCAAGCATTGCATAGGGAATGACATTAACATGAAATTCTTTTAGTGTCAACAAAAAACTTGCGTTAGGCTAAGATCCTTTGCTAGATCCCAGAGAAGACGCCCCTAAAGAAAGAATATTTAGAGAGCGCAGTATGATTTTTAAGTTTCTGTTCGTGCATATGAACGAGGGAGGGTTCTTTTTTCACCATGCATAGATATGGCATTTACTTCAATCGATGCCTAAAATAGAGAGATTTTCAATAGCGAGGGTTTTGCGTCCCACAACTAGAATAAGGAAGTGGGTGACGCCGTAGTCGAGGGCTCCGGAAATTTCGACCACCAGGTGTTCTTCAATGTGGACTGACATGGCCGAGTACACGGGCCTGTACCATTTTAACTCCATCGAATGGTGACCGCTACTGGTGGAATCGACCCCACGATCTTCGATTGAGCAACCGAGCATCCTAGCCACCGATGGGGACTGCCTAAAATTTGAACTCTGGCTATTGAGTTTGTAGCGACGAGAGAAGAGGAGACGTGAGATGACGTCGAAGGCGGCCGATGGGGCCGAGCCGATCTCGCCACTTTATTGCAGGCCTGGAGCGGAGCCACGTCGGCTACCAGCGTCCGCCACGCCAGGCATGTCAGCTCGTTCTAATTCTCGCGCAGCTCGAGCTCGCGCCAGCTGCGCGAGAGACGCGGCGCGGTGATGGAAAAAATGACGATGGTGATGATGGCACTACAGGGCTCCCCCCCTAGCGCTTTGCGCGATTTGAACGCATATGAAAAAAAGAAAGAGGGCGACAAATGCAATGTACATGAACGGCAGTCCATAAAGTGTTCCTTTGGCAAGTCCAGTTTGTCAACGTGTAGTGACCATCGGGAACCAGTGGGTCTCTGGTGGGCGACACTGAGAGTTGCGCAGTGGACGAAGAAGTAAGCGCTCGATGGAAAGAAATCCGTAATGGCGGATGGCTCGGTCCCAGAGGTCTTCAATCGTGGAAAGCACCTCTGGCATTTCGAGGTCTCGCGCCACTTGTGATGCGTTTCTGTAGGCGAAAGAGAGGCCGTACTCAGTGACGCTGTGAAGCGACGCGTGACTGAGAACGTGCTCAACTGGTGCACTAAAGTGCGGGCTGTAAAGCGTGTCAAACGGGCCCGTGTCGTAGAGGCCGTCGTAGAAGGTGTAGTCACACACGCCGTCCGCAGGCAGCGGCTGCGACTCGTTCGTCGCCGTGCCGAATACGCGGACCACGGGAAATGGCGTCATGGGAGGCTGTGCAGGAAAGACGGGTTCAGTTGTCGCCTCAGTCACTGTCGAGGTATTCGACGCTGGTGGACTGGTGGCAGTGCTTGTTCCCATGCTTTCAGTTGGCTCCACAGTGGTTGTAGTTAGGTCAGTTGACTTGACAGACGTCATAGACAGTTCAGTTGGCTGGTCAGACGTCGTAGGCAGCTCAGTTGGCTCAACAGATGTCGTAGGCAGTTGAGTTGGCTCCACAGATGGTGTAGGCAGTTCGTACGCGGGACACGCGTCGCTAGTGGCCAGACGAGAGGAAGTCGGGAGGTCAATAACGGGTGAAAGGTCACCTGTGCTAGGGTCCGAGGCGGGCGGCAAGGTGGCCGTCATGGAGTCTGGTGGGGCCACGGTTGGTAGCACACGTTGCGACGCAGTGACAACCCCAAAGTCGCGGGCCCCTGGAAGCGGTTGGTACGTGAGGCCATTGCGGGCGAGCATTGAGGGCAGGCTCTGGCTCCGCGAACGCACGGCGCTGGGGCCCGTCGTAGACCACGAAACAGAGACAGGGACAGGGGCGGGGAGCGGGCACACCGAGTGTGGTCGGCTGCTGGCCGGGTAGGTGTGAGTGGAATGTGGCGAGGCACCCGGCATGCCATTGCTGGCACCAGTGGCAGGTGGCGGAGCGGCAGGGGGCACCGTCGAGGAGCTGACCAGCAGCTGCGGCGAGGAGGAGGCCGAGACGTCTGAGCTGGTGGTCGCGGAAACGGCGAGGGCCACGGTGTCGCGTGCCGTCGCTTGCTCTGCGTGCGCTTGCGTGCGTACCTTGCTCTGCGAGGCCGGGGAAACCTGCCTGGTGCGGGTAAACGGAAGCGGACGGTATGTGTTGCCGCTGCGGGCCAGCACCGCAGTGCAGAGGGCATCGTAAGGCTGCGGGCTGGTGCTTGAAGTGGCAGCAAGACGGCGCAACTCTACTGGAAGGGCGTCGAGAAGAATGGCGTGCATCTGCAGCTGGTTCGTGACGCCATTCAGCGCCAGAACGGCATCGAGCTGCATAAACCATACCTTAGGGTAGGTCGATTGGAACGGTGGCACTGGCGGGCAGAGTTGCGGGAACATGGCAGTGGGCCGTTCGGCGAAGGGCGTGTTCTCCGGGTCACCATTGTAGCGACGAGAGAAGAGGAGACGTGAGACGGCATCGAAGGCGGCCGATGGGGCCGTGCCGATCTCGCCACTTTATTGCAGGCCTGAAGCGGTACCACGTCGGCTACCAGCGTCCGCCACGCCAGGCATGTCAGCTCGTTCTAATTCTCGCGCAGCTCGAGCTCGCGCCAGCTGCGCGAGAGACGCGGCGCGGTGATGGAAAAAATGACGATGGTGATGATGGCACTACAAGTTATATTCAATCTCATCTAAATGCCTATTCATGTAATAAATTCGGTAATTTATATGAAAAATTCCAAAAGAGTATATTTTTGAAATATTTGGGAAAAGAATTATTCTCATAGAAAGTGTGAGCAAAGACCTTTTTTTTTCAGTTTTTCGGCTACCATTATCATGCGCAACTCAATGTGTAAGAACCAATTGCGGACACCGAAAATTATCAACTCAGGCTTAAAGGGTTAATCAGTTTGTGAAGTACCCGGCTAGTATACGTGCCTGTAAGGAAACACGCGTACCAACACTGCTGCATGCTTTGTGGACGCTAATGCTGCCGTTGCTGATTATTCATGCTTTTCTACGCGTGGACCGTCAAACTGTGCAATCATCGCCAAATTAACGTGGTGGCAGTTGGTACGATTCTAAGCTTCTGGGACGAAACTTGCGTGTGAAAGTGGTGCCCCGCACTGCACGACGCTAGTATATAGATGAAAAGAGCGGAGCTCTTTAGGCTTGTCGTTACGCCTCGTATATAGTGTGAACAGGAATCATGACAATGGGGATGATGACGAAGACCTATATGTATGGCTCTCACCCATTCTGGGGTATTGGCCAGGAAACGAATCAGATAGAAGTAAGAATCATTAATATGCGTGTGTGCGCTCCTTCCGGCCCCTTTGACTTGTGTTTCGTTCCTAGAACACGCGCGCTCGGCTGCTGACGAGAAGGTCGCGGGTTCGATTCCTGCCGAGGTGGTGGCCTTTCGATGGAGGCAAAAAAGTAGAGGCCCGTGCATTGTGTGACATCAGTGAACGTTAAAGAACTCCAGACGGTCAAAATTTCCGGAGCCCTCCACTACGGCGTCTCTCAGAATGTCAAGGTCTCGGGACGCGACACTCCGCATATTAATTATGAACTACTTAGAATATTTGTGCAGATTTTTACGTCGTGGAGAGTCTGTTACGAGAGTGAAAATTTCGCATCATCGCGTGACAATTAGTCACGGAACTGCAATCAGATAACGTGACGTAACCATTCGACGCGACACAAACAATAACCAACATCTTGCAATAAGTAGTCACATTTCTCGGAACTAGGTAACAAAGCTAACGTAAGCAGTCACGTGAGTAGAATCGTGTAACACGACGCAACTACTCCTTCGACTTAAATCACGTAACACTTAACAGCACACTAAATTCACGCAACACCGCTCAACAGCTCACATGACAGTTCGCGCAAGAAATAATGCAACCGTGATAAAGATGATGATGGTTGATGGTTTGTGGCGCATGGACCATTTGATGGCCAAATAGCACCAGTTCATCTTACTATAGAATATGGACAATGGTTGTGATAAGCGGCTGTATAAGGGCCATAATATTCCTCGCACTAAGGCGGGTAAAAGATAGAAGTAATAAAATCATGACCATGCCGTGAAATGTGTGTGGTGTTAATGGATGACAAAAGTTTGTGATAATAAAAAACGATGGTGGACATGTGTGGCACTAGAACAAGTGCCTCAATCATTTACACCCTTGCGTCGAAGGGCCGTGAGAAAAGTGCGTTGTTGAGGAACTGGTATCGATGTATTAATAGCGGTTTTGTTGGTGGATCCAGCTAGCTGGTCCACCAGAACGTTGCCTTGTATTTCGCGGTGCCCTGGCACCCAGCAGACTACAACATGCTGCTTAGATGAGTACACTGTGCATCAGAGTGAATAAAGTGAGACGAGGACAGGGTTTTGTGTGTTTTAGCAGTTTTAGGAGTGTGTGTTGCGAGTTTTAGGAGTAATGCAACCGTCGCTCTTGTAACTGAAATCGCATACCATTACAGCCACATGTTTAGCCATACAAGCTAAACAAAACCAAACTATCGGAGCTTCCACGCGTGTTCATGAGACGCCCAACTGTGCGATTTTGCGCCACATAGAGCTGCATTCCTACATTTATTGGCTGTTAAAAATTCCCGCTTCGTATTCAACACACTAGACGATAAAAAGAATAATATTTTACTTCCATTCCTGTGGTTTCACACATCAGATGCGAGAAATATCGACAATACGGGCAACAGTTTTCATCGGTATGCTGCGTTGTCACTGTGCCTGGTTGCAGCATATGCGATACGTTTCAACGAAGACCAAACAAAGAGAGCATTAGAAGATTAATTTAACACTTGTCTGGGGTGTACGGCGGTGCTGCGTCAATGACCGAACCTGTGTACTCGTACTTATGCACCGTACTGGAGTACACGTGTTGCGATAGCAGATAACGGTTGTATTTAGCACCGCACTGTCCGGCATAGTTGTCGAGCTCGATGAGAGTGAGGAACACGCACGGCTCGCGGACTACTGGTGGCAGAAAACTTGTGTTGTAGCGGCTGTATATCGTCAAAGTAGTGTCGACGAAGTAGATGGTGGCAGCGCGCACGTTCGCGGCGAAATGCGGTGGACGGCCCCAGTTCATCTGGTGGCGATGCAAGACGCAGATTGGGTGAAAAGCCTGCAAAAACGGGGCTTGCCACACGCTTCGTAGAAGGGAGCCCACCGCAAGCGGCTCTCCGGCTGTACTATGAACTGTACCGCTGTTACGTCGATGTAACCGTCCACCGCCAGGGCTGCCACGGGTTCGTACGCGCATATCTGGTCCCGGCGCAGCCCCGGCACACTGGTGAGGTAATGATGGAGAGTTAGGATCGTATTGTCACTGAATGTGGCGCAAACATCGTACACGTCTCTAGATTGGCTCGCCAGTCGTCGGTGATCTGTGAGGAAAAAGTAGTTCACCACGTCCTTCGACATGGAGATGAGACGCTCGACGGAAGCGGCGCCATCCAGCATCGCCGTCACCATGGCCAGTGTCATTCCGTTGTTGTCGAAGGCCTGCCGAAGTGCGCGCAAGAGCGCCGCAATAATTGCCTGGTCGCCGGGGCTTCCACAACGCGGTCCCGGATCGACCCAATGGACGGTGACACCATCGAGACGAAAGGAGTTCAAGGTGGCGATGACGTTCGCGGTGAGCCGGTCGAGAGTGGCGGGTTCTCGGCCGAGTATGGAGAAATGCGGGCCGTCCTCGGAGTAACCTCCCAGTGCTAGCAGAATCTTGACGTTAAAGTAGCCCAACCTGTCTGTGATGTTTCTCAGCCGATGAAGGCCGTAAGAGTAGTCGAAGCTTGGCATGCGGCTGGTGACGCTTCCGTTGTCGATTGCCACGGACCAATAGATGACGTTGTGGCACAGTTCAAAGGGCACAGACCAAAACGTGTAATCATAATTCTGGCCGACAGTGCTGTAGTTACGGCTCAAGGTGACCGCGTTGTTCCTGAAGAGGCAAAAGACAGGCCTCGCCCGTTCTTTAGATGGGCCCAGAGTACCATTCAAGTTCGCCCTTATTGGCATGCTTGGTTCTCGTATCTGCACGGGCTTCAGGCAGGGTTCAGGCGTCGTCACTGTAGGTCTATCGGCCCATCGCGTGGTGCTGCTGCTGCTGATCACGAAGGGTACCAGAAACAACCACATGGAGAAGAACAGTGGCAAGGTCAGGGCTGCCCATAGTACCCACAGCTGAAGACACGCTCTCTCGTCTGAGGGCGTCGGGGGGCGTTCCTCGTTGGTTGCTTGCCGGAACTCGAGGTCCGGTGTGAGTGACGTGGTTTGGTCTTCATTGACGGTCTCTTCCGCGGGCTCTGGAGGCCTGAGCACCAGCAGGATCTCCCGCACTTGCTGCGGCGTAGGATACGCACCTGTGCTTGCCCCCGAGGCCACTGCTGCCATAGGCTGCTCCCTGATGACGTCACTGTCGGGATCTTCTAAAGGCCGTGGCGACCGTGGTGAGACGCGTTGAGGTGTTTGGTCAGAGAGGCTTTCGTTTGACGGCGTCTCTTCCATGGTGAGGGACGCGGCCTTGAAGGATCTGAAGGAGCTGAGGATCAGGCGATGTTGTTGTTGTTGTTCTTGCCCCTTCGCACTGGCACATACCCACTATGGGGGATTGGCCATGAAATCTAGAAGTATCCTATATGAGATATATTAAAAGGTTTATCCTTAATGAAAAAACTAATGATGTAATAGAAAATAATAATTAACTAAAAAGGAATATTAAACTAAACAAATAATTGAAGATTGAATCAAGAAGAGAAAAGGTGAGGTAATACTACAGTGGAAGACAGAAATTTTGAGTAGACCAGACAATCGAGCTTATCTCACCCGGTCACAATCAAATGAATATGCAAATTTCATTCAAAATTAGACAAGTGTCTTCAGAAATATATTTAAGCAGGCATTATTATGACATGCGCTTTGATTCTCGAATGAAATTGCATACAGCATCGAATACGCTCCTGTGGCAATGTCCCAAGCTAAAGGCACCGAAACTTAGAACATTATCTGCAGTTAAATTTAAACCTACTGCTTGAAACGGAACAATTAAAAGTCTTTTCCTAATTAATGAATAGTTTTTACATGTTATAAAGTAATGCTCTATTGTTTCCGTTTCTTCACAGAATGGACACAGGGGGGATATCGCCAGACCAGCTCTGTGCAAGTAAAAGTTTAATGGAGGGACACGACATCGAAATTTGGTTAAAATAACTTCTAACTTTTTAGATTGACTCCACTGAGGTTTCCAGGGGTATGTTAGGTGCTGATAGTCCGTATATTTAGTAATATTTTCCATAATATCCGTATAAATAGCCCATTTTCTATATCTGATCGACACTATGTGTTCCGATTCTGGTAGTACCGAGATCACAGGGCCATCAAGTGTGGCTCGAGATAGTGAATCGGCTATTTCATTCAACCGTATGCCACAGTGTCCCGGGACCCAGACTAACTTCAGGAACTTCACATGAGGTGGAACTAATGTTTGTAATGTCGCTAGAGCTCTTGATTGTTCTGAAGCTGTGAGAGTAGTACACAGCGAAAGAGAATCAGTAATTATCATTGCACTCTCTTCGTTTGAAGGAAGTTTTCGTAGCGCTAAAATAATAGCCAGGAGCTCAGCTTCGAAAACCGGAGTGAAGTCTGGTAGTCTTACCGAGAATGACCAACCGAGGTAATCTGAGACGATTCCTACTGCTGCCTTTTCTTTATTCACAGAAGCGTCTGTGGCTATTATGTTCTTTATTTCCGCATGAGCTATGTAGTCTTCTAACCTGTCATTTAAGTAACTCGAAGATTGAAACTTAGATGAGAAGCGAGAAAGCGAGAAGCAAATAGAAAATGCGGGCGGTGGCGCCACCGTTAGCTCCGCCGTACTGGTCGCCATGACGTCATACACTTTGGCGACGTGCGAAACCCGCCTCGTTACCCATCGGTAAAATTGAAGTGCACTTCCTCCTGACGGGGTGTGGACATAGCGCGCCACCTTTCGGGAAAACTTCGTTGAGCCAATGTCGCCGATGTTCCACAATTGAGCTTTGATATCCACGCTTTCACGCGTGGTGGTTCCGGTGGGTAGTTTAAAAAATGAGAATTGGACATTGTTATTCTCCCAGTATTACATGCGTGACATAATAATAATATATGGTGTTTTTGGCGCAAGGGCCATTTGCTGGCCAAAGAGCGCCAGTTCATGAGACAGGAATGTGGACAATGGTTGTGATTAGCGGCTGTATAAGGGCCATAAAATTCCTCGCAGTAAAGTGGGTAAAAACATACAAGTAATAAAATCGTGACCATGCCGTGAAAGGTGTGTGTGGTGTGAATAGGTGACAAAAGTTGGTGATAATGAAAAACGATGGTGGACATGTATGGCATTAGCACAAGTACCTCACACGTTAGTGCCCTTGCGTGCAAGGGCCGTGAGGCAAGTGCTTTCCTGTGTAGCCACCACAGCAAAAACCTCTCTAGAGAGGTCGTGCTACGGTATGCCCGGGTATATGATATGAAAATTATGAATTTCCTTTAAAAACGCTAATAATGATTTGTGACTAAAAAGCGGTTCTCTACCGACGAAAATTGCAGGGTGTAAAGGTATATGTTGTCGGTAGGATAGTGGGAAGTGTTGTCTTCTTAGAGTGTCTAAATGTTTACATTGAATTAAAACGTGAAGAACTGTTAATGCCTCACCACATTTATCACACAATGGTGGATCACCACCGGATAAAAGATGTGTGTGTGTCGTGTATATGTGTCCTATCCTGAGTCTTGTTAGTGTTACCTCTGTTAGACGTGATTTTGATACTGGTGGCCAATGGCCAAGGTGTGGCTTGATAACGTGTAGTTTGTTTTGTGTGTGTGTATCCCACTTGCTCTGCCAGTAGTCCCTGAGTTTTCGTTTGAGAGACGGCTTAAGATCAAGGGCCGGGATTGATGTCGGTGTAATGGCGGTGCTTTCGTGGGCGGATGCAGCAAGCTGATCCGCCATCACGTTGCCTTGAATCTCACGGTGCCCTGGCACCCAGCACACAACAACATGTCTGTTGAGTGTGTAGAGGGTGCATAAAATGAAGTAAAGTGAAACGAGGACAGGGTTTTTTGTTTTTTAAGACTGTGCAGAGCCGTTACCACACTGAGGGAGACTGTATAAATTACTGCTTTTTGTATTTGTGATTGTTTGATGTGTTTAGCTGCCACAAGTATCGCGTAAGCTTCCGCTGTGAAGATACTTGTGCCTGGATGTAGAGGGCCAGCATCCGAAAAGGAAGGGCCAACAGCAGCGTAGGACACAGAGGAGTTAGACTTAGAGGCATCTGTAAAGAACTCAGGACGTGTGTATTTGTGTTGAAGTTCCAAGAAGTATGTTCGAATATGGGCAATAGGCGCATGTTTAGTAACTTCTAAAGAAGACACATCGCAATCTATAGTCTGCCACTGCCACGGTGGCGGGTATGCTACAGGAGCCATTCAACTGTGTTCGAGTGACACTCCAGTGTCATCAGCTAGACCCTTCAGGCGAACTGAGAAGGGCTGCCTCATTGAAGGCCTGTTTTGAAAAAGAATGGAGCTCGACAAGTCATTAATAGTAGAGTATGAGGGGTGCCTCTTGTCTGCTTTCACCTTAAGGAAATATACAAAGGACATGTAGGTTCTTTGCAGATGAAGCGACCACTCATTTGACTCAACGTAAAGGCTTTCTACGGGGCTGGTGCGAAAAGCACCCGTAGAAAGGCGGATGCCCGAATGGTGCACGGGATCCAGCATCTTCAAAGCACTTTGAGTCGCTGACTGGTAAACAATGGCCCCATAATCTAAGCGGGTGCGAATAAGGCTTCTATACAGGTTCATGAGGCATTTCCTGTCACTACCCCACGTTGTACGTGACAACATTTTTATAACATTCATGGCTTTTCAACATTTTGTTTTTAAATACTTTATGTGGGGTACGAAGGTCAACTTGTTGTCCAAGATTAAGCCTAAGAATTTATGCTCGGCTTTGACGGACAGTTGTTGCCCGTTCAGTTGAATGTCGGGTTCCGAGTGCATGCCTCTCTTTCGCGAGAACAAGACACACGTGCTTTTTTGTGGGTTAAGTCGAAATCCGTTTTCATCTGCCCATTTGGAGATCTTATTTAAACCCAGCTGAACCTGCCGCTCACACATGGCTAAGTTGCATGACTTGAAGCCAAGCTGAACGTCGTCGACATATGTACAATAGAACATATTGCGGGGAATGGACAAGTGCAAAGAATTCATTTTGATAATAAAAAGTGTACAACTAAGCACACCACCTTGTGGCACGCCTGTTTCCTGGACAAATGTTTGGGAGAGCACACTGCCCAGACGGACACGGAATGTCCGGTTTGACACGTAACTTTCGATTATATGAAACATTCTTCCGCGCACACCAAGGTGGGACAGGTCTCTTAGAATTCCGAAACGCCATGTTGTATCATAAGCCTTTTCGATATCAAGGAACACAGAGAGAAAATATTGTTTATGGACGAACGCATCTCTGATCTGTGCCTCGATACGAACAAGGTGGTCTGTGGTGGATCTACTTTCTCGAAACCCGCACTGAAATGGGTCGAGCAAATTATTTGTTTCAAGAAAATGTACAAGTCGGCAGTTTATCATTTTTTCGAAGACTTTGAACAAGCAGCTTGTAAGTGCTATAGGCCTATAAATCGAGGGTAAAGAAGGGTCCTTGCCCTCTTTCAAAATGGGAATAACAATAGCCTCTTTCCAGGAGGTGGGAATAGTGCCAGAAGACCAAATAGCATTGTACAAACAAAGTAAGGTTTTTCGGGTTTCGTTTGGTAGGTTTTTTAACATTTCATACATCACACGGTCAGAACCTGGGGCAGAAGTACTGCAGGAGTTTAGAGATGTTTGGAGCTCAGCTAGATTGAAAGCTTGGTTATATGCCTCGTATCTAGTGGATTTGTGTTCGAGTTTCTGCTTTTCTATTCTTGTTCTGTATTTTTGGAAAGTGTCAGTATAGTGGGACGAGCTGGATACCTGTTCGAAGTGTGCACCAAGGAAGTTTGCCTGATCTTCCAAGGTATCACCCTGAGTGTTTACGAGTGGAAGTGTGTGTACTTGTTTTCCTGCTATCCTACCAACCATGTTCCAGACTTTAGCCTCCTGTGTGTATGAATTAACCCCTGATAAAAACTTCTGCCAGCTTTCTCTTCTGGCCTGCCGACGCGTTCTCCTGCCTTGAGACTTTATTTTCTTGAAGGTTTCAAGATTTTCGGCCGTCGGTGAGTTCCGAAGCAGCCTCCAAGCTCTGTTTTGCTGTTTGCGCGCGTTTCGGCATTCAGAATTCTACCATGGCACACATCGTTTTCCAGGGTGTCCATTTGTTTGTGGGATGCATTTTGTTGCAGCATCAATCAAAAACGCTGTGAAGTAGTTCACAGCAACATATATGTTCAAAGTACAGATGTCATTCCAACCTAGGCAAGCGATAGTATGAAACTGTTCCCAGTCGGCTCTGTTTATGAGCCACTTGGGAACACGTGGTGGACACTCAGTTACTGTCGTTGTGCTCAAAACTACGGGGAAGTGGTCACTTCCGTACAGATTACTCACGACTTTTCACTGGAGTAGAGGCACAAGAGATGGAGATGCTATGCTCAGGTCTATGGAGGAGTAGGTGTTATTAGCGAGGTTATAATAGGTTGGTTCTTTTCGATTTAGGAGACACGCGCTCGACGAGATAAGGAACTGTTCGATCAGTCGACCTCGCGCGTCATACCGAGAGTCACCCCATAACCTGCTATGCGCATTAAAGTCTCCAAGGAGAACATAAGGCTCCGGAAGTTCATCAATTAGAGAGTGTAAATCGCGTTTTTGCAGCTGATAGCTAGGAGGAATGTAAATACTGCAGATTGTGATCAGTTTATCAAAAAGAACCGCTCGAACAGCCACTGCCTCAAGGGGTGTGTGGAGTTGTAAGTGTGTGCATGCTATTCCTTGATTCACTATGATGGCAACACCTCCGGATGATGTCATAGCATCAACATGGTCTTTTCGGAAAATAACGTATTTACGAAGAAAATTTGTGTGTTTTAAATTTAGGTGTGTTTCTTGTACACACAGCACTTTTGGCGAGTGTTCATGTAAGAGTTCTTGGATGTCGTCAAGGTTTCTGAGAAGGCCCCTGACGTTCCATTGTATAATTTGAGTTTTCATGGTGAATGTGAAATAGTGCTGTGTGTACGAAAAGCGAGTGGCTGTTTAGACGGGGAATTTGAGTTCACTTAACAGGGCCGTCACCGGGCCCTGTTATTTGCTTTTTTGTTTTCTTGGCGCGCTCCAAGGACCCACGCCGCTCTTTCGGCACCAGGGGTACCGACGTATCCATTGCCTCTTCGGAGGCACTGGATGCCCGCACATGCGGGCTGTTAGTTCGGATTTCGGGCCTCGCCTGGTGAGGGGAGGCCTTGAGACCCGAGGACTCCAGAGTCTCCGGTCTCTGTTTGGGAGTAGGCGGTGTAGCCTGGGCTACAGCCGCCTTGGGGGCAGGTGCCACAACCGCCGGCTCGGTATGCGCGGGCCGGAGGGGTGGCGAGGGCTGGTGCGGCGGTGCCCCCTGACGCGCCGCATCAGCGTATGTAGGTCCATAGAATGGAGCGACTCTTCGCCGTGCTTCCTTAAATGTAACGTTCTCCTTCACCTTCAACGTAATTATTTCTTTTTCTTTTTTCCAGTATGTGCAGGAGCGTGAATATGCGGCATGGTTTCCTTCGCAGTTTACACAGTGTGGCGGTTGTTTGCAGTTCTCAGACACGTGGCCTAAGACTCCACATTGTGCACAAGTCTGGTGACCACGACAGGTTTTAGAGCCATGGCCATACCTCTGGCATTGGAAGCAACGACGAGGCTTTGGTATGTACGGCCTGATAGATGTCTTTGTGTACCCTGTTTGAATTGATTCTGGTAGTTTACTGGATGCAAATGTAAGTATTAAGTGTTTTGTCGGTGTTTCCTTATCTCTTCTGATGATTATTCTCTGTACATTAGTGACATTTTGGCTCTTCCACCCCTCCAAAAGTTCAGTCTCAGTCAAGTCAAGTAAGTCCATGTCAGATACCACTCCGCGTTTGTGTTCATTGATCTATGAGGTGTTACGGTTATTGGTATGCCACCGAAATCTGAGAGACGGTCTAGCTTTTTAAATTGTTCTTTGTCACGGATTTCGAGGAGAAGGTCTCCACTAGCCATTTTGGTTACCTTGTATCCTGTGCCAAGAGTTTCGGTAAGACATCTAGAAACTAGGAAAGGAGAGACGGTCCTGGCTTGCTTTTCAGTTTTTTCACAGTGAATGACGTGGAAATGGGGAAAAGTTTCTGTTGGCTGGTTGAAGAGATTTATGTCGTCGGTGCGTACCCGCTTTAGGCCGGTACGATCAGATAGTAGAGGGAATGCGCCATGCATGCCGGTCTTATTTGTGTTCAGCAGCGTTGGCAGCCACCCACCATGGAGCCCAACAAGGGGACGCTGGAAGTTTACAGGTGCTGAAAGCTTGCAGACGTCAGCCGTACAACACTGCCATAACCCAATGCGCCTAGACCAAGGTAGGCTATTTGCACAGGGTTAACCCTTGCCGCCAGGAAAATTGGAAGTAAACAGAAGAGAGTAGAAGACAGGACAGATAGATAGTGAGAGACAAAGACGAAGATGTAGGCAGAGAGAGATAGGAAAAGGCGACTGCCGATTTCCCCTGGGTGGGTCAGCCCAGGGGTGCCATCTACGTGAAGCCGGGGCCAAAGGGGTGTGTTGCCTCTGCCAGGGGGCCTTAAAGGTCCAATCACCCAGCGTCGGCTCAACCCCCAGGATCCCCTTTTCCCCGGACACGGCAAAGCCACGCACGGCTAGGCGTGGGAGGGAGTAGAAACTCCCCCGTTAGCTCGGGTCCGTGGTGTCGCTACACACCAAACGCCTACTTGCGCAGGCGCCCCTGCGAGGTTACATGCGTGACAGTGAAATCGATGACGTTACAGCTATTAGAGCGAAACTTATAAGTCTAAGCGGATGCATAGTTACGCTTTAAGTTACCTTTATGGTTCTTCTGCTTGAATCCATTAGCCTCTTTTGAAGGGACAGTAAAGTGAAACAATAAATAATTTTAGATTGTCTAGGCTTCGAAAACTCCTATGCAGTCAAGTCGACCACTATATGTCTATTTACAGATGGGAAACAGAGTGTCAACACCTCTATTCTAAAACTTCCCCCTGAAGTCTCCTACGGTGGCACAACGGACTTCAAATTGTTTGGTCGTATTTGAACGCATTCGGCTAAAAGAAGTGTCCCGAAGCGTGTTACGTCCAATATGGCTCGGTCCAAGTTGCGGAGCTCGCTCACTCAGAAAACATATGCGCTTTGATCTCACTCACTCTCACACTCGTCAAAATTTTCCAGTGGCGGACTCACTCGGACTCAAACTCACCAAAACCTAACTCACCCGAACACACTCACACTCGCTACTTGATGCGAGCGTGAGTGGGTCGACTGATGGGTGAGTTCGACGACCTATCATGTCCAGTTCCTTGCTCCCACCACGGACAGCGTGCTTAGTTTTTCACTCTCTGATGCCCACGAACAGTTGTGCCTTCAGAAAAATTGCGAGAAATTACTGTTTTATGGGCGAAACTTCTTATGGCGTAGCTTGTGCGTCCCCCGTTGTCGTCGTGCGTAACCACCGGTGGCACATGCCCGACAGGGGATAGAGAAGGAGAGAGACGATCGCGATGAAAAGCTGCTCTTCTTTCATTTGGAGCCTCTACACTGGGTTTCAGGCCCAGGGATGTTTTATTTGCCGTTCAGGAATACGCCACTGCGACTAAACGATTTTCTTGCTAATTTGTGGTCTCACAATTTTTCTTTTCCTTTATTTTTTCCCTTTAAATCCGCATTTGGCACCTCAAATTATATTTAAATAACTAAAGTTCTTTTAGGAATGAAGCAATGCAGAAAGTGTCGGACAAATTTACCTTATAATCGGCCAATTTCCTCTTTTGGCAAAGGAAAACAACAAGCTGCGATATGGCGGTACTTGTAGTGTTCACTAAATGGACGGACGAATGGACGCACAGATAGACAGACAGACAAGCAGACGAACGGATGGACAGACGGACGGACGCAAGAACGAAGAGATGGATCCACTGATAGACGGTCGGACACACGTATAGATGGACGTACGAACGGACGGAAGCAAGAGCGAATGGACGGACGGAAGCGTGGATGAACTGACGGATGCTTCGCCTCACTCATCATCATTCGCTCCGTGCATATGCCGCGATTTTTTTCTATTGTTCTAGTTCCTGCCACTTTTTTATATAAATGAAATGTTGTTGGAGGAACACCTTACTTAGGGCTAATTAGAAATTATTTATTGTCGTATAATACGTAAGTCATTGTACCTTGTTCATAACATGTCAAATTTGCAGTAGCTGCGTATCGTGACAGCTATAGTAGTTTTTAGTAGCATCATTGAGGTATCACATTCATTGTATCGAATGTGATAAAGTGGGCATTACGGGGTCAAACACAGAAAAGATAAACTGCGTTTGAGTATTGTTTGAGCACAATAAAGCACAATTCAGAAAACGCCACTCTAACCCCTAGAGGACGCTTGGCAAGCGGACAAACGCGTAAAAAAATTTGTGGGTGCAGACGTCACCTTGAGATTCCCGCCTGAAACATCGTGAGGTGGATGATTTCGACGGCGTCCGCTGGATCCTACGGCGTTCATAATCGGTAACGTTCAAGCACATTGTCAATTTTTATGAAAGAGAACACGCGAGCACGTGGCCTGCGCGTTCAAGCGGTAGCAAGCAGAGCCTGTTTTTAGAATGGGTTTACATAAACGGGGTGGCGACGAGGTTACGTAGGAGTAGATTGAGGGACCATGGATATACTGTTGTCAACGCACACAAAAGAACTCGGAAGTTGTAGATACACATGTACAACTTTTCTTCCACACATTAAGAGAACTTTTCAACATTTCTGCAGTTGCGTCGTGGTTTTTCACAGGCAGAACGTCGTGTGGTAGATTGTTCCAAAGATGGAAGGCACACAACCGAGGCGAGTTATATAAGATGTTATTACCCGCATATGGATATAAAACTTTGAAGGGGGGGGGGGTCTAGGCGCAAAAGATAGCGATGGCAGGCAGCATGCAAGTGGTAGCAACGGACGAATGGTTATGATAGGGTTTGTGAAAGTGGTATATAGCTGGGCTAGCAACCTTCTTTTCGATAGTAATGGGAGGTTCAGTGGTGCTCGAATGAGGAAAGTAGTTCCAGGATATGAATCAGGCAGCCTGATTTCGTAGAGATTCAAGTTTGTTCATTAATTATATCTAATATCGGTTCCATATGAAAGAGAAAAATGCTATTTTAGGCCGAAAAAGTAAGGCGTATGCTTTAAGTTTTGTTTTGAACTAAGTGGCGTTCAATGATTTCAAGTGTTTTAAATAATTTAGATTTTATTGCGTCCATGGGGGCATTTCAAGGCAGCTCGGCGGAAAAGTGAACGCCTAGGTACATTATCAATGAAACTTATTTTATTAGAACTAAGGTAATCAGATATAGGAATGGAGCGGGGGGAGGGGTTATGGTAATATTTGTAAAAGCTATAGCTTATGTTTTAGAAGCGTTAATTTTACCAAGTAGATATGCTATAGAGGTCCTTTTGAAAGCAGTGTGGTTGTTTCAGTTAATAATCTGTCTGAAAATTACGAAATTGTCGGCAAGTAAGTGAATAGTAGACGCCACATTTTTAGCAATGACGTTAATGTGGACGAGAAACACCATCGGTCCAATTACAAAGCCTCGGGGTACCCCGGATTAAACTTGAAGCAATGTAGATTAAGTTCATTAATTAACGACTGTGGGGAACTTTGTCGAAATAGTTGATAAATATGGCACCAGTAATTGTAGATGAATGAACGGCCTGATGAAGTTCAGTAACCAATTCGACTAAATGTGTTTCGCATGAACACGGGAACTGGAAAACATGTTGGTTAAAAATGAAGCAGGCATGCTTGGTTAAGTACTTAATTTCTGCAGGTGATATGATGTGTCCTAGTAGTTTGCAGGGCCTCGCCACTGTGGTCTAGTGGCTAAGGTACATGGCTGCTGACCCGCAGGTCACGGGATCAAATCCCGGCTGCGGCAGCTGCATTTCCGATGGAGGCGGAAATGCTGTAGGCCCATGTGCTCAGATTTGGGAGCATGTTAAAGAACCCCAGGTGGTCAATACTTCCGCAGCCCTCCACTGCGGCGTCACTCATAATCATATGGTGCTTTTGGGACAATAAACCGCACGCATGAGAAGTTTGCAGGGTATGCTGGTTAGTGCAATGAGTCTCGTGGGCCGCGTCCCTGAAAGACGCAGAACGACAGCGTCGTCTGCTCGCACCGCTTGATCAGTAGTGGACAGCGGTCAGCCATTTTAGTCGGCATGCGAAAGCACGTCAGCTATAGCAGCGCTACGCTGGCATTGTACACATGGTAAACTACAGGCCGACTCATTGGTGAACGGAAGTGGCAATCCTGCTCCGTAGATGTTCTCCCCCTCTCTGTATACCACAATGCAACACCTTGGATACCTGAGCACCCCCGAGCTGCGCCACCTGCACCGGTGTCCACGCGTTCCGAGTGTCCTATTTCAATCCGTGAGTGTACTGTACAAACATCGACGCCCATAGCAAACAAGCAATAACACGCAGTTGGCATTCGCAGCCAGTGACGATGCTAATAAATGCGGTGAAATAGGTGGCACACACTCACCCACGCAAGGTAAAGAGCCACCGCTAAGATCGAATATTCGGCCGCAAATGCCGCAAGGATGTGGTCACCGTTACTTGTAGGTAACCGTGGACCACAGGGTTACGCACTTTTCAATGCCGTCAAAAGCACACAGCGACGCGGCTAACGGACGTGCAATTTCTTCAGATGACACGTCTAGATCTGAAGACGTCTCTAGCTCGACGATCCGCTGTTTGTTCGAAATCAGCTGAACTAGAGCAGCATGCGCAGATCAAGCGTTTTTGAACGCGATCTGAGCTCGGCGTTGCTCAGCAGTTGCGTGATCCACCTGTACAAGGGAAACGGCCACTGTGAACACCGATTACTCGGCCGGAAATCGCTCTTTTAGGTGCGAAGCAGCTCATCATCATCATCAATATCATCTTGACTACGTCCACTGCAGGACAAAGGCCTCTCCCATGTTCCGCCAGTCAACTCGGTCCTGTGCTTTCTGCTACCAATTTATACCTGCAAACTTTTTAATCTCATCTGCCCACCTAACCTCCCACATGCATACGAAGCTGCTTATAGTCTTGCTCAATCTGGTGTGTGTGACTTTCCTCCCCTTTCAGCGCATGCGCAAAAGCTAGCCCAAGCCAACGCTTCCTGAATAGAGGAGGCGCTGCCCAAGCCCCGCCACACCGCGCTAGCGCGTTCGGGCCTGCGTAAGTGGTAGTGTGAAAGGCTGTGGCCTCTCCCCTTTACACTCTCTGAGAAATCACGTGGTGGTGTCGGGGAAGGAGAGTCTGCACACGTGCGCTTAACTCACTTGCTTCCACTTGCTGTGGCGATGAGTCCGCGTGGCGTGCTTCAGCAAAAGTTCGGGAAGAGTAACTGCGAGAGAAACTACGAAGAATTGGTGATGGGCTCCACTTGCACGGACGCGTTAACATCAAGCAAGGTGCCTGTCATGAACGGAACTCCAAGGCCCGTATTCACAAACGCTCCTTCCCTCCAGGGCTCCCCTCGACTTGACGAGGTCAAGGTGGAGCGTGCTCCTCCACTCAAGGGGCCACTGCGTTTCATGAACGCTCCTCCACACTTGTTTCGCAAGGGGAGGCCTTGGAAATGCTCCTTTCACTTGAGTGAACTGCATGCGCCGAGAAAACCGCCTGATAACGAGAGTATTCGTAATTGTGGTTAAGAATCGTCTCTCTGTACATTAAAAGAACGCTTCTGCTTGTTATTTTTTTATAAACTGGTATTACAGCAAACTACATGCATTTAGAGTGGTAGCGTGGTTTCCCTAAGCCTTGTGCTGGTAGAGTTAGCTAAACCCCCGCTTTAAATCTGGCAGCAGTCACACCCAGGCAGCTGAACGAACAGCTGATGGCATTTCGTCTGCTGCTGAACGTGTCTACCTGCTTAGTTTATTTTGTCTCGTATGCGTCTATTAATTGCAGTTTATATTTACGGTAGTGTCTGCATGTGTGTAGTTTGAGAGCCTACTTTCGCTGGGGTGACTAACGAACTACGTGAGTGATGACAGGAAGCGCAACAGATGGTTTGTTGCTTTGTTTACTTTCGCTTTACTGAGAGCCTTCTGATCACTAATGTAGCCACCTAATGTATAACGTGGTGGAATGAGTATTTTTTACTATATATCACATTATATTGGCATGCTTTTAGAATTCACCACCACATTATGTATAAGGATTACTCATACGTAAATTCGTTCTCGCTACGGGAGTACGTGCACAGTTCCTAATTTCAGGGCCCCGTGCAATATTTATTTTTCTCATTTACTGTGAATTTCAACGTGGACCTTTCGTAGTTGTTCTTCTACGTATAATAGGAAATTTGAAGACGATGCTCGCAACTGCTATTCAAGATTATACCAGGGAAACGTTAAAAACTAGGCATGTTATACTCGTGGCTGAGCATTCGAATCAGACTGCTACGCAAGTTAAGAAAAGCGATCGTGTTCATTTCTTCAACTCTTGGCAAAAAATGGATTTTAAGGTTGTTGTTTTCTTCAATTATCGGCATATATACTCGGTTAACAGGGGCTGGTGTGTGTCTGTGTGTGTATGTCAACTTTAACATTTTAAACTTCCAAGGAATCAGTTATTGTTTTTGCATTGTTCTTCTATTTGCCCTGCATTTGTGGATGCGTCTAATTTGACAGATTCGCATAGACGTAACCTTTAAATCTATATAGCTTCCGTCTCCAAGTTCACACACCGGCAACGTCTTAAATTTTTTTCCCGTCTCCATCTGCGTACTCAGAAGCACATTCGTTCTAATGTTTTGGATTTTGTTTGCATTTTATAATTACTGGAAATACTCGTTGAAAAGGATCGTGGTGTCTGTCTGCATTACAAAGCCCCGGCACAACATAATTTACAGGGATGTTTTATTTTTTTGAAATCATAAAACTGAAGCCGCATCAGACTTTTGGCGCTGTTCTCTTTTAAAAACGATCTTTTGGGTTCTCTCAACCTTCGAGAGAATGTCGTCAAGAAGCAGCGTATTTTACTCTGCTGAATTATTGAAGACCACTGCAACAAGGAGGAGGAGGAGGATGCAACAAAAAGGGAGAAGGCAGGGAGGTTAACCAGAAAGACATCCGGTTGGCTACCCTACACTGGGGGATAAAGGAAGTGGACAAGAAAGACGAGAAAGAGGGAAGAGAGGGAAAAAGGGGGTGGGGGAGAGACTGACAGTAATTTCACTGCAGCGTGTAGAACTCTACCGCATGTCAGAGGCGTTCACACAAGCCTGTCTTTCTCAGGAAACGCAGCAGGGCTTTCACTGCCTTGTGGGCTGTCGAGGCATGTGTACGTTGCTGTAATAGCACCTGCACAGAAAGAGGCCGATCATCCAGTCGCCGCATTGCGTTGGCAAGTACTTGTATCTCTGAGGCAAATCGAGGACAATGACACAGCAGGTGTTCGATGTTTTCGTCGGTGCCGCAAACATCGCACGCCGCACTGTCAGTAATTCTGATTAACGTGGTATAAGCTTTCGTGAAAGCAACTCCCAGCCAAAGGCGATAGAGAAGCGAAGCTTCACGTCGATGTAGGCCGGGTGGAGGCCGGAGTTGTAGTGAAGGGTCGAGCTCGTGCAGTCGTGTACGTCGTATGCTTGGTGTGTTCCACTCAGTCAGTGTGAGACTGCGGGCCAATTGACGAATCTGCCTCGCTGCATCCGCTCTTGAAAGCGGTATCGGAACGCTGTTCGCTTCTTTATGTGACGTGCGAGCAGCATGATCTGCAGAATCATTGCCGACTATGCCACTATGCCCAGGTAACCACTGAAAGACGATGTCATGGCCTTTTTGTATTAACAGGTGGTGAAGTTTCACGGTTTGGTAGGTCAACTGGTCGTGGCATCCGCGTCGGAGAACTGATATCAAGCACTGTAACGCTGGTTTTGAGTCAGAAACCACAGCCCATTTACCTGGTCTTTCTTCTGAATTGATGTGTTCCAGTGCATGCCGCAGAGCCTCGAGTTCTGCCGTCGTCGAACTTGTCACATGTGAAGTCTTAAAACACCGAGTTATCCCTTGTGATGGTATAACCACTGCTCCACCTGAACTAGACGGCGTAGTAGAGCCATCCGTGTAAATGTGCACGTGGTTACTGTAGTTTTCTTCCAGTAGGGATAGACTCAGTTGTTTCAGGGCATGTGTCGGTAAGTCCGATTTTCTCCTAATTCCTGGAATCATTAAGTGAACTCGCGGCCGGCTCAAGCTCCAAGGAGGAAGCAGTGGCTTTGATGCAGGTGCGTATGTCTCAGCAAACGATGAACGATGCTTGGAGACAATAGTGCCGTATGTCGTGCGGGGCCTTTCAGCAGCTAGGCTCGCCAGGTGGTGAGAAGGGGTCCTGGCATTATGCCTGAGATGCATGCGCATTGTCTCGGTAATAATATGCGTATTTATCGAGTGATCTTGAGCGATGGCAATGGTTTCAGCCGTTGAAGCACTGCGGGGTATTCCAAGGCATATCTTAAGTGCTTGTGCTTGAATGCTCTGAATTGCGCGCAGGTTGGTCTTGCCGGTGTTAGACATTGCAGGTAAGCTGTACCGTAAGAATCCGATAAACAGCACTCTGTACAGTTGTAGCATGGATGATATGGGCACTCCCCAATTTTTTCCTGCAAGGAATTTGAGCATGTGGCATGTTGCGATCAGCCGCTTCTTCACATAGTTCACGTGTGGAGTCCACGACAGGTTTCTATCTATTATGACTCCCAAGAACCTGTGGCTTCTGCTGAACGATATGTATTCTTCATTAATCGATATACTGTAAGCAGACATTGGTTTTCCGCGTGAACGCTACCACTGCACATTTTCCGCAGGACACCTCGAGGCCTTGTTTACGAAGATAGCATGACGCCGTTGTAGCAGCCTTCTGAAGGCGGGCGCGAAGCTGAGGCCTTGTCACACCTGATGTCCAAATGCAGATGGCATCAGCATAGACAGAAAGTTCTACAGTGCTAGGTAGCTGCTCGACTAGACCAATGAGAGTTAGGTTGAAAAGGGTAGGGCTTAGCACTCCTCCCTGAGGAACTCCTCGGCTGCTGTAATAATCAGGTGTTGGGCCATTCGCTGTCATCACGTAAAATGATCTCAGCTGTAAGTAGCTGTACACCCACATATATATCTTGCCACCAAGACCTACTGTTTCCAAAGCACTAAGGATGGCTTCATCGGTGACATTGTCGTAAGCCCCCTTAACGTCTAGAAACAGGGCGGCGCACAGTCTCTTGCAGGCTTTCTGGTGTTGAACATATGTCACCAGATCAACAACGTTGTCGATTGACGAATGGCCGCGCCTGAATCCGGTCATGGATATTGGATAGATTTCGTAGTGCTCTAAATACCACTCCATTCGTGTTAGAATCATTCGTTCCATCATTTTTCCCACACAACTGGCAAGTGCGATAGGACGGTATGAGGCAATATCCAAAGGAGATTTACCAGCCTTTAGAAGTGGAATGAGGCGACTTGACTTCCATGCCTGGGGAACAGTACCAGTCTGCCAGGAGTCGTTGTATAGGCGTAAGAGTGCCTTCCGAGCTTCGTCTCCAAGATTACAAAGGGCACGATAGGTAATGCCGTCAGGACCGGGTGCTGAAGAACGTCTGCACAGAGCCAGTGCCGCCTCTAGCTCATCCATAGAAAACTGGCATTCCATACGGGGATCACGTGAGGGCGGTGGGTTGTCAAAAGTTCCCGTTCCTGATACTGTGAAATTGGAATCATCGGCAATTCTTCTACAGAAAGATTCTGCGACGTCAATCTCTCTGCATCGAAGGTGAAGTGCCAGAGATGTAAACGGGTGTCGCTGACCCAAGGTTGTGCTAAGACCCCGGACAGTTCGCCATATCAGTGATAGGGGCTTTCGTGGATCCAATGACTCGCAAAAGGATGTCCAACGTCGCCTAGCCAGTTTATCCATGTGCCGCTGCATTTTCTTTTGAATGCGTCTAGCCAGCCTCAAATCATCCATGCACTTTGTCCGTCGGTACCTTCGTTCTGCACGACGGCGTATTGCGCGAAGTTTCTCAATCTCGATGTCGAAATCGGTGCGCTTGTGACTAGTCAAATGTGTATGCGTGGTATTCTGCAGGACATCCTTTATCGAGTCCTCTAGGTTATATTATGAGCCGTCGGTACAGCAGTCTTCCATTAACATTTTGAATTTCGGCCAATCGGTGTACTTGAGGCCTCTTGAGGACTTGGAGCTGGTGAAACCTTCTATACACAGGTAAGTTGGTATATGGTCGCTGCCCCGCGTTTCCAGATCCGAAAACCAGTGCACTTTCCTGATAAGTGAGCGAGAAACCAATGTAAGGTCCAGGCAGCTGCTATAGGCTGATCCGCGCAAATATGTAGGGCTTCCATCGTTACAAACGCAGAGTTCGTACTCCGAGGCTAAGGACACCAATTTTCTTCCTCTAGAGTTGTCCCTGGAGCTTCCCCATAGGAAATGGTGGGCCTTGAAGTCGCCAGTGATCACCCATGGCCTTGGAGTCGATGTCAGAATACCGCGTAAGCGCTCGCAGTCAAGGCGGCTTGATGGAGTTAAGTAAGCTCCGATAATCGTGAAAGCAACCTTATCCTTCTTCACAGTAAGGCACACATACTGATTCCCTTCATCAGGCGAGACTCTGTGGTGAACGTAAGTGAGGTCATGGCGCATGAATACAATAACTTTGCTGCATTCTCTGTGAGTGGAGGACCTAAAGCACTCATATCCTGACAGCTTGATTGAAGCACACAGGTTGGGTTCACAAATCACAACAATGGGGAAGCGGTTCTCAAATACAAATTGTCTAAAGTCAGACATGCGCGACTTCAGTCCTCTGGCGTTCCACTGAAAGACAGATGCATTCTTGACTTCCGCTCGAAACGAAGGTGCCTCGCTGGCCATGGTTTTACCTTAGAGCTGCAAGCACCGGACTCAGGGTGTCCAGCACATGCAGTGCGGTCTGCGCAGCAGAAGTCTTCATATTACTCAGTAGGACACGCATGGTACTCATCAGCGATTGCAGCAAGCTTATCACTTGATCTTCATTCATCGCATCACTGGTTTGAGGGGTCGTCGAGGGCGGCGGGATTTGATGCAGCTCCGAAGTAGCTTGACGTCGTGGAAGAGAGGGCCACTGTTCGGAACGCGCGACTGCTGTCCCTTTCTTCTGTTTGGCAGTAAGTATCCGTCTTCAGTGAGCTCGGTGTTTGTGGGTCAGCCTCTTTGATAGAGGATGACATCTCTCTATCGGTAGAGGCGTTTTTCCGTGATGATCTTCGCCCACGACGCCGTCGTCGGCGTAGTGTAGCGGCAGCTTCCCTGTGCGTTGAATTGTCCCGCACCATACGCCTGAGTACCGCGTGCTCGTTTCGCACCCGCGGGCAATCTTTGGATGAGGCCTCATGAGCGCCGTGGCAGTTTGGACATCGTAGTATGGTGGCACTGCAGGCGTCTTTTGAGTGAGACTCAGCGCACCGCGGACACACAACTTTGTTCTCACAGACACCTTTTACGTGTCCCATCTTGAAGCACTTGTAGCATTGCAGTGGCTTCGGTATGTAAGGACGCACTGAGTGGCGAACATGGCCAACTTTGACATACGAGGGAAGTCTGTCTCCCTCGAACACAAGCCTCAAGCAGCGTGAGTTGCCGAGTCTGGTAATGTGCGTAATGCGGGTGCCTTCAGTCGCTGGCTTTATTAGTATTGGCAGGTCATTAGCTGAGATGGAAAGATCCACATCATAAATGACGCCAACAGTGCCATTACAACCTGTAGCGACCATTGGCCGAACTTTCACGTTGCCGATTTCTGTTATGTGCCGAAGGTTTTGCAGTGCGCTACGGTGCATAACGTCTACAGCAAGGACATTCTTTCGTGCATTGATCCTCACGTCTTTGATCTCATTCGGCGCGGTTTCCTCAAGAAGCACAGAAAGAACTTGCCTGTTGAGGAGTCGCAAGTTAGATGCAGGGTCTTCAGGCATAAACAGCATGGTGTGCGGCCACCGCTGTGGTGCAGTCTTAACGGTGGAAACACTTGCCGACGATGCCGTCCGCAGCAGTCTTCGTTTTGTAGATCGATTCATGACGACCGTGAAGTCATCATCCGATGACTCAAAGCCGTCCGAATACAAATCGGTTGCCTCACTGTCGGTGTCGCTCGACGCGTTGCTACGCTTCCTGGACGACGAAGTCCGGCGCGACGGTTGCACGCCAGGAACATTCTCAGGTGTGTCGTGAAGCATCACCGCAAAGGAGGGAGCGGCAGCTCCCAGGATTTTCAGGAAAACAAATTGAAAACACTGAGACACGGGCACAAGCTTTCTGTGAGAGAATCACTTCGTCGTCATCCCCACTGCAACAAAGCGGTGAAAAATCTCAAGAGTATTGCAGTCATCACGGATACACCTGGTCAAAACCCTGTAAATAAAATATCTGCTATTGCTGCATCATTAGCAAGTCTACCAGTTGGAACCACGCCATCTCAGTACCGTGGAAGAGCAGCGGTGCTGCTTTATATAAAACAAGTTTAATTTTCCTAGAACTGCTTTCCTGTAGATTCGGAGAAGTGGTTTTTGCAGTCCTGTCGTATCATGAAAAGACAAACACGACGATAATTATGTATTGATAAATGAACAAAACAGAAGTTTTGAATGGAAAATGAACCTTTATTACGTGCGGCTGATGAAGGGCAACGTGGCAAACATAAGAATGCAACTGCAAAGTGTTCATCAATCAAACATATGCAACCTACGCACTGTGAAGGTAAAGTACGAGTTCGGAGGATATCATAAATAAGATCGAGGAAGTAGACACCATAGCCCACCTAATGCAGTGCAGCTGCACGCATTCACTGCAGTTTTTGTGTTTTTGTATACAGTCGTGCAAACTCTGCAATGCATTGATAATACGGCACATTTTAAGAAACCTTTCCTCTGTGTTCTTTTGTCGGCAGCTGGTCCCCAGCACAAAAGTGGCAAGAAATAACATTGGAAAACCGTAATAGCTTGGATACCAAAGCCGATTTTTTTTTAAATTCTAGCGGTGCACGAATTCATTAGTATTTCTCGTGTTCAAGAACTGACATGGTTGTAGTATTGAGCTTTGACTATTTCGACACATGTTTGGCTCAGGCACTTGGGCAGCTGACCAGGCTTATGATTATATAATTTCATTATCCAAGTGCACGAATCAGTGCCATAGCCAGTGATTCTTTTTTGGAGGGGGGGAGGAGGAGGGGGTGAAATTAAAAAAAACAATCTCATTATGTATCTGCGGTATTTATATTTCACATGTTTGCGTTTTCATTCGATACTCGATGCACTTTTGCGTACATGCAGGTTTCACAAAACATGACCCTCTGCTTGATCCCCTAAATGTGGGCTTGGTTGTTTATTGGTATTGTGAGCTGCATAGACACTGTATAAGGAAGCTATGTTTCATTCTTAGTAGCTACAGCAGCACACTCGTTGCGCCCAATTGTATTGTGTTGTGTTTTTCCTAAACTGTCTCTAGTAATGATCTGGCCGAAGCAGGAAAAAATAAAAAAGCACAGGAGAACTTACCTTTTCGTTGATACAGACGGTCGTCTAACGGAGGTGTGCTTCGCCGTAAATTTCGGCTAGGGTAGCAAAAATTCACCGAAGAGGAAACCACTCTAAAGTACGGTAAACGCAGCGCATCAAAAGTTTGCTATTCCACTTGCTTGTCAAGCTTTCGTGCCACGCTTGAACTGATGCGGTGTGCGAGCTTCATCAAAACACTTCAAAGCACTGGCGTCCGCAATAAGTATTGTAGCACTCGCACGGCGAATAAACGCACACCCGAGGGCAGGTAGTCCACTGGCTCATGCACGGAACACAACACATCATGGCACTAGCGAGCGGTCATCAAGACACCACGCCCGCCTGTCCCGGCGCCACAGTAGCAGTTACCGAGCCTTTTGAAGACAGCCCCATAGTAAACGCGTACCGTCACTGTCGAAAGAACGCGGCGGTGATAGCCTAATTGATCGAGAAACGAAGTCAAATTGAGACGAGCTGTGCGATGGACGCGATGTTGGCACAGAAACTTCACTCGAGGGACGATTCAAGGTAACTCGATCGCTTCCTTGTCAATTTCGAGGAAATACTCGAGATTTTCTTAAGTGAAGGAAGCGTTTATAGTGAAGGGTGGTCTGTCAATGGGAAAACGCTACTCAAGGAACGTTTCGAGTGAAGGGTCGAGTCGAGGAGCGTTTGTGAATACGGAGGTAAGTCGACCTATGCGCTGCTTCGCAAGGTGCTCATGGTTCCCTTTAGTGGGAGATGGTATGAGTTGTTATTTCACTCTGTTTCTCTCTGTTTTTTTATGCACAGTAGCTTTTCCTCGAGGTTGTGTCCATCCCTCGGCGACCGTCCGCTCCACCCCCTCTCCGGTGCATGCGCCAACTACCCCTTCCCCTCGCGCTCAAGCGAGGAGGTGGGGTGGAGGAAGTGGCAGAGCGCTGTCTCCACTTCGTTTCTTCTCTCCTATTTATTCATCCGCCACAGATGCGCGCTTTTAAATAACTCCGCGCTCGCTCGCTCCGTTGCACACTCGTAACAACGCCGGGTGTTCGCTTTGCGGCACACACACTCTAATACAGACAAATGGAAGGGGCGTAACATAAGCTGTATGTGACATGTACACAGCTTCACAAGCACACCAATGAAACACACACGAAAACATACATTTGTAAACTGGAACCAAGTCAACATCAGCGCTGCTTCGCATCCCCGCGTGCTTCCCTTTAGTGGGAAATGGTGTAATTTTTTTCGATGTGCTTTTATCGCTGTTCCTTTCTCTTTCTTTCATCACGGGTTTCTTTCTTCCTACTTTTTTTCTTTCTCTCCACCTTCTCTCTATATATGTATACACTAAAAAGACAACACAATCGGAGGAGTATTTCAGAATCTTCCATTTGTAGAAGAATTCTGGCCAGGTGCGAGGTCTGAAACCGCTTAAGACTGTAACTGTTACGTGGTCAGTTAGTGCAGCTGGAGTTACGAAGCCCAAAATACATTGTAGAAAACCCATAGGAATGAAACTTTCTTAGGTGTTGTTATCACTACTTTGTTCAGAGCCGTTTCCCGCAGCGGATTCGACAAGCACTGTCGTAAGTGAAACTTCCACTACAATGGAGCATAGACTATAAAAGCTAAGAGGTTTCTTGCGAAAGCACGCTTGAAGTGCTTTATGTGAAATATTAAGGCGTCTGTTTAACATTATATGCTCAGCACGGGTTCACAAATTGCCACGATTGTATCTGCTGTATTGATGCGTGCAATACAAAAGTGGGGGCGAATTTCTTTCAAAGCTCTTCGATTGCAGATTGCGAGAGCTTTGCTTTGCGAAAATTAAGCCATGAAGTAGCGTGCGCCAAGCTGCTCACCTGTTTTGAATGATCAGTGTGTATGTATGCCTGTCACCGCCGCTTTATATGCAGGTTTCGCACACGCGAATCATATTGTCACGTGGTCATGACGGGGAAAAACGTGGAGCTGGAAATATTAACGATGAAACTCTTTATTGGGGAAATTCGTGCCCTGAAAACAAAAAGCCGAAGTACAAGCAATGCATGTACACTGATAGTGGTGATAGCAAAGTGAAAACAGAAAAAAATCTGGGTTGGCACATGCGGTACACGCAATAACCAGGTCAACTAAGTTTTCAGCATATTAAAGCGCTTAAGAGATGAGGTCAATGTTGTCACTTTCTTTGAAATTCATCCTCGTCTCTTAATGCTGTAAATTATACAAAAATGAGCTATCTCCAACTAGCCGAGATATCCCTTCTAAACTAAAGCAATTGTGCGGCAAACTGCGCTGAGTAGACGGCTGCTAAATTTAGATGAGTAAGTAGTCGAAGGCATCGCGCTGGTGTTCACTCGCCTAACTGTGCGGTTGATGACCAAGGAAGCTTGGTTCCAAGTGGAGCGCAGAACGCTTTATTTCATGGCAGGGGTCTCGAACTCTTCTCAGCCAGTGGGCTGCACTGAGACGTTTCAGTCCCGCAAGGACCGGGACAAAGAAGGAGGTAATAGCGGGGGAGAGGGAAGCAGTTAGTACAAATTGCTAGCGAAAGTTTGCGTATTAAAGATTCCCATATCCCATAAACCGGTCATTTATGAATATTTGGCGCCAGGATTCTAACAACACGTCGATAATGGTCGCCTATATGACAGTAGATTCAGTCTCAGGAGCGTGCTTCAACACATGGCGACTATGGCCTCAGGTGCCTCGCGAACGAAATTCTGCATACCAGCAATGCCTGTGTAGCCCGCAATCACACTTAGAGATAATTAAAAAAAGTCAGTATCGCGTTACTTGCTTAGACACAAAGGCTAACAAATGAACGTGATAGCAACAAATTGGAAGGTCATGCGCAGAACTGAAGGCAGATCGAAACGTGCCCCGTGTTTCTCGTGCACAAATGACGCACGAAACGTACTCACAAGTAAAGATACACGCGAATACGTGTCTCAGTTGTTGTATATTTCGCTGTATCTGAAAACAGCGCGTTTTTGGCAAATGGAGAATGCAATGATTGCAGTGACCATTGTGCGCCCGGAAACTACAACAGAATCGTTTAGGGTAAAGCCCGATGCCAGCCAAGACGTTCAATTTTCCCCTCTTCCGAACCGCTAGATAAGGGCGCGCGAGAGAGCGTCGCTCCACTCCTTTAAGCGGGGCAAAGCACGTGATTGGAGCGTGCGCCACCGCGCGATATGGCGACGCGCCCTCGTTGCGCCATCATGCTGCTAATGCGAAAAACACAATTCACCCCGAGATGCCGGTCAGCAGCGGTAAGTGGTAGATATAAATAGCTGCCGTTTTAACGGTGAAGGACGTGCTCCTCGGGGGCTAAATGGTTAACGCCTCGAGCTCACGATTTAGAGAATTCAGGTTCCAATCCGCGTGTCAGAGTCTTTTTCTGGTTTATTTATTTCTCGCATTTTCAAACATATTATACGTATACACATACAGTGAGTGACGCTGGCGGTAAAATTCAGCCGAGAGTGTCCATATAGTTGCTATCGCAATAAAATGTGGGAACATCACAATCATGTACGGTTGGCGGGCCACAAGTGACAGGCTCGCGGGCCGCGTGTTTGAGACCCCTGTCTAATAGCGAGGCTTCTGGCATATATTTAAATATTCTGAAGAAAGATAGCCGATCTGTAGAATAAGTGATTCATATGTTTTGATTAGGCACTGCCCGCAGAAGGAACTTCATGTATCAGAAAAGAAAAACTTAACAGGGCTACATGCTCATGTGGAGGGTCTAAAAAAGACACAGTGCCCCTTTCTAGACTGTATAAACTCTGCATCTCCTCACTAGAAGGAAGTGGGGGAGAGAAAAGACGGAAATACAGGGACCTTAGGTAGTTAATTGATGGGCCAGCTACCCTATATTGGCAAAAAGGAGCATAAACGATCAAAGAAAGGAGATGTTACTATACAACAATGGAAACAAAAAACAACGAAAGCAGAAAAGTGGACTGCTTAAAGTCTGTCACTGAAACCAGTTCTCCGCCAGAATTGCAACAATGCTATCAACATCTTTCTTTGCTGAAAACGGTCAAACGAAGTGTCGCAACACCTTTTTCCTTCGACAAAAAGCGACTGCCAAGTTTAACGTTCGCGACTTGTATTCTGGACAAACTGAAGTCCACACACTCAAGCGAACAAATGGACGACTGGGTCCTCGCTTATTGAACTCGCAGCCGTGGCAGTCGTACACTTTGCGCTATTATTCATTCCGAGTCAAAATGAGTCGCATTGTGTGAAGGTCATGCCAATACACAAAAACCTTTTTCAGCAACTACATGGCTCATGTGGTCAATCGCTATAAGTAGCCAAACTTTTGGGCTCATAGACAGCTTAATCTTTTCGAAAAGTTTCTGCTAGCGCAATAGCGTAAATTTGGAGGAACCGAAAACTTACTAAGGTGGATAAAAGTTATTGCGGACTTTATGAATTATGAACGGCCACTCTTGGTTACACATCGGTCATGTTTGTGTGGCTATGTAAAACTTTTTTTTTTTGGAGAACGTCTTTTTTACCATAAGCATGGCCATTAGGAATCAAATAGCAAGTGCGGGGTGCTGCAAGAACGTCTTGTTAAAACCTGCCCACATTTTGGCTGTGCGCATATTAGTGTTTTTTCGAACTCTTCTATGCAGAGAAGCTTTGTTTGTATCGAGGTACTGAGGCTAAGACTAAGGCTAAAGGAATGCCTTCTACTTTGACAATAAACTTTGTTGTGTTATGCTCTAAAACTATTGTAGGTAAATTAAAGGTGGGCGCTATACCTGCTTTGTTGCAGTTATTTTGACGCAGGGCTTTTTTGAGATGTCCTAATAAGACCTCTGTTCTAGAGCTCGGACGACCTGTTCAGGTTACTGCTGCCTCATTGATTACACATTAAAACTGCCATCATGAAGTTTCACAATTCTGAACCCTCGTTCTACAAAACACCATTGTCGTCCGCTAAGGCGCTGTAAACATGACAAACTGTAAAATGACCTGATAAAAAGAAGGGGAAAATATTTACCCTTTTTAGACCTGCCAGCTTATAAAAAGGACTGGAAAAAATTTTGCAGCCAAATGTGACAAAATAACTCCAAAACTGAAAAAGGTGTCTGCACTATCCTCTATACACCTGTGCAAGAATAGGTACTAACTTTTTGTCGTCGTCTTTTTGAGACTGCGAAGTGAAAACAAAATCGCGGAATACGATAACAATGACACTCGCCGCAGCGAAATAACTAATTACACCTTACTGGTTTACTACTAGATTATTATCTATCGTACTTTTAAATGCGAAGCATGTCTCAGTGAACTTCGACGACATTAATCGTATCTATCTATCTATCTATCTATCTATCTATCTATCTATCTATCTATCTATCTATCTATCTATCTATCTATCTATCTATCTATCTATCTATCTATCTATCTATCTATCTATCTATCTATCTATCTATCTATCTATCTATCTATCTATCTATCTATCTATCTATCTATCTATCTATCTATCTATCTATCTATCTATCTATCTATCTATCTATCTATCTATCTATCTATCTATCTATCTGTCTGTCTGTCTGTCTGTCTGTCTGTCTGTCTGTCTGTCTGTCTGTCTGTCTGTCTGTCTGTCTGTCTGTCTGTCTGTCTGTCTGTCTGTCTGTCTGTCTGTCTGTCTGTCTGTCTGTCTGTCTGTCTGTCTGTCTGTCCGTCCGTCCGTCCGTCCGTCCGTCCGTCCGTCCGTCCGTCCGTCTGTCTGTCCGTCCGTCCGTCCGTCTGTCTGTCTGTCTGTCTGTCTGTCTGTCTGTCTGTCCGTCCGTCTGTCTGTCTGTCTGTCTGTCTGTCTGTCTGTCTGTCTGTCTGTCTGTCTGTCTGTCTGTCCAGCCACCTACGACTTTTACCTCTCCTGCCCCTTTCAATAATGTTATCGATACCAAACTCAGTATGGCATAACATAACTGTATGAAGAACATATCTGATTAGTCATAACATGAAAAACATTACATGTATGTCATGAATGTCATGATTTACATTTCATAGTTTTGCTGCTCTTGCGGTGGTTTTGTTTACATGGCATGTTGCAAAACTAGTATGGGTTGACAAGATTGCATGGCGAACACAAGCGACAGACGCTAACATGAAATCATGACATGTGTGTGATTTAACAACATGACTTCATGCCACGCTCATGATGCGCTCGCGGCCGTTTCGCTAGCGTCACATATATCAAATTTGGTATTACAGTACGTGAATGGATGATGAAGGTATGTGGCTGGTGCAAACATGATAATAGAGAGCTTTAGTACTCCGTAAGCTGCGTACGTGGTGGCGTTGCGTACGTAAGGATGCCACGTTCTGCGTAAAGCGCATGCGCAGACCGCAACTCGCACGTATCGCGTTATGTACGCAGCCGCTACGTACGCACGCATGAGATACGTGCGTGCGTACGTATGAGCTGATCGCGCCGCTCTCGAACAAGTTCGCGAAAGCGCGAGACTTCGTTTTGCAAAATGGCGGCATCGAAGGCAAGCACCGACCGGCTCTGTGGCTTAAAATATGGCCATAATCTGGGTATAACACTTGGATTGACTCACATTGGCTGTCAACAACAAGTACTTTTATTCTGATCTACCAGATGACGCAAAACGCTTCACGCTCGTTACGTACGCGGGTACTACGGCGTACTAAAAGCCGATTAGTGGCAAACGACGCCACGTAACGCAAGGCGCTTGCGTGATGCGTACGTAGCATCATTCCGCAGTACTAAAACTCTCTATTCATGAGATGCGTGTAATGTGAGAACATGACTACATGCCACAGCCAAGGCGCCAATACATTTCGACGTGACGTGGTGCGCGTGCTCGCCGGCGTTTCTTTCGTCGCATCACGCCGGTGTTGCCACGTAAGGCGCCGGTCCTGACATATACTCGCAGGTTCGCGCCGTGCTGCGTTGCTTTGACGCATGCGTGTATCAGCGCGTCCGGCGTCCCTCCATCAAGAAAAACTCCCAAGCATTTCCCCGAGGGTGAACATAGTCAAGTGCGAATGCACGGGGTGATCCTATGAGGGGTATTTATTAATTCGCACTATTATATTTATTAATCACACTATGGTGCCTTTATGGTGTAATGGGTCCTGGGAATCGCAATTTGATCACACGGTGGAGTTTACGTTAACTCACTGGCGAATGCCGACGGATTTTAACTCTACTCCCCCTCATAGCATCCCCCTGTGCATTCGCACTTAACCATGTTCACCCTCGGGGAAATGCTTGGGAGTTTTATAACTGATGATGATGATTAAAGTGTAATTAATGAATTTAAGTGTTGTTTGTCATGAAGCATTTGTACACAGATACATTATATACGAAGTATTATTTATTTACACTTCACGATTTTCGCACGATGCATTAAATGCACACAGATTAGCACCTATTTGTGTTATCGTTGTAGCTCACGGTTAGTACCAGCGCTTTGTGATCCGAGAAATGTACGGTGAGCGGATCCGGCAAGACGGAGCGGACCGTACAATTCCTACTGAACGCCAAGTCTATGAAGCCACCGTTGATCGTGGTCGGAAAGTCGAGAGACAGACACGTCATCGAGTAATTGTTCAGCATGTGGTCAACCAACCAGCCATTGTCCTTTCTAACGTCCACGTTAAAGTCACCCACCACCATAATCGGAACCGAGGGACGCGCGCGCACAGACTCACTCTCCATCGCCGCATCCATCTGCTCCAAGACGTCATCTCTCGAGAGGTTCGGGGCCAGGTAGTAGGTCACAACCAGGACGGCATCGCCGGAGTAGGCACTGGTGTAGACGTAGGCGTACGGCGAGTTGTCTCTGAGCGGCGAAGTACACACGGCATGCGAGAGGACGTTGGCGTAGACGTTGGCCTCGCGAGCGCGCAGTTCGGCATCCGCTGCACGCTTCGCCCGCTTGCACTCGGCCTCGCGAGCACGCAGTTCGGCATCCGCTGCACGCTTCGCCTGCTTACGTTCGGTCTCACGAGCCCTTCGCAGCGCCGCCTTGTCTTCCAACGTCGGCGAAACCACCGCGGTACCGTCACCTCCAACGACGGGTGCAGTGCTGGCATTCGGTTGTACTGCATTCGTTGTTGATGGTAGCGTTGTCTCCGGGACATCCATCGCACGACCCGCTCTCGACGGGAGACAGAGAGAAGGCGGGCACGCGAGAGAGAGGGGTGCGCGCGCAGCTGCAGCGAGCGAGGAGAGCGGAGGAGCGAGCGAAGGGGGATATCAGGCGTCGTGTCCGTGGCTTATTCGGTAGAGCGTCGCGCTGCGGCCCGCCAAGTCCTCTTTCTTTTAAAGATAGAGAGAAGACTGCGGACGCCGCCGACGGCGGTGGATGGTTTGGGGTCGCTTATAAAGTGTATTCACACTTAAAAGAGGGAGGCGCAGTAATGTCTGGGTAACGCATGGGTGCGAAATGCAGCATGTCACGTTTCGCGCCGCTTGCCGTCGGGCCGCGCCGACAGACGCTGGTCACGCCTGGCGTCAGACATAGAGTGCTCGCGTTTTGCTTACGTAGCATCGCTGTGCCCAGCGTGCGCGCGCATCAACGCTACATTGGGGTATATTGGGCCTTTCATGATGCGCTCGCGGCCGGTTTGCTAGCTCCACATATACCAAATTTGGTGTTACGTGACGTCAATGTATGACGAAATATATATCTGGTGCAAACATGATAATCCTGACACGCGTGTCACGTAAGGACAAGACAACATACCATGCTCATAGCACGCTCGTGGCCGTTTCGCTAGCTCCACATATACTGAATTTGGTATCATGTCACGTGAATAGATGAAGGTAAAGGAGACATTCAAACGTGGTAATCATGACATGGAAGCCATGTTGGAATAATTTACCTCCACCTGGTAACTTTGTGCTGATTTTAAGTGTCATATCAACGTTTCTCATTCGTGCTTCGGATATCATCGATTCCCACTGTACGTGGGATCTGCCAATTTTTCTCGTTGTTTCTAAGATGACCAACTTGCCACTTACAAAGTGGGTCTTCCCTAACACTAACGCATCGCCTGCAGCAGTGAACAGTCTTCCTGTCCTAAATATAGGAAAACAGGGCTCAGTGTTTCTCAGGCCTCTGAATGCATTCAGGCGAATTCAGATGTGTAACTCTTGTAAAAGTTCCCGATTTAAAGTTATTCTAATCGAGAAACCTGACCACATTACTTAGAAGGTATGCAAGAGATGTATAATAGTGTGATAGTACGTATAATATTCAGAATATAGTAATGGTGCGCGACGGGGCTAGAAGAAGATGACGATGAAGTTTAGTTCAACCAGCTTGTCCTCAATCAAATTGCTGAAGCATGCAGTAGTTTCTCAAAAGTGCAAAGTCGTTTTATTGTCAAAATCATTCTTCGAATAGTTTAGCAGCTTTGAACAATCATTTTTAATTCAAATGCGCCGCTCCATTGCGTTGTACTACAGCTTATTTACCATTGCGCTGTCAAAGTCGTGCTAATTCATCTGTCTTTTTCTTTCTCATAAATAGATGAATCGTACCTTGTCCAAGAAGTCTTTCATGAACACTATCTGGGTCTTGGCCAATGCGCCAGCGTGGGTGTGCACCACATCTTCGAGGAACTTGGCTTAGAAACATAAGCGGATTTCATTATGGCATTTCAAAGCACGATTCGGCAATCTTTTAGGATGTGTGATCTTTCAAAGTGTTCAATAATTATGTTACAAGCTGCCACTCTAGCGTCGCCAGCACGAAGTCGGCGACGGGAATGACAGCAGGTTGGTTCGTTCCGTACGCAAGCAGAGACAGTGAAGAGATCAGAGACGTGAGAAAACAAAACAACTTTACTCTAATGATATTGCAGCACACGGGATCTAATACAACACTTCAATACAACTAACAAATTACATCAACACTTGATACAAATACATATAAAAACAATAAATCAGCTTACGCGAGAGAACTATTACAAACTACACAAACTAACACTACAGAACTACAGAGGAGAAAGTTCGAAGATATAAACAGGTGAAGGCATACGTGTGATGACCGGCAGCGTTGTGTCCCCGACGATCGGATGCGAGAAGTCGAAGAGAGTTCTGGCACGACTGCGATGTCTGCGGTGTTGCAACGCTGGTGGCTCCGGGAGGCTAGTGCTTGCAGGTGACTTCGAGCAGGTTGAGCTAACTCGAGGCGAAGTCCCGACGTTGCTTACGTTGCAGACGTTAATATCGCGTCACAACTAGACGAACGGCTAAGTTTAGGTGGCCAGCCGATACAGAGACACACTAAAAACTTCTAGAAGAGATGCTTGTTGATCTGTTTCTACACCATGTTGGTCAGCGACTAGTCTGCCTAGCAGGGCAAAATCCTGCGCTTAAATCCCTCTCATGTCTCCTCGCTCTCTTCCTTGGGGACAAGAGACCTCTACCAGGGTCCAATCATGCGCGTTTAATTGATGGGAAACTCCGCCCCAAAAATATTTCGACCCCACCCCTTTTTAATTGGGAGAGGGCCCGCAACTAGCGAGAGTGACAACCTGTCGAGTTGTTGTCATACGGCTTGGCCACCAGAGCGTTTCCCACGCTTTTCTCCGTGGGAACGGTCAACCACTTAGCTCTCAGCGGGTGCGTCTTGTAGTCTAATCCTTGTTCGGGGTATACCGCGGCCTTCTACGACCTTGCAGACGTCGCCACAGTTACAAAAGGATTAACTGTCGGCGGCGACGTTCTAAGAAGAGCACCCCATTTTGCACTTATCGGCTCCCTTTCATGTGCCGCCGTTTCTCACGGTCAGTCGGGGAGTACGGCGCCGGTTAATTGCCGTGACGCGGTGTCGCCGAAAATAGCCGTCCGTGACAAATTATGAGGTGGGTATGTAAGTGTAATGAGGAGCTCTTTATCATGAGTACAAAACATGCTTTTGAACAGTTTAGACGCTGCAAGTAATACATAATTGCTGTGTGTTAGTTTCGCTACAAAACGTGCACGAACAGGGTAAAAAAATTGATGTATTTAAATTCACCATATTTCACTTTATAGCCCCCTAAATCTTGGTATGTTGTATATAGGACATGGAGCCTTTTTTGTATACTGATGCAACGCCTCCTAGAAAAACTATGCTTTGAACGTCGCTCTCTTTTCAATTGCGAGCCTCCTGCCAGCACGCAATCTCGGAGGCCATGCCTCCTGCATTGTGCTGCAACCCGCTGCCGCGTGAGACCGCTGGCCTCTGTACCGCTCTGTCACGTGACATTATGGTACCGCACTGTCACGTGACATCACGGCTGCTCGGAAGCAACTGTGAGAGCATTGCTATGTTCGCAGGGGGTGACCGTTGGAGACGCTCACCTTCGTACCGAAGGAGGAGGGCAAAATGAGAGGGTAGGGCAACACGTTCACAGCTCACGTTCCAGGCATAATTTTTTTAGGAGGCGTTGACTGATGGCATGCTCAGAAAAAAAATATTTTCGCGCTCTTGAGGTTGCAGTAACGTCAAGTCAACAAGAAACAAAAATATTTCCTGGTTGAAAAAAATCAAGGCTGAAAGGATTAAATAAAACAGTTGTTTGTTTTCTGAAGTAAAATAAGTGATGATTTGTAGCCTATTTGAAAAAAATTAATGCTGATGAATGCATGGGATATAGAGTCCGTCTTTCATAGCCTTATAAATGCGCCAAATGCATTGTGATTCCGACCGGAACGGGCATAACAGAAACAAACTTGTTGGAGAGAAAGTGCAGCTATTGTGCTAGAAATCGCTATTGTACAAAAACCCTCTTGATATTTACGATAAACAATTCAATTGTTTCTTGCAAGACTCGCCTGGATATTCTGTTGCAAGGGGCTCAGACTAAGTGTTCAGGAGAGCAAGAAAAATATACGTCTTCGGTATAAACATGGTGGCTGTAACCCTAGCCGAGGTTCTGATTGTACTACTGATGATGGTTCCTTCCCAAGCAACGGCGGGAAAGTGCGGTAAGGAGGAATATTTACTCTGCGGAATACAAATAGTCGGTGTCGCATAGGAAAAAGATTGCGAATCGTTGCTTGCTAAACAAATATTTCCCCGCGAGGAAAACAAAGGACATGAAAGTCAGGAAAATTTTCGACGTTACCGAGGGGTGAATTTTTCGATATGTTCACACAAAAAATAGCGGTGTCGTGGTCCTTCGAGATAACAACCTAGAACGCAGCCACGCAGAAAAAGAAAGACAGCACCGAAGATAGAGAAAACAGGAACGAATACAGGCAGTGTTTACTTTTTGATTATATCCACTAGAATGTTGCATGTTGACGCAAACAAGAACAGGAACGAAATAATGAAATAGACGCAGAAGTTTTAGTGGTGAGAACGATTGGAATGTGTCACAATTTGAACGCCTACTTGGACAACTTCAGCGGAGAGCCCGCAAAATCATAAAATATGTTCGATGACGATAGTGTTCATAATGTACATCTCAAATGGTAGGTTTATACCAAAGAAGCACCAATATTGAACCGCCATATAGTACCGACATCGAAGGCGTCATTGCCAGTGTGTATATTGAAACGTGAGTGGAAGGCCGTATAACGTCGTTTGTGTTTATCCAGTTAGAGAGGCTACAAGGGCACTGAAATTACATCAAGTGACTGCCTGGAGGTTTTTTAGAGCCTCCATTAGCGTAGGATGAAGCCTTCAAACATTTCGTTCTTTTGGTGTAGTCGATTACCTTTCATTTATTTCTCGTGGGGTTTTTTTTTCGGGCTTGAATATTACAACTCAAATAGAAGTGTCTGAAAATTTTCATTTTTTTACAGAGGCTTATAGCTGCGGCTACCCAAACCATAAGTTCTACTTCATGATACAAAATTATGGGCCTTAATTTCATGCCAGTCGAAGTGGATCTTCAGATGCAGAAAACGTTCAGTTTATATTGCCTAAGCATGTGCGTGATCGCCGCAATTTCGCGTGAATACAGTAAAAACTTTTTCTGAAATGCCTGTACGAAAGAGAGAGAAAGCATGATTATAAAAAAAGGTAGGAAGGTTCACTAAACTACGTACACTTTGCTACCCTACAAGTGAGGAAAGGGGAATAAGGGAGTAAATCAGAGAGAGAGAGAGAAGGAGATGTACATTGCGCACAACATACTGCAGTGCAGGGTATTGGTCACCCAGTAATGTTGCCTTCATAAATTGTAAAAGGGCTCGTGTGGCTTTCTGGGCTGATGTATATGTACTCGAAGAACATGCACCTAAGATATTTTCCCGAATAAAGGGACGACCTTTCAGTCTCCTCAAAGCACACTAGAGAGTCGGGCGATGTTTTTCGAAGTCGGGGCAGGGCGTGGTGAAGAGTTTCTACGTATTTGTAGTTAACACATTTAAATGAGTCAGCCATGGCGACGCAATAGGTGATTGAGTTCGCAAATAAAGGCCATGCCGACCCACAACCAACACCGCATTGCAGCGTCACGTCGTGAAGTATGTGAGGGAAGGTGTAGTTGGAATAATAAAATGAGGTTCTGTGGGCGACCAGCGAAATTCAATGGAAAATTCCAAATGCCTGTAAGATGACATTCAGTTATGAGCATGCCTAACACGAATGCTCTTCTAAAACGACTCGATTGACGCCAGCGCCACGCAGCTTTGAGCGCTCCTGCGAAGATGTTACCAGTGCATGCCGACATACTATCCCAGCATATCGAAGTATTGTTTCGGTAACAGCATATGGCGTGTGACGGCTGTATAATAAGTAAAAGCAGTCCAAACCACAATGCAGAGCGTTCCACTGAAGCTTGATGAAGACCAACTTTGAAAGCGATAGTTTTTGAAATCTAGAAAAAAAGTATAAGCACCTGACGCAATAATTACAAGTTCCTCGGCTAAGCATGGGATAGGGCGGAGGACGGATCCCGATGGACGCCTTACATAGCCCGGCTGAGAAACGCATTCGCATGTAAAAACTACACGCTGCAACATCAGCTCTTTAGCGTTGCGGAATGAATTGGGCCTAAAAGTGGAATCAAAACAAAGTGACTCAAACACTCAGAATCCAGCAGCTTAGATAGGGGCAAAAAACGTCGAGCATTTCAGTTTTTTTCTTTTTAAAAATAAAGTAGGCAGCGCAATGTTTTTTCTTAGCAGAAAAAAAGAAGGGCCACAAAGACTACATTATGTGTGATAGCATGGAAACTTGTGACGTTGGCGAAAATTTTCGACTTCTCAAACACCACATTCGCGAGGCGCCTGTCCTAACTATTTTAGCTTTGTAGTATCTTATGATAACATAAAATATGTTTGTTTTATAAAATAAAGTATTGTCAGTGCGAACGTGTCAAACCTTGTGAAAGATACCATAACGAAGAGTGATAAAATTATAGTGAATTTCAGAACTTCGTTTTGCGCATTGTAAACGAAGAGGCTTTGTTGTTTAAATATATAGTTCTAATACTTCGTGAAATAATTTTATGCAGAGTGCTGGAAACCTCCTGTTTTGCAAACAACGGATAACTGCAATACCTGTAATAAATGGTACTACAATTCCACACGCCGGCTCTGTCAAGACATTAAAACTGCATCTTGCGTGAAGGGCTGCAACGGATTCGTAAAACGAAGCGATTGTAAAAGGGCATGTGGGAAGTTGCGAAGAAAATGAAATGATTCTCTGCTTTCAGGTACAAAACAGAAAATAAAAATAAAGGCTAAGCGGAATGCACGAAGATGTTCGAGAAACTTGAATTTCAGCGTACGTAATGAGTGTGGTTTATTGCTTTTACTATGAAATTTCAAAAAAGTGTTTTCATTCTTGTCGCCTGTAGGAAGAGTTTTATTGTGCACAAAAACCTTTTATTTCGCCAGTAAATGCACTCAGATACTGCCTCTTGGAGTTGTGTATGGTGACAGATTGCTTTCTTCAGAGTGGCTGCGTAAGTGTTATTTCACAAGTGTGCATTCGTGAGAAGGCTGCAGGAAACAAAAACACGTTCATTCTGTACGCCTAATTGTTCTAGCTCATCGCCCACTTAAGTGAGCGTCTCTCGAAATAAGCTGAGTGATTACAAGGTACATAATTAGGACTGGCTGACTTATGTGGCATATGTGCTTGTGAATATTATACACTTGTCTGCAGAAGAAAACAAATGTTAACAAGAAGCATTGCTACCGCATGATATTGCTAAAATGATGCACAGATATATAAACAGAACTGTCTTTCCCGTGATTGTGAGAAGGTGTGGCCATGAAACTTGTACCGGCGTAGCAGATCGGTTGAATATGACAAAGACAAAACTGTTGAAATGAGTACAGTCCATGTTCTGAAGGTGCCATCACCTATACTGTTGAGACGGACAAAGCGAACAATGTGCCCACAACTGTTTTTTTTTTGCGCCTGTACTGTATAATTTTCTGGGCTTTGTCCAGCATATGCGGACACAACAAGCGAAGACCTTAAACCATACTGATCTGGAATGAAGTTGTTCCGACGTAAACATCGTACAAGTCTGGTTTCGTGGGGACATAATACGATGGCTTGGGAAGAGCGGGGGAAGACAAGCTTTACTGAAACCAAATTGTAGTGGGAATAGAAAAAAAGGCAGGCAAGACAGAGACTAGATTTGGACCCAATAGGCTGCAATTCTACTAGCGGACTCCATAAAATCTTCCAGCCACTGCCTCACCAGATGAGAGGGTGTCACAAGGGACTTAGATTCTCGCCCGCGCACCCTTTCGTCCACTGAAGGTCGCCTGTGTGTGGGGCAAGACGACTTCCGGCCACTAACCACTCGGCAACGGCGCCGCCGCGTCTTCCCAATACACCTGTACCGGAAGGGCTACGCATGTGTTTGAGAAAAAAATTACAGGCGTAACAGGGGAGGCGTACGCCCCGAAGAAGTTTGACTGCTTCGGAATCGACAGTTGACGCTGCACAAGCGAAGAAGGCTGTCCATCTGTGCCGCGAGTCTAGCGTAGGCGGCTAGTATGCGGAGTGTCCCGCGCAACGTATTGAGACGGCTGCAACACCGGACGTCCTCGTCACCTGCCAAGCTGGCGAGAACTTCGGCGGCACCCCGTCGACCCCCCCCCCCCCCTACGTGAACCACGAACTCTAATTCTAATTAAATTCTAATTCGAATTCTAAATAGCGAGCAGGGCGAACTTACTTCGCATTAGATTTAAGAAGTTATTAAATCGTGTATTCCCGCAACGGAATAATGGGGTCTTAATCCTTATACCCTGCCGACCAACACACAGGACTGCAACACACAGCCAATGTATTATTTGTCTAGGGCACAGTAATAACGGTGCTCTCTCTTGTCATGCCGCCTTTAAGTTGCAGCTTGAACGAGACGAGACAGCAAAAAAAAAAGTGGAGCATTCAGTTTGAACTGTTACCATGTTACCTGTGATCAAGTTCCTGTAAGAACATGATGCCAACGCGACAAAGTTTTCGACATAAAGCCTGAACACTTCGCGTGAGATTTTTGTGGTCCCCGAGTGTAGAACTGAATTTTGTCGAGAACATTCCTTTACAGAGAGATTCTGTGCCACTGGAACGTCATGGAAAAGCCCCAGGTGGCAGGAATTATTTCAATTGAGTTGATAAGAATACCAGAATAGTGGAAGAGTTGATTGAAAAATCACGCTTATAAAACAGCGGCATGCCTACTTGCTGATCTCCGCGTGAACACTGTTCGGTCTATATGGTAGTACACTTGATATGGTGGTAGCTTTTGAGCGTTTTTTTTTTGTGTGTGGCACATCACAGGGACAGTTAGGTTAACTATAAACAAGCCAAGCGAAAACTAAGAAACAGATTTAGAGGAATAATTTGAAGACCAGTGGAAGGCTTTGCTGGTGGCGCAATGCCCTGGCAACCATGCAGCTACGATTGGTGAACAGGGCTTGGGAGGTGGCGGCAAGCCATGGCTACCTGGACAAAGGACGCCAACCACCTTCGGGCAGAGGTACAAAGAGCCTGGCCAAAATTAATTTCGTTTCTCCTTGTGGATCCGGCAATATTGTCACGTTCTTTTTCTTCAAGTTTGTTATTACCCCGTTACACTACGTTCAGCGCAAACCACGCCTACGATGTTAGAGAAGCTTCGAGGCTTTAGTAGATCGTTTTGTTAAGATTATGCCCATTTCGGGAACGACACAGATTATTCTGGAACCTACGTCGCCGCTAGCAATAACGCTTGAATATTCGGTGATAAAGGTATAAATGCCGACACGCTTCGCAGCTAATCAGTTAATCGACGGCCCACGCTCCGTTCACAGCTATCAATGAAGACTGCTACTGGAATCAGACTTTCCTTTCACCGGGCACATGTTCGCCAAAATAAACAGTTTGATCTCAACATACAGTCTCCCGTCTTCGACCAGGTCACAAACGCGTGACAATCTTCATTTAAGCGTTTTATTCATTGTAATTTTCATTGACTGATTACGTGTTAGCTGTTGATCGGCTGCTAATTGGAAATGATAGGGTATAGGTCGTGCAATAGTGGCAGGTCAAGGTAATCAAAATTTTTCTAAAATCTATTGGTCATTATTCGTTAACTGATTAGCTATTTACACGTTTTCAATTTGTCATCACTGGAATACAGCGTCAAACCCATTCAGGGACTTTCAACAAAATAGTAGGTGTTTATTAATCTGCTTGTCACGTATCTACTTCAGTAGACACGGGACGCGGAACGAAAAGATCACACTCGAATGGGTGAGTGCGTGACACTCACTCAGCCACCCGAGTGTCATGTGCGTTTTCAACAGCTCTACTGCTGAAACCGAGTACAAAGACATGCCTGAAAACTATGATGTATATTAAGATATTTCTACCGCGTAACTAGGAGTCATTTTACAGACAGAATGCTTTTCAAAAGAAACACGCCATTGAAGAGAAAGTGGTATAATGCAGAAAATAGCCATACGAAGGCCCTGCTATTTGAGAGTTACTATAAAGCCAAACACAGTTGCCAGGTGTTGCTGCTCTTTATTCTCTGCACGAGAAGAAATGCAGGACGCCACTTAGCTCCGGCATTACAAATGTCAAAATTATAGCAATGTCATGCTTTTTATATAGTACAAAATACGATAACGTGCAACGCAATTTTTCTGCCATTAGATCATAGACGCAAAAACCAGGAAGTCTGAGAGGACTGACACCGTACGACTAAATCTCCCCACGCTGTTTGTACTGCCTGCCAATTCAGTTCGCGGTGCATGAGCAAGATTGAATACCTATTTTCCTGCACCGACACCTGCCAGCACTAGCTAGATTTTTTTTCTTCATGCATCATCTGTATATTTATATTTACCTTTTCACCACTTCGCCGCAACGGTGACGCAATGATTGTTATAAAACAAATGGCAAACTTTATTCGAAGTAAGGCCAGTGTTTGTTTCCTTAATTATCCAATGCGGCGAAACTCTACAAAACACCGGTACAGTCCCTGCATGAGCGAATCTATTTTCACGTTCTTGATAGCTAACGCGAACAAATTGTCGAGAGCGATGCGCCAGGTCGCGGGTTCGATTCCTGGCTGCGGCGGCTGCATTTCCGATGGAGGCGGAAATGTTGTAGGCCCGTGTGCTCAGATTTGGGTGCACGTTAAAGAACCCCAGGTGGTCGAAATTTCCGGAGCCCTCCACTACGGCGTCTCTCATAATCATATAGTGGTTTTGGGACGTTAAACCCCACAAATCAATCAAATCAATCAATCGAGAGCGATGCGCGTGCGTGGGTAGAAGATGCCCATATCTGCGAACATCATTACACACAGGAACTATAACATAACAAATTAAACGATTGACACCAGTCATGAAAAGTGATACGAGAACTGACGTTACAGTTTTACGCGTTCGCAATCCGACCACAGCTCCGGTCAGGGAGCACACCAATGGTGAATTCCGGGACACCAAAACGTGTTTTTTAATTACCTTTCATGGTTTCTGATTTTTCATTTATCATCGTCATATTTTTTGCAACAGCAGCCGCACAGTGCTTACTTTATACCGTGTGAAGGAAAGAAGCAACAAAAAGGGAGAAGGCAGGGAGGTTAACCAGAAAGACATCCGGTTGGCTACCCTACACTGGGGGATTAAGGAAGGGGACAAGAAAGACGAGAAAGAGGGAAGAGAGGAAAAAAAGGGGGTGGGGGAGAGACTGACAGTAATTTCACTGCAGCGTGTAGAACTCTACCGCATGTCAGAGGCGTTCACACAAGCCTGTCTTTCTCAGGAAACGCAGCAGGGCTTTCACTGCCTTGTGGGCTGTCGAGGCATGTGTACGTTGCTGTAATAGCACCTGCACAGAAAGAGGCCGATCATCCAGTCGCCGCATTGCGTTGGCAAGTACTTGTCTCTCTGAGGCAAATCGAGGACAATGACACAGCAGGTGTTCGATGTCTTCGTCGGTGCCGCAAACATCGCACGCCGCACTGTCAGTAATTCTGATTAACGTGGTATAAGCTTTCGTGAAAGCAACTCCCAGCCAAAGGCGATAGAGAAGCGAAGCTTCACGTCGATGTAGGCCGGGTGGAGGCCGGAGTTGTAGTGAAGGGTTGAGCTCGTGCAGTCGTGTACGTCGTATGCTTGGTGTGTTCCACTCAGTCAGTGTGAGACTGCGGGCCAGTTGACGAATCTGCCTCGCCGCATCCGCTCTTGAAAGCGGTATCGGAACGCTGTTCGCTTCTTTATGTGACGTGCGAGCAGCATGATCTGCAGAATCATTGCCGCCTATACCACTATGCCCAGGTAACCACTGAAAGACGATGTCATGGCCTTTTTGTATTAACAGGTGGTGAAGTTTCACGGTTTGGTAGGTCAACTGGTCGTGGCATCCGCGTCGGAGAATTGATATCAGGCACTGTAACGCTGGTTTTGAGTCAGAAAACACAGCCCATTTACCTGGTCTTTCTTCTGAATTGATGTGTTCCAGTGCATTGCGCAGAGCCTCGAGTTCTGCCGTCGTCGAACTTGTCACATGTGAAGTCTTAAAACACCGAGTTATCCCTTGTGATGGTATAACCACTGCTCCACCTGAACTAGACGGCGTAGTAGAGCCATCCGTGTAAATGTGCACGTGGTTACTGTAGTTTTCTTCCAGTAGGGATAGACTCAGTTGTTTCAGGGCATGTGTCGGTAAGTCCGATTTTCTCCTCATTCCTGGAATCATTAAGTGAACTCGCGGCCGGCTCAAGCTCCAAGGAGGAAGCAGTGGCTTTGATGCAGGTGCGTATGTCTCAGCAAACGATGAACGATGCTTGGAGACAATAGTGCCGTATGTCGTGCGGGGCCTTTCAGCAGCTAGGCTCGCCAGGTGGTGAGAAGGGGTCCTGGCATAATGCCTAAGGTGCATGCGCATTGTCTCGGTAATAATATGCGTATTTATCGAGTGATCTTGAGCGATGGCAATGGTTTCAGCCGTTGAAGCACTGCGGGGTATTCCAAGGCATATCTTAAGTGCTTGTGCTTGAATGCTCTGAATTGCGCGCAGGTTGGTCTTGCCGGTGTTAGACATTGCAGGTAAGCTGTACCGTAAGAATCCGATAAACAGCACTCTGTACAGTTGTAGCATGGATGATATGGGCACTCCCCAATTTTTTCCTGCAAGGAATTTGAGCATGTGGCATGTTGCGATCAGCCGCTTCTTCACATAGTTCACGTGTGGAGTCCACGACAGGTTTCTATCTATTATGACTCCCAAGAACCTGTGGCTTCTGCTGAACGATATGTATTCTTCATTAATCGATATACTGTAAGCAGACATTGGTTTCCGCGTGAACGCTACCACTGCACATTTTCCGCAGGACACCTCGAGGCCTTGTTTACGAAGATAGCATGACGCCGTTGTAGCAGCCTTCTGAAGGCGGGCGCGAAGCTGAGGCCTTGTCACACCTGATGTCCAAATGCAGATGTCATCAGCATAGACAGAAAGTTCTACAGTGCTAGGTAGCTGCTCGACTAGACCAATGAGAGTTAGGTTGAAAAGGGTAGGGATTAGCACTCCTCCCTGAGGAACTCCTCGGCTGCTGTAGTAATCAGGTGTTGGGCCATTCGCTGTCATCACGTAAAATGATCTCAGCTGTAAGTAGCTGTACACCCACATATATATCTTGCCACCAAGACCTACTGTTTCCAAAGAACTAAGGATGGCTTCATGGGTGACATTGTCGTAAGCCCCCTTAACGTCTAGAAACAGGGCGGCGCACAGTCTCTTGCAGGCTGTGTGATGCCTAGACTATCAATATGCACGTTATCAACACGGATGTAAGCTTTCTGTTTTTTTTTTCTGGCATTGAAGCTGAAAGCCAAAATCATCAAATCGGGTCATTCTATGAACAATGCTACAACGACGTTGTACTTAGTACAATGTCAGGTTGTTGCTGAACCTGAAGAGCTGCATTCCTAGTGGTGTCTGGCACAACGACCGGTGCTTCTGTAGAGCTTCTCAGCGGCAGCGTATTAAGAAATTCCGCGGTCACTGTCATCGGTTGCTTAGAAGCAGACCATGAAAAACCATGCCAAGCTGCCGGGCTTACAGAACGCAGCAAACGCAATGCCTGACGCCACATCAGACTGTTCTGTGAATGATGCGCGCCGTTCAACTGAGCACCAACCATTGAGCAAAACGGAGTACAGATGCGAAAGTCGCCTACTAACCTGTGGCGTTCGTTTGTGGCATTGGTGGTTCCGCCAGAGACATGGGCCCCCAACCAGAACGCATTGTTGTCAGGCAGCCGCCAAAGCCACTCCACACCGACAGGGCTGCCCTGCACAAAGGAACCTCAATGCGGCAACTTCGCAGTACTGTCTTATAAATCTGCACTTCAAGAGCTCTAATGCCATCACGTGAATTATACTAGCAATGATCACCCACATACCCTGAAAACATGCTAAATAATAACGGTACGCTTCAGTAGTTCCCTTAACATACATTTGAAGAATCCATATGTATGGTTACATGACCGAATACACTGCACCTATGGTTATTTATATTATTGTATTTTACTTATTTAGTTATATATTTATTTATTCGTTAATTTATTACACACTGTGAACGCGAGCTTCACGAAAGGTAGGCAGAAAAAAGGTAAATCAATTTTGCTAGTTGAACAATACCGTCCTTAGCATACAACTGAACAAAATAGAAAAAATACATTTTAAGTAACCCACCCTATATAATCGAAGCGTGCAAAGTAAATGATAGTGTTTTTTTTTCTTCATTTAGGTGTTCCAATCATCGGTGCGCAAAAAAATATTTGAATAGGTCAGTATGGGCAAAGTGAGGAGTTGGAGCACTTGGGGTGGTGCATGCGCGAGCTTATTAGCAAGGAACTAGCTGTGAAAGAAAGTCAAGCCGCAGTTTGTTCTGGACGGGATTGAAGAGTGCAAATATCATTCGACTGTATCAATTTAGTTGGCGATTCGAAAACAGATAACTTATTCTTTAAAATTATTTTGGTTTTTTGTTTTACATTGTGTGTAGGGGTACCAATAAATGCAGGCGTACTCGAGCTTTGGCCTAATTGAGTAATAATACGCGAAAAGTTCAAGGTTTTGTAAGGCCGAGGGTGATATGTTGCGCAAACGAAGGTTCCAGCAGAGGTTATTGTGAATAGTGACGCCTAAATATTTTTAGTTAGTGACATCTTTAAATGCAGAGAAGCCCAGAATATAATTACAATATACGGATGTTTTCTTTCGAGACATTGGTAAAAAAAAAAAACTTTCCAACAGTCAAGGCCATCTCTCAATGAGTGCATCATTGGAAAATTCGACTAAGGCTTTTGTTCAAGTCATGTTGGTCACTAACGTGTGTACTTCTTTATACACCACAGTATTTTGCGAATAGCCTAATTTGGACATTCGCTTTCAACATCAACAATATCATTGACGCACAGGAGGAACAGCAAAGGACACTGTACACTTCCCTGCAGTAACCCAGAACTGACTGGCATGCAGGACGAGAGGTGCTCACAATGTCCTTGAACTCCTTGCGATTTCTTAGGTCTTCAACTATGCAAGAAGCGAGCAATTTCAGAATTTCTTTTCTTAGCCTAAACAACCATAACAAAAACTTTACTAAAATGCAGAAAATTAAATCAATTTAAATATTAGTGCCAATAGCAGAAGCAATAGTGTGAATGACTGTGGCTACAGGTCTGTGAATGTGGAATGTTTGTTTCTGAGATCGTGTGGAGACCTGGTGAGAATTTTTATGTCGTCAAAAATTTTATTCAGGGCTTTTGCTAATAACCTAATCAATTACTTTACTGCAAGAATCTGTTACCTACCCAAATGGGACGATTTTAATCTAAACGGAGGCGTTCGCCTTTATTCAAAACGGGCACAACGCAGGCTGTCTTTCGGAAAACTCGAACACGACAGGGAAGCATGACTTTTAACGACAAGGTGCTTTGCAAGAGGTTCAAGATATGCGAGAAAAAAAAAAAACGTTGAAGACATTGCCGGGCCCAGCGCAAGTTCCAGCTTTCAAGTTGAGTAACGTTGGAAGTAATCCGGGGTATCAATAAAATTTAAGGAACTTGTAACGGCCGTGTCGTTCGGTGGGGCTTTCAGTTGCAACATGAAAAGAAAACGCTGTTGAAGTATGCGTTAACTTTGTTCAGCAATCCCTTCGTTTATTTTTAGAAACACGATTAGTAGTAATCTGTGACACTGACTTGTTTTTTAACAAATTTAAAATTTTAATCGGGTTGGTTTTAATTAATTTTGGTATATAGCTTGCTATTGAAGTACCATTCCTTTGAATGTTGCTATGCGTTTGCAAGGCTTGTGTTAAGTCATGCTACGAAGTAGAAGTGACAGTTGGGCTAGCTGGTGGATCTTGCTTGGATGTAAAAACAGCATAAAAATACGGCAAAGACGGAAGAGGAGACGATGAGGCGCTGAACTCGCTACTAAAATTTATTAGAAGGACCTAATGCACTTTCAGAAGGACCGCTTGTTTTGGCTGTACAAACACCTACCCGTGAAAGGTATCGTGCCATTTCTTTCGGGAAATTCCAAGATAGTTCAGTCCGGCATTATTTATGCCCCACTGCGAGCTGCACTCCAGGTAACATGAACGCACGAGACAAAAGAAGGTTCCCCGAGCCAAGATAAAAGGCTGAAGTCGACAGGCTACTCTGATAAAAAAAAAAAAAACTTTGAGGGGCTGTAAAAAAACTAATCATGTGGATCAAACGTGTAAATGATACGCTGAGAATAATAGAGCGCGTGCGCAATAAAAAGCGACCGCTAGTGGTCTCCTACGTGCACAAGTTTTCCCATTGCTGCCAGTGCGTATGGAGTACGTGTTGTGAAGTCGGCTCCCAAAAGGTTGTCCTCTATTCGCTCCTTCTTACATAAACGTTCGGTTTCACAGAAGACCTGCTCGTTCTGCCCTGAGAAAAAGAAAGGATAGATATGTTGAATGTAAATCATGTGTTGCTTATAAGCTGCTATTGTCATGCGGTGGTGTTTATAGAGGTCAAACCGGGTGGTGCGTCAACATTAGACTAAGGGACCACTTAGCCTCATTGACGACTTCTGGCGGTTTGCACTTGGTAGCTAATTGGAGAGAGTGTGGCTACCAGCCAATGGTGGACGAAAGCACTTGTTCGTTTGACCATCGGGACAAATGCGTTAGAGGAGATGGATGATTTTTATATTGAAAGGGAGGAGGCGAAGGTGCGTGAGCAAACAGTCTGAGGTCCTTCGCGACAAGGAGGTTGGATACTTGTGTTCAGTGCTGTTAGGCTAAAGCGATTGCCGTTTTTGCCGATTTTTTTTTTTTGCCGTTAGCCGATTGCAGTTTTTTTTTCGCGTAACGTCACGCATCTTTTTGCCAGTGGGTGCGTTCCTTTTTCTTTTTTTACTGAGGATTTTTCACAAGTTCCGCTTTTCACCATGATAAGGTCATTTTTGAACCCTGTTTGCTTTGCTGCGCTGTCGCCATGGTGTGCCATGTGACAAGGTCCTCTGCGTGATATGCGAGTGCGTTCCTTCTGGTAAATTTTAGTTGCGAGTTAGGCGCCTTGTCCTCTCCTCTTCCGTCTTTGTCAGTACACATTTTCGCGCTGTTTTTATATTCAGCTATATTACGAGGTGATTGGCATCGTATTATTTCTCGAGCCATTCACAACGTGTTTTTGTGTATACTTCCGTTTGCTAGCGTCAATTTCTCAAGACAATAGCTGGCACATGTTCGAACCGCGATCCCACAAGACACCGACATCCCCATTGTAAAAATCAGTAATACAAGCTTCTAAGTGCTCAATAATTGATGCATTATCTCCAAGAAAGTATTCATTTTACCATGCATGTGTTTTTATTTGGGTACCTGGGGGCTAATAATTGGCGTAGAAATATTGGCAAGTGTGTGATCACGTAGTCCTTGTTCAATAAACTACATTGTAATCGACAATGCACCGAGGAAAGAAATCTAAATATAAGAGAACTACAAGTGACACGCATTGAATTGGGCTGGTTTACTAGTGGCACGCTACCACGGTCAAGCACTATGTCGAAGACATCGTTCGCGTCATTTCCGATGTCAGGCCGATTTAACACCAGGGAAATCGAAGTCTGCAGCCAAGATTATTTTCATAGGTATATGTTGGTGCATGTGCACCAACATATACTTGGCCAGGAAACTTGGCCAGGAATACTCGGGCCGCGTCTGATGGCCTGTATAAGGCATAAAGAATGAACGTCTGCCTGCAAAAAAGAGTGACTAGCATTCGAATACGGCAATATCATCCAAAAACAGCATGTATTTGATTTATAATAACTTCCGAAACTCCGCCAACCCTAGTTACGTGATCTCTGTGGAAAACAGCATAGGGAGAAGTAAACATCATCATCGATGTATCTGTATAAAGCCACGTTTATGTTAGAAATGCAATGTGTGGATCGTGCTGCAATAGTATTACCTACCATAACTCAGTTCATTTTTGATGCTGCTACCGTTAACCTTCTACAGGCGGACCGTTTTCCGTTATAAAGTCTTGCGTGACTCTTCTGCTTGGTCATTTGAACTACTTGTCATTTTCACTTTGGTATTTTGGTTTTCATCCCACTTATGTATGTCTATGTCCGTTTTAAGTTTATCGCGTATCAAGCTTTCTTTTTTTCCTTGTTCTGCTTCCCACTATTCCACAGCACTTCGCGTTTTATTTAGCGTTAACTGCGAATAATCGTTGTGAATGGAAATACTGGATCACTTACGCTTTTTCGCATTTTCCAGTAATATTTTCTCTTCGTTATAGTTTTGTAAATATATTATGAGAGTATGATGTTCGTTACAGTTACAATATTACGGTTTAATATGTAAGTATATGTCCTTTTGCTCAACAAGCTGGCGTATACACCGAGTGGACGTGCACTTCCCTTCAATTTTTTTGAAACACTTTCATAACTAATGTTTCCTAGTATAATGCTTTCGTTTCATTAGAATTTTTCAAAATATCGTGCATAAAAAGGTTAAATCGTCTGCTTCGATCTCCAATTTCTAACAGCTTTTTGGTCTGCATGCTTAAAGAATCTTCTATTGAACAGTGTGAGCAATGTACTTGGCCTGCATGACCAGGCAAAGGTGGGGTTTCAGAGAGATTTCTTTCAAACTGAGAAAATACAATGTAATTTGTTGACAACACAGTTTGCACAATGTCACCACACAGGAATAGTCTACAGAAGTTCCCACAATTATAACAATTATATGATATTACAGTTGCTACAGAAAAAAAAACCATCAGTATTGCTGACTTGCACAAAGAATAATCGCTTAATTATCGCCACTGCAGTGCATGCAGTGTTTTTCGTGTTGGCATGGGCGTTGTTACGGTACGAGTTACGAATAGCATACTTATCGCACAATTTATTGTGGCTGAATTAAAGGTACATGCAAAGAATCCTATCGCATGGCTTGTTCTATAGTTGAACAGGCTTGCCCAGTGTCTCAAATACAAGGCATCGGCCGACTGAACGTCACTGGACAGCCTCGGCCCAAGACACCCGTGAGGATTCGAAACCCGAGCTGCACGGGATATGTAGAGTAATGCAAAATAGCCGTCAACCATCGCAGCGTAATTGCAAATGTAAGTTAGAACTAATGAGTGATATAATCGACTTTCTTCTTGTTGGAAGTAACATGTTCAGATTTGCTATTATCAGGAGGCGCCGCTTGTGGTTGTTACAGAGAACTCATTTTAGTTAGGGCCGAAGATTCATAAAACGACAGCAGCCGGAGCCTCCAACCAGCAACACAAATTTTTCTGGAACACCTCTGGTTACAATAATTGCAGATGTTAATTGTGCAACTACAATAATTACAAGAAATGTAATTACAATAATTACAAAATTCACGGCAACCATTTGTGTATTTCGTGACGCTCCTGTCCCTAATGCGATCACCTCCTCAAAGGGGCTGTCAGAGGTGCCCATGACAGTCGTCATCGTGGCTGTTGCGTTGTCTTGTACGATAAGAATTGAGACGGCTCGGTTGAACCTTAGGTTGTTGCTGTGCCTGGCTAGTCACCTGCGAGCCGCTTCCCGCTGAGGCGTCTCCCTGACCGTCAGTTCCGGTGTCTCAGGTACGCTCACTCCTGGGCCACTCGGGCGGCAGGCCGCTGGCGCTCTGAGGAAACACGAGCACTACCTTGCTGTGGTTCACCCTACAGCTCAACAAGGGCGCCGACACTTGAGTACTCGAACTGCATGAACCACCGGTGCAGACGTCCACCCGCTCTCGTTGCTTACTCGCTTGTGTCTTATGTTTTGGCTCGTACACAAACTCCGCGCGTTGTCCGGTTCGCTTCCTTCCTCGTCGCAGTCCGTGCTCTACTCGCGTGATATCATATCAGCATCTCCCTTCTAGTGTCAGTAATAATTAGCACCAACTGACGTTTCACGGTGTCACAGCCACGTGCCACAATCCACATTATCACAGTTAATGTAAGACCACCTCCTGCATTGTGCTTTGGATACTAATTTCACGGATTTAATGTTTTATATGTGTTTTGGTTCACTGAATAAAATAATTCATTAGTGAATATATCTTTCTCGGCACAATGCAAGAGAAGGTTTTTATAGGTTCAAAACAGAAAGTGAAACAAGAATTGAAGATTGATTTGATTGAGTAATGAATTCTTTCCACATTGCCCATGTGTTAACATTTACGTCGACAATGAAACGATTCACGTAATAAGCCCCACGCACATGGGCTGTAATCTTGCCGCATATTGAGACTTTGCCGCGGTAGTCGTGGGCGGCGGGGCCAGGTTGGCCTCGCAAGGCTCCGTATCTGAATGAGAGACGAGCGTGAAAACGCTACATATGTGATAAATGCAACCAGTATAGTTTGCCTTTCAGCGCCATCCAGATATAGAGCAATAGAACTCACATCCTCGTCGACAGAAACACCTCAACCGTCTATTAAGGTACCGTAAGACGAACGTTCGCAAATCCCGCGCGCGCTTTAACTGCCTGTACACAAGGAATATGACATTCGATGGAAAGTGGTCTATTGGACAGATTAGCTAGAGTCCTGGCAGTTTGCCAGATAACCAAAGCAGGACAATGTTAGGCAGTTATGGTCGCAGTGTAGAGCCAATCTACTGCATCCCAAAATATTCGGATTTTCTTTACGCTTATCGGCACTTTCCGGCACTTCTCATCGAAACTTATGGGCGAGTCCCGCCTTCAGTATGTGTGGTCTACCCGAGTCTGTTGCTTGTGAGCACTGGTACATAACCACTCCAGGTGATCAGTCACCCGAGTCAATCCGATAAATTCAACTTTTGTTCATCCGATGGTTTTTTTGTTTGTTTCAGAGAGGCACGCAGCCCTCACTGAGCGATGAGCAAGTCACCGCTGTGCCGACATATCCCTACTTTAGTTTAGTTTGGTTCAGCATACTTTGGTGTGGGAAAAGTGAATTGCAACGACCAACATCGAATATTAGCAGGAGTAGGTTGATATACGTACGCCCGTCTGTGACGGCACCTCGTCCCTGGACCAGACTGCAAAGTCACTGGCAGACTGTTGCCACCATTTCTGCCTGGAATCTGTCAATCACAACCACAAAACATCATTGGACAGCCTCGGCACTTGGGTGGTTGGAGGGAACACTCCACAACGTCAATGGGCAGAATAAGACGAGAATTGATTCGAGGGTAACCCTGCAGCAACAACAGCGTCTCCTGCAAGATAATGACAAATAAAGTTCTAGTTTGGCGACAAGCCTGTCCTACCCTTACGGTTTCAGTGCAAGCTCAGTAATCAGAGACAGGTACAAGTTCTCACCAGTGCTTCTGGGCAACAATTAATCCAGGTCCATTGCTGAGCTGCTTTATTAAAGGTCGATTAGATTTTCCTGTGCTCAGAGTTGACTTCCTCTTGTTTTCCCAAGACTGCGAAGTCGACCAAGGTGGATGCGACAGCAGACATCTAGCAGTGAAAAACATCAGGGTCAATGTACTTATAGGTTCATATTACACCAATGAGCTCCTGTAGCTTACCATTAGTATTACGTTAACACTTGGCCACAATTTCTTTTATGCAGCAGTTAGTAAACGCTTGTGCCCAAAAAACTATTAAATGAACACGTCCACCTACATGTCATCTAGTCCATCGTAGAGGTCAAGTTTAACTTCGCTAAGATTTCATAACCTCGAACATGCAGTTAAAGAAATAGAAACATGCAATCAACATAGAGGAAAAAAATGAGGATGACAGAATAAGGCGTCAACAGGCAACTAAATTTAGTTGAAAAAAAATTTTTATATGCATGCACACATGTGCGCATATATATTTGCGCACGACATGGGCAAAAATTTTAACGCTCAAAATATCAAATGCTCAACATCAAAAATTGGCGCTTCAGATTTACGAAGGATAACAGGTGTGTCACCAATACAAATCTATCGCCTAACGATTTTGAAATATGTGTGCATGCATATAAAAAGGAGCTTCATTCTCTTTGTTATATGCATGATGACATGTGCGTAGTTACTCGTGTAAGACAAGGACGAACACTTCGACGCTTATCACATCATGAGAGCCAAACACAAAAAAATGCACTTCAGTTTTGTGAAGGGTAGCAGACGTGTCACTGATGCACATCTCCCTTAACATAGATAAGATGTCTTCACGCATATAAAGAACAGCTTTTTTTTCCGGTGTTTATATGCATGCTGACATGAGCGCAGTTACATTTGCGCACAGCATGGGTGAACATTTAACCGTTTAAGACATCATTTAGGCCAACATTGATAATATATTAGTGCATGCATATAAATGCAGCTCTTTTCTGCTTTTTATATACGTACTGACAGCAGCCCAGTTAACTTTGCGCAGAACATGGGCGAATATTTGAACACTTAACACATCATGAAAGCGAACATTGATAAAATATGTGTGCATCCATATAAAAAGCAGCCGTTTTCTCCTTTTTATATGCATGCTGACATGTACGCAGTTATATTTGCGCGCAACATGGGCGAATATTTGAACACTTCACACATCATGAAGGCCAACGTAGCTAAAATATGTGTGCATGCATATAAAAAGGAGCTTTTTTTCTCCTTTTTATATGCATGCTGGCATGAACGCAGTTGCATTTGTGCAGAACAAGGGCAAACATTTCAACGTTTGACACATCACGAAAGCCAACATTGATATAATATGTGTGCATGCATATTAAAAGGAGCTTTTCTCTCCTTTTTATATGCATGCTGACATGTACGCAGTCACATTTGCGTACAACAAGGGTAAAAGTTTCAACGTTTAACAGATGACGAATGCGAAGCATACAAAATTAGACTTCAGATTTTTGAAAGGTGACAGACGTGTCACTGAAACACATCTCTCACTGAACATTTATGAGATATGCCAGTATGCATATAAAAAAGAGCTTTTTTTCTCCATTTAATATGAATGCAGGCATGCGCACAATTATTTGCGCACCATATGGGCGAACATTTCAACGATTAAAACATCATGACAGCCAAACAAAAAAAAACTGTGCTTCAGATTTTTGTAGGGCGACAGACGTGTCACTGAAAGACATACTGGGCGGCGGATAGAAAGCAAGCCTTTATGCTCATTTAAATACTTTAGGTACTTTAGTGCTCATTTAGTATTAAATACTTTAGTGCTCATTTTAAAGTTACGACTACTTAAACTTGAACCCTGCCTTGTAACTTGGATTGAAAGTTTTCTTACTAACCGCTCACAATTCGTTTCGGCTAATGGAATTCCGCGGAATGTGCGGTACATTCTGGTGTACCACAGGGCTCCGTTCTCGGTTCGCTTCTTTTTCTAATCTATATTAACGATCTGCCATCTTGCGTCACCTCATCTGTTCATCTTTTTGCCGATGATTGCGTAATTTTTCGTGAAATAACTGGACCTAACGACGTCGCCCTTCTTCAATCTGACCTCACTGCTATCCTTAACTGGTGTAACACATGGCTCATAGAATTAAACAGTAAAAAATGTAAATTCATGCATGTGTCAAGAAAGATCACCACTTTGCCTACTTATAACTTACATAACACAATTAGACAGTGTCACCTCATACAAGCACCTCGGAGTTCATATTAGTAACAACCTAACATGGAATACTCATATTAACTATGTTTTTTGTAACGCTAATCGCATGCTCGGATATCTTCGTCGTAACTTCATCAAATCACCTTCTTCTGTCAAGCTGATCTTGTATAAAACACTAGTTCATTCTAAACTTGAATATGCTGCATATGTTTGGGATCCATACAACCGTAATTTGGTGCATTCATTAGAAATGGTACAAAAAAACTCTGTTCGCTTCATAACAACTAATTACGATCGAAACACGAGCATCAGACTAATGAAATCTACCCTTAAATTACCTTCACTTGCTTCTCGTCGTACTACGATCCGCTTAACCCTTTTCCATAAAATACATCACCACTCATACTTCCGTGATTTACTGATCCTTCCGCCGCATTACGTTTCTCGTCGTTTAGATCACGCTCATAAAGCTGGCATCCCATCGTCTCAAACAGAGTCATTTCGACAATCATACGTACCACGCACTTCACGCGATTGGAATTGCCTTCCCGAATCGAGTGTAACCATTTCAGATCTTGACGCATTTGTGACTGTATTAACCTATTCTTTGACTACCTGGTCGTAGTATTTCACCTCATACATTTCTAAAAATATGATTTCACTGTTACCTGTTGTATTTGTTGTACCTGTTGCACTGAAGTGTAACAATGCTCATTGTATACTTAGAAAGGTTATTTTTATCTTTTTATAAGAATGTATCTTTCTATTTTTATATGCCATTTTGATATTTCTCATTTCTTTCTTTCTTTTGCTTTGTTTCAATCTGCTGTTGTATAACCAAAAACACTGCATTGCCTCTTGTACTTACAAACTTGTTTTGCTGTTTTTACCACTCCCCTCTGTAATGTCTGTTGACCCTGAGGGTAAATAAATAAATAAATAAATAAATAAATAAATAAATAAATAAATAAATAAATAAATAAATAAATAAATAAATAAATAAATAAATAAATAGGTGAGATTCCTAAGCAGCACGACAGCATTATCTAAATGAAGGAGGTATGCCTTATAAATACGCTGCAGTAAGTGCATAGAACTGATTGTTTTTGGCTCATTTAAATTCATAGAAATGCTGCCATGAACTTAGGACCAATTTGAAGTTATTGTAATTAAAGCAGCTGAGCTCTCACATCACAGAGCACATTATCTCTACATGCTCAGATTATGACCACACAGACAGCACAGAGGTGTTACTAGGTTTCAGAAAGGTATAAAGCATGCACTGTTAAGTGACGCACGTTTTTGGTGCGTCTATGATGGGTGCATGTGACCGCGCAGGTTAAATATTGAATAAAATACTTTCGTGAACACTTACACAACAAGACTTGCGATAAAAAGCATACAAACCATATTTCTGTTAATAATCTGTAGTTCTACTGAATGACCCAGGCGAATTGGTTAGCAGTACATTTGGGCAGTTAATACATCGCGTATTCTCGGACCAGGGTTATCGTTTTGAAGAAATCGCGTAATCTTGCACCTGGATCAAGGTTATTTATTCCATGAAACCTTCCAAATCGACATACTGCCGTAAACAGACCTGCTTCACAGCTGATTCCTTTTTCGGGTAGCTTGAGATAACTTTGGATAATATGTAGTGAAGGCGACCATCCAGTTTACAGTAGCAAACCCAATTTTTCGTCACGGTGCCTTCAATTTCCTGCGAGAACGTTATGACTGATGAGACAGTGAATAAAGATAAAACATTCGGCGTTAACCATTACCATGCCACTTTGCCATTATTCACCTGCACGAAAACTAGATCAACGGAAAAAAAAAGGCTTCACAAGAAGGGCTAACACTTGCCCTGAGATTTGTGTGGCCACCGGATGTAGAACTGTCTTTTCGAGATCATCCTTTTGCAAAGGGGTGCGGGGCCACTGGAATGTCCTTGAAAAGCCCAAAGCTGTAGAATATTTTCAAGTGAGTTGTTACCAATCACAACAAAGCGGAAGAGTTGATGGAAAAATTGAGCTTATGTCGTTACCACGCACGTATTTACTAATCACGGCGTGTACGTTGTTAGGCCATCGTTGTAGTACACTGTATATAATGCTAATTTGAAAGCGGGTTTTTTAACGGCAATGGTCAATGAGTAATTACGCATTGGCTATATTTATTGGTATTGATTAATAATAGAAGGGTATCCGTCATGCCTAAACAATGTCTTCATATTCATTGAGAATCTGCATAAAAATCAATTATTCCATCAATCAACAACTGAAATAATCAGTCTTTGGTAGCACTATGCAGAAGTTCTGAAGATCAGTAAGCAAACGCGAGACACCTTACGTAGTGAACTGGGCAGCTAGATGGTGCAAGTACACAGTATAAGCACATCAAGTTCTCAGTCTTCTCGCGTTGCCGTTTCAATGTCATTTTCCGTAATGTTGGTGCATCCCGAGTGTCCCTGTCTGAGCCCCCACCTCTTAAAAAAGATTTGTGCAGCAAGTAATTGCAAGGGAAGTGTTCTTACCGTTTAAGCTTCGTTGGTCGGCGTACTTCCGAAACTAAGGAACGTCATGAAGCAGACCCACTCATTCAGGCAGTCAGCCCAATTCGCAAGTTGAGAACTATGAATGGTATACAAGGAGAGTCCCAAGCAGCTGCGAATCACCACCAGCATATCAGTGTTTTACAATTATAAATGACGATGTACCTTTGCCCTCAAAGCTCGCAAAAAAGCACGAATTCCTGACAGAGCGTCATACCTCTTTCGATACACAAATTACTCGAATAACAAGTGATTAGGAATGCTTAATACAGAATCGCATATTCATTACATGCAGCAGCTCAGTTCAAAGTACAGCGGCAAGCACTCTCGTATATCACGGAGCCATCAGTTTGTGGAACATTATGCGATATCAAAGAAAGAGAACATTGAGGATGAACACTCACTGCTGTATTTTTATACAGACTTTTGTGTTGAGCATGTAAGCGACGCCAGGAGGAACGTCAATGAGCAGCCCGAGCTTGAAAAGATTAATGTACCTGGGTGGTGAAAGAGATCTACAAAATGGTTATAAAACTATACATGACAAACAAGTCATCGAGAATAGCACAGCTGCGCCACTGGCGGCTGTTCACCCACGAGCTCCTCCTTTGAGTGTGCGAGGCAGAGTGACCCGCTTGGACCTACGTTCTAGCTTGTCCCGAATAGTCCAGGGCTGAAAGTGGACAATGCAGACTCGAGATAACAGTCTGTGGCCTGAAGCTGGCAGTGAATTGACGCGGAATTTATAGCACACAAGCTGGCTTGTAATCTTAAACATCTTTTTTAGGTCAGTTTGGCTGTCATCACCAAACGTGAGAACTTCTTCTTGCCTACGGACTATATAATAATCGCTACGCAGATGCAACAGTTGGGATTTCATTCGACCACTTCGGCTTAAAGGGCATGTAGAACCAGAAAGCCGGCTGTCGATTTTATCACTATGATAATGAGGCTGATGTGGCGGAGAATCGACGGAGAATCAGAGGCAACAGACACGAAATCCAATTTAGTTGTAATTCACCATCATCCAAGGCATGGTATCTGGTGCAAATATGATAGTTCTATCGGGGTGGAACGCAAAAATCTGGTTTAGGGCAATGAGTCCTGGTATTTTGTAAGTACGGGAGACAAGTAAAGTGTGCAGGAACTTCAGAGCATCCAGCGCTAGCCGAGATATCGAGGCCAGTAATTACAGGCTTTCGTAGCATCTAATGCCGAAGTATACAGGAACGTCAGAGTATGCTCCTCCGTCGGTATTTGCAAGTGGAGTGTGAGCCAGTTTCCAGAACTACCAAATGTATCCGCCAACAACCTGCCAAGAAACAGATGGAGAACGTATATTGAGGTCCGTACTCACAAACGCTCCTCGACTTAATCTAGAACTCAATGGATCCTCGAGGACTGTTTCGCATTGAGATTTCTGCAACGCGGGAAGTCTCAAGGATCCGTTGAGGTCGCATTTAAGTCGAGAAGGGTCTGTGCATACAAGCCTTAGTTTTCCTCTGTCATACATGCGGTTACACTTGCTACACTCATCCTGCGGCTATTTATTTGTCATCAGTTTGGTGTCAGTAGGCTTTTGCTATATGTGTATGGGCCATGTTAAGCACACTAAGTAATTTTTATGTATATAGTGGTTATTGATCAATCTCCTTGGCACATATCTACGCACATACCCGCCGTGTTTCTGAGGACACCTGACGCAGAAGCAAAAGCTTAAATGGCTCCCCTATGCAAAAAAAAAAAGAGTACATGGCCGGAACTCTGGATAAATTGTAAGATGTTTCTGTCGTCTAATGAGCAGTCGTCGTATCCTTAAACTATTTTCTACGATAAACAAGGCCTTATATGGGATATCGAATCCAAAGCCACGTCATCAATTTTGAAGTGGCTTAATAAAGCACCCGGTGAATGCATTCAGACTAATGCACGGCTTTATATGCAATTTTCACGCGTAAATACACGGCTTTAATGCGTGGCTTTGCGCAATGCACGGCTTTACGCAAATAGATACTAGAATAAGTATATCACTAAATGCATCTTCGGAGATGCGATGGATGTCCGCCACTACTGATCAATACTTGAAGAGCGGCCGTATTCAGTCCTTGATGACTGGCTATGCCTTTGGAATGTCATATTGAAGAGCACTTAATGCTATCGCACTGGGCAACCGTCAGAGCCATGATGTCGGTACAGTTCGCCGTATCGGTACGCACTCGCACTTCAACGTATGCCTCGTTCTTACGACACGAATGCCGATTAGTCTGACGTCGAATGAATAACTATGACCAGAGAGTCTCTTACATTACGAACATCCCATAACAGCTTGTCAAGGGTACAAATCACGTATCACATAACGTGAGAGCAAGTCACGCGACGAAAAATAACGTAATGTTATGTGAAATCTTTTAACTCGCATGCTATTATGTACTTCTAGTCACGTGACAAAAATCATCCAACTTCACGTGGATACTAACATAAGGATAAATCACGTAACACCGTGATATCTGTAGTCACGCGCCTAAGTTGCATGCTTGCTTCGGTCTCAAGACATTCGCCGCCTGTCAGAGGTCAATGCGAGGACCACTGCGACCAATCCAGTTTTTGTGTGACGGTATACAAGCTATTTTGTCTGAATACCGTTGCCATAGAGCATGGTTTCGGTGCATATTTCATCCACATTGAACACGCGTCTATAGGGTCAGGGTTGAAGTGTCTTAACTGCGAGGCGTCCGCGTTAGTGAAGTAACTGAAAACAAGTACGATGTCGTGATCCCACCGCTGATCACCAGTTGTTGTGATCCCGGGGTGCTGTGGTAGCGTGGTGTAGCTTCGGATTGAGGAAACGAGCGCTTACAAGATGGGGATACGAAAAAACAAACAGGTTTATGGCACTATCTACAAATATTTACAGCATGAGGTTAAGAGTTCACAAACCACGAGCGTGGTGGTTGAACCTTTACTTGGTTCAGAGCCTTCACAAACTACGAACGTGGTGGTTGAACCTTTACTTGGTTCAGAGCCACGTCCTGCACTCTGCGGCGCCGTTATAAGCCCTGTCGGGCTCCTCCTTCTTCAGTGGAACACCAATCACACACACACAACAGGTGAGGGTTACGAGCATGCACGGCGCACGTGAACATCCAATTTCGAGTCAAGATCACTGCACTTAAAGGTGGCGCCAGAGAGGCTCTTGCTCGTCGTGTATGTCGCTGGTCGAGGGGTTCCAAGCTTCGGACAGCAGACATCAAACGGTCCGCCAATCTGTCCGCTCAATTAGCAGGGCACTTTGTGGCGGCGGTCGCCGTTTCTTCAAAGGAATACGCTGTCTTTGTTGTCCCCTCTGGAACGGCTTACAGCTTTGTGGCGACATGACGTCTCATCCGCCGGCTAGCAGGGACAATACCTGGCGGGCATAGGCATTCGGCGAGACGGCTACTTGTTTGAGGGTTAAAAGAGCGCCGCTCCCCCGTCAGATCTCGACGCTGGTTCTAAGAAAACCTGGGTTCCAGGCGTGGGAACGCGGCCCGGCTACGCTTCTCAGCGACAGCATGGCGCCTACCGATGGCGGTCGTAACAGCTTCCCCCTCGCCAGATGAGTCACGGAGGGCAGCGGTCAACACTGCTGCTCGCAGGGACGACGAAAGGGTCAGTAGTTGAATGCCAAGAACTGGCCTTCGCTTGTGGCATGGTCCGGGTGATCGCCGAATCTTCGACAGCATCTCTGATACTCGACCACATGTACAAGCAAGCACTCGGCCCCCTTCGAACAACCAAGCCAAAAGAGGGATGGCAAACCAATTTTCTTTACTAGCTTTAACAAAAAGCTTACACTCAAAACTCTCAGGATTCACTTGTGCTGAGAAATCAAACGTGCTATCTTAAACCTTCTCATAATAAGATGCACGACAAAAAAAAAACTCAAATATCAATTTTGATACATAAAGAGCACCCCAGAATGGCTTAGAAAGAGCGGCTGAGCACGTCAGCGTTTCCATTCAATTTGCCCTTTTTTTTTCCTAATGTCAAAATGATATTTTTTTTTAAGAATCAAGCTCCGCCTCACAAGGCGACTGTTCTTCTATGTCACGGTTTGCAGCCAAGTAAGGGGAAAAATGGTCTGTTCTTACTTTAAATTTAGCCCCTTTGAGATAACACTGCCACTGATGAATGCCCTACACAAGGCAAGCGCACTCCTTTCCTGAAGCGCAGTACATTATCTCCTGTAGCCCAATTTCTGGCTCAAGTAAAGTGCAGCTTTGCTTGTTACCACTGTCGTCCTGACATAGAACGGCACCTAGGCCTCGATCTCTCACATAACACCGAACCATTAATTCTCGGTAGTCAACAGAAGCTTTCAAAACCGGATGACGATCAGTATTGCCTCTTCACTTAAGGCTGCCTCCTCCTTTTAATCACTGACTACTTTCATCAGTTCTGTCCCGCTGAGAGCATCAGTCAGGAACTCGGATTCAGTGAGCGCTAATTTTGTCCGAACGTCTGTCTTTGTTTACGGCCGCCCATAATTGTCAACCACTGAGACATGAAGCTCACCAGCCTCCCGAAAGCTTAACCTAAGCTGTGACCTAACGGTCTACCTCAGCGGTTGGAGAAAGCTTGATCTGCTCATATGATCACTCAATCGATTATTCTTGGCAGAAAACATCGACAAAGCTTAGGCGGCAAACGCTTTCTTGAAGGTTCATTTGGTTAAAGTTACCTGCTTATGCCAACGCTTCTGAGCAAAAATACCACTGGGCTCGCCTGAGCTCTTTAATTACTCCCATTCCAACAGCGTTGCAAGGTGCACGGTACTACTAACCAAAACGCTTAATCCATCACAGTTTGTTTAAATTCTTTCAAACGTTACGTTGTAACACAACGTGTACAACGCAAAAATAACCATAGGTAAAAACACCTGAAAAGCACCTCACAACAATCGCGAAGGTTTTTTATAAAACCGTGTGCCAATGGCTCTCAAGTCTCATAACGCGCAACGACAACTGCACTGTGTTGCGCCAAACTTAACCATTTTACGAAATCATCTGGTCTATGTTAATATCTTCTTCCTTAAATGCCAATTCACGCCACATCCACATGACAGTAAAGGCATACGATATTAAACTAAACCTTTGAAACACTAAAAAAAAACAACAATTTTTCTTTAGATTTTACTTTCTCGGTATATTCGTACAAATGATTAATGGACTTCAATTTTCAGCCTTTAGTTCGGCGGTTTTCCTTTTCAAAAATTTACTCCGGATCATGTGACTTACAAACTTAAACAGACCAATATGCATCTCCAATGCAATACTGAGTAGTCATAATTAACACGCACGTGCAACCATTGTTAAAACTGACCGTCCCCTTTTCTCAACTAGATTCCTTGAATCGCACACGATGGGGTCGCGGTCCCGGCGGTTTTCGAGCATGACATAGACTACAAAATGCGCAAACTCTAAGCAGTGCACTGCCGTCACGCCTCATTTTCCACTTTGGCCTGTTCCCCTCAGGAATTTGAAAGGGACGCGAGGAGCATGGGTAAAACCTGTGCCGTTTCTCTTTTGTGTTCTCCCCTACGCGGTATTTAGCCACTCTGTGCTTTCGACTTTGATCCACCGGGCAAGGCCGCTTTCCCGAAGTCGTCAAACGCAACCGCGCTTTTCGTTGGGGTAACGCACCTCGTTTCCCCCCTCTACACCTGGCTCGCCGCTTGTACCTCTCGGAACGCCACCATTGACGTTTCCTGGAACGAATTAACGGCCTACCCTCTCGTCTTTCTTGTGACTGAGTAGGGCCCGACCTAAGCTTGCGCAGTGACGAACGCCTCCGCTTCTTCCTTTTTCTGCGATGTTTGCAAACCAGCTCGGTATTATCGCTGCACTGCTGAAGCGTGCGCTCTTGCTCTCATCAGCCACTGCGCTAACCATGCCTAAATTTGACAATGTCGAAAGGTCCCCCTGAGGCACGAAGAAGGTTTCCAGCCTCTTATGGTGCATTCAGACGACGGACCAAATCCGGATTTCTCGTGGACGCGGACGGGTAATCCGCGGATGATCTGCCTGCAGGCGCATCCACACGACGGACGGTGTCCTAGGAGAAAACAGCCGGATTACCCTCGACAGCAGGTTCGGCGCTCACCTGCGCGCGCTGAAAGCAGACCGGTTTGAGAGTATTCAACATGGATGCCCGCAAGAAGCGACGCTTGACTGCGATGTCTGTCGCGTTGTGACAAATGAACGAGGAGTGTTATTCTTTCAAGAGAAAAGGGAGTTGCTGGCAGAATGTTCTTTCAACTACATTGTTACCCACTTGTAGAACTTCTGAACGCGTCTCCCATCTTTTTTTTTTTAGAAGCGGCACGTCGCCGGTTCCAGAAGTTGGAATATTTCACCACCATGACGGCTAAGAATCTCGCGTGTTAAGCGACGGCGGCGACATTTCCCGAACCGCCAAAATTAATTTCTGCATATTTAATCACCTGAGAACAAAGTCTCCGGAAACTAAGTAAACGATGCTCAAGCGTAGATGATGCCGCGAGCCATGGAGGACATGCCACGAGCAGACGAAAAGTGTACTGGTTGCCACCGACCCCAAGCTATTCCGCTGAAGTACCGGCTCTCCCCCGCCAGAATCCCGATGTGAGAAACAGGTTGGGTTCATCCGTCCGCGAGCCGCGCGGACGAGTCGCGGACGAGGGGAATCGCTGATGTGAGGTCACGTGACGCGCCGTCCGTCCCGCCACATCGGGATTCGATCCGTCGTCTGAATGCACCATTACTGGGCCCATTAGGGCTGCTGGCACCCTCTCCATCCACGCAAGGAGCGTCTTTCGACATCGTCCCCACCTCGAGACTGGCCAAGGGCTCGTTCTCGACATGCTCGAGATTGACGCCTTCGAGAATTCGTCGGGCCCTTTTCTGGCGCGTGTTGCAATTAGTTACATAAACATGCAGGGTGGCAGAAAGAAGGCAAAATGGTTAGAGATTGAGGAGCAGTTAAACAAAGAACAGATAGGCGTGTATGCGGTTACAGAAACACACCTTAGAGACTTGGAAGAGCCACCACATATTAAAAATTATGTTTGGGAAGGGTGTAACAGGACCATATCGGAAAGGAAAGGTGGGGGTGTAGGAATGCTAATTCACCGCGGAGCCAAATGGGTTAGAGTGAAACAGACGTGTTCAGAGCACCTCTGGGTTCTGGGCACAGTAGGTGGAAAGGAAACGTGGCTAGGGGTAGCCTACTTGTGGACGGGGAATAACTGCAGAGAAAAGAATCAGGAGATAGTGGATTGCATGAGTGCGGATATTAAGGAATTTGGTAATGGGGCCGAAATCATCCTTCTAGGGGACATGAATGCCCACATACATGACCTTGACGGATATTCAGACACCAATGGGAAGTTATTACTAGATCTTTGCGAGCAACATAGTCTGGAGATAGTTAACACGGGGCCTAAATGTGACGGCCAGATCACATGGGAAGTCGGAAACAAGCAATCAAGTATTGATTATTGTCTCATGACTGAAGGAATTTACCACAAACTGACAGAAATGAGGATAGACGAGGAAGGCATTAACAGCTTGGGTAGTGATCATAAACGAATAACATTACAAATGGGATACGAAACTAAAATATGAGCATGGAATCAAAGTCTGGCAGCTCGTATTTAAATGACAAACAAATAATAAATATAGCCGCAAGAGTCGAGGAAGAAGTAGGCGAAATACCAGGCAAGGACTGGGAGTATAGTGAGCTGTTACATCTAATGACGAAGGAGATAGGGAAAGAGAAGAAAACTGTTTGCTGGAAAGGAAAAAGGAAGCCAAAAAGTTGGTGGAACAAGGAAATCCGGGAGGCGATCGAGAAGCGACGCGAAGCATCACGGGAGCATAGAAAGGCAAAAAAGGAGAAGCGGCCGCAGGACGAAGTCAAAAAAATATGGGAAATATATTTGAGAAAAAATCCCTTGTACAGAAATTGGTAGAGGCAAAAATTAAAGGTGAAAGTGAACGCTGGATGACAGAGATACACGAAAAAAAGGAGGCCGCGCCTAGGATTTTTTGGAGCCACATAAAGGCGCTAGGTAGGAAGTCTGTCACAACGCAACAACATATTCTAGATGAAGGAGGAAATCAATTGGAAGGGTACGAAGCGCTAGGTTACATCCAAAAGGTAACAGCCGATTCGTTTCAAAAGAGCGTCCAGGGGATCTCCCCGGTGAGTAAAAGTGTGGCGGAGAAAGCAACAGAGGAAGAGCTAGTACTTGATAATTTCAACTGGAAAAAGGCCGAAGGAAAAATTCCAAAGCGCACTGCCGCGGGTTTAGATGGGATTCCCGTTAGCCTCATTAACGAACTAGGACATAACACTAAAGAAGCATTGTTAAAAGCAGTAGAAAAAAGCTTAAAGGACGGACAAATACCGGACAGTTGGCGACAAAGTAGAATGAACTTAATCTATAAAGGCAAGGGAGAAAAGGACAAGATTCGCTCGTATAGACCACTAACCATTACATCGGTACTATACAGGTTGGCGATGCAAGCAGTAAAAATGAAAATAGAAACATGGGCCGAACATAACGATATTTTGGGAGAACTTCAGAACGGATTTCGAGTCGACAGGCGGTTAGACGATAACCTGTTTGTTCTCACTCAGTGTATAGAAATATCTAAAATAGAGAATAGGCCCTTGTACGTGGCTTTTCTAGACATCACTGGGGCATACGACAACGTTAATCAGGAAATTTTGTGGGATATATTGAAAGGAATGGGCATGGGCGACGACTGTATACAGCTTTTGAGGGAGATATACCGAGAAAATACAGTTTGCATAGAGTGGGAAGGAATGCGTAGCAAAGAGAACGTTGAGGTTAGCAGGGGTCTGAGACAGGGATGTCCTTTGTCCCCACTGTTATTCATGCTGTACATGGTGAGTATGGAAAAAGCGCTAGAAGGTAGCAACATTGGTTTTAATCTGTCACACAAACAGGGCGGCATGATGATTGAGCAGAAGCTTCCAGGTTTATTTTATGGGGCCGAAATCATCCTTCTAGGGGACATGAATGCCCACATACATGACCTTGACGGATATTCAGACACCAATGGGAAGTTATTACTAGATCTTTGCGAGCAACATAGTCTGGAGATAGTTAACACGGGGCCTAAATGTGACGGCCAGATCACATGGGAAGTCGGAAACAAGCAATCAAGTATTGATTATTGTCTCATGACTGAAGGAATTTACCACAAACTGACAGAAATGAGGATAGACGAGGAAGGCATTAACAGCTTGGGTAGTGATCATAAACGAATAACATTACAAATGGGATACGAAACTAAAATATGAGCATGGAATCAAAGTCTGGCAGCTCGTATTTAAATGACAAACAAATAATATATAGCCGCAAGAGTCGAGGAAGAAGTAGGCGAAATACCAGGCAAGGACTGGGAGTATAGTGAGCTGTTACATCTAATGACGAAGGAGATAGGGAAAGAGAAGAAAACTGTTTGCTGGAAAGGAAAAAGGAAGCCAAAAAGTTGGTGGAACAAGGAAATCCGGGAGGCGATCGAGAAGCGACGCGAAGCATCACGGGAGCATAGAAAGGCAAAAAAGGAGAAGCGGCCGCAGGACGAAGTCAAAAAAATATGGGAAATATATTTGAGAAAAAATCCCTTGTACAGAAATTGGTAGAGGCAAAAATTAAAGGTGAAAGTGAACGCTGGATGACAGAGATACACGAAAAAAAGGAGGCCGCGCCTAGGATTTTTTGGAGCCACATAAAGGCGCTAGGTAGGAAGTCTGTCACAACGCAACAACATATTCTAGATGAAGGAGGAAATCAATTGGAAGGGTACGAAGCGCTAGGTTACATCCAAAAGGTAACAGCCGATTCGTTTCAAAAGAGCGTCCAGGGGATCTCCCCGGTGAGTAAAAGTGTGGCGGAGAAAGCAACAGAGGAAGAGCTAGTACTTGATAATTTCAACTGGAAAAAGGCCGAAGGAAAAATTCCAAAGCGCACTGCCGCGGGTTTAGATGGGATTCCCGTTAGCCTCATTAACGAACTAGGACATAACACTAAAGAAGCATTGTTAAAAGCAGTAGAAAAAAGCTTAAAGGACGGACAAATACCGGACAGTTGGCGACAAAGTAGAATGAACTTAATCTATAAAGGCAAGGGAGAAAAGGACAAGATTCGCTCGTATAGACCACTAACCATTACATCGGTACTATACAGGTTGGCGATGCAAGCAGTAAAAATGAAAATAGAAACATGGGCCGAACATAACGATATTTTGGGAGAACTTCAGAACGGATTTCGAGTCGACAGGCGGTTAGACGATAACCTGTTTGTTCTCACTCAGTGTATAGAAATATCTAAAATAGAGAATAGGCCCTTGTACGTGGCTTTTCTAGACATCACTGGGGCATACGACAACGTTAATCAGGAAATTTTGTGGGATATATTGAAAGGAATGGGCATGGGCGACGACTGTATACAGCTTTTGAGGGAGATATACCGAGAAAATACAGTTTGCATAGAGTGGGAAGGAATGCGTAGCAAAGAGAACGTTGAGGTTAGCAGGGGTCTGAGACAGGGATGTCCTTTGTCCCCACTGTTATTCATGCTGTACATGGTGAGTATGGAAAAAGCGCTAGAAGGTAGCAACATTGGTTTTAATCTGTCACACAAACAGGGCGGCATGATGATTGAGCAGAAGCTTCCAGGTTTATTTTATGCGGACGATATCGTCTTATTTGCGGACAGTCGAGATGATATACAGCAGCTGGCGAATATATGCGGAAGGGAAGGTGAAGCTCTTGGACTAGGATTCAGTGTAACGAAGTGTGGTTGATGGTATTCAATGATCCCTGTGATCAGACGGTGTCCATACAAGGCCAAGAAATACCGAGGGTAAGTGAATACAAGTACCTTGGAGTATGGGTAAATGAGAGTGATAGATACATGGAGGTACAGGAAAAAGCCTCGGCAGCAAAAGGAAAGAGGAATGCGGCAATAATGAAGCACAGAGCGTTGTGGGGATACAATAGGTATGAGGTGCTTCGAGGTCTGTGGAAGGGTGTAATGGTTCCAGGGCTTACTTTTGGGAACTCAGTGGTGTGCATGAGGGCAGAGGTGCGAAACATCAGGGACACAATAATAATTTTAACGCTTTCGAGATACACAAATGAGCTTCTGTACGCTGACGAGCAGTACTATCGTAACACGTTGCTGCAATTACTTTTATGTGGATTATATAGTAAACACTTGTTATACTTTAAAAATGCAAAGATTTTAAAACTGCAAGGTTGGCGACGCTGACTGATCAACCTACCAAACAAAAACCTCGCCAAGGTTTCGAAAGCGTTCAACATGCAGTTGCTTTTTATATTGCAAAAGATTTATTAGCGTGTCTACATCTATTATATAGCCATATAGCCATCTCTATTGCTGATCCTTCCATATATCTATCTATCTATGTGAATGAATTCTTCTACTCAGCTAAAAAACGATTTCTCTTCTCTCGACATACGACAATGCAAACTCAAATCACTCGGCATATATATATATATATATATATATATATATGCGGATGGATTCACTAGCCTCTTTCTGCGGAACGAACATAGTCTGCGTGCACCACGGTGAGTGGGGGGGAGAGGGGCGCTTCTTTCAGTCACGGTGTGTGCGAATGGAGACGCCAACTCCAATGGCACATCGCGCACCGCATGTTTCAAAATGGTTTGCAACATGTAGTATGACCATTCGTACAGGCCTCTGGAGTGGCGAGTTGGTGATCATTTAGCCTTATTAGGCTGTGCACTGTTGCAGGGGAACATTTTGCTGGATGCATTACCATGTTGGACGATTATTCAACGTGACACAATAAAATACACACGCTCAAAGTATTTTTTGCTCGAAACAAATACAATAATTGCGCATGCACTTGGGGCCTAATAGCGGATTCTTTTTATGCAAGTACTCAAGCTGACTGGTGGCTGAATAATTAAACAATCAGGTACACACTCATTAACGTTTTTACTACAGCCCACACACAACAATCATCTTCAATTTATTTACTAGGAGTGCGATACTGAGTACCCTGCAATTATGCCACGCGAATTGGACGCGTTTATGACAGCTCATTATAATTTGTACCCGAAGGGGTTACGGTTGTCGTGCCATCGCAGAAAGTTTCAGCGCATGGATCTTAATTGTCACCACAGTAAGCGGGAGATTTTACGGGCTGCTCTCTGAAAACCACACACCCACACACACACACACACACACACACACACACACACACACACACACACACACACACACACACACACACACACACACACACACACACACACACACACACACACACACACACACACACACACACCCACACACACACACACACCCACACACACACACACACACACACACACACACACACACACACACACACACACACAAAACACAAAATTGGCAGATCCTGCGTACAGAGGGAATCAATGATATGCGAAGCAAGAATGAGGAAGGCTGATATGTCACTTTAAAGGCCAACTCTGGCGATTTTATGAGGCCAATGAATCTCTTTTAATTTCCCTGGGTGTGTTCATTTGCACATTTTAGTCCTTTATGCCAAATCACAGGTTTAAGTGATGCACTGATCGTTTGCAAATGAACTTTAAAGATCACCTAGAAAAGCTTACCTCACTTGCCAGAATTATTGGCAACACTGTGTGACGTCACGGTTGGCATGTCAACGGAAGTGACGCAGCCGATGGCGTCGCCACTTTGGCTGCTGGAACATTTGTTGTGCTTTCCACAAATATATTCTGTCGAACCTCGCATATGACCTTGAAAGTGCGTATACTGTACTTCGCCCTCTCGTGTCATTACATAACCGACATCGGCCAGATCTCTCTCGGTCACTATTTCATTCGACAACTCAGCGTTTCTCTCGCGCACCTTGAGGTTTGTTCTTTTGTCTTCAGCTCTACAGACAAAATCTCCTAGAAACACAACATATCTTTCTGTTGTCAAAGTCATTGAACCATTCTAAAACAATCTTCCCGTTCGTGCGTTTTGTTCGGTACATAAACACAGAGTGTGCCAAGGCATTCCAGAAAAAAAAATGATATACACACAACCAGCCAATCGCACAGACACATTTTCCACAACCGCGATGCTACTACAAAAACGACGCAGCCTCCTAACCCCCCAACAGCATGAAAAACGCCCACATTAGACCTAGAGCGAAAAATCTGAACCACAAGGCAGTGAAAGCCCTGCTGTGTTTCCCGAGAAAGACGGGCTTGTGTGAACGCCTCTGACATGCGGTGGAGTTCTACACGCTGCACTGAAATTACTGTCAGTCTCTCCCTTTTTTCTTTTCCTTTTCTTCTTTCTTTCTCATCTTTCTTGTCCCCTTCCCTAATCCCCTAATGTAGGGTAGCCAACCGGATGTCCTGGTTAACCTCCCTGCCTTATCCCTTTTATTGCTTCCTTCCTTCCACATAGCTACGGCGGCGGTGTTTGGCACGGGTATAACACGGGAATGCTTTCTTCCTTCCTCTGAGGTGTTTGGCCGGTGCTTCGCTGGACTGGCTTTCACAGTTCTTATACTCCGCGCCGGCGGAACCAGTATACGGCCTCCAGCTCTACCAAATAGTACGTCATACGCAGACGGGGTGCACGGTTGTGTTTCGGTTTTGTGGAGGTGCTGACACTCTTCGTGAAGTTGTTTGCGCCGTGTTGCGCACGTGTCTTGCCCAAAAGCCGCATTTTGGGGTGACAACCACCTACGATAGATGGCGTTGTGTTAGTGACAGTTGAAGGAAAGAAAGGATTTAAAGGAAAAAAAAAAAAGATATAGTTTTTGGTTCGCTAAGTACTACGGCTTGGTGGCGTTAGCCACCGCCCGATCTAAAGGGTACAGCCATATCAATCCATCCATCGACCACCACTATCATCATCACCATCATGGTGTAGCCGGCGGGAAGCAAGCCTTGGTGGCGGGCGAGAGTTGAGCGAGTCTCTTCTGCGCGTGGCGGTTGTCAAGAACGGTTGTCTCTCGCGGTGGGTCTGCCGTGGACGGCACCGCGGGCCGCCTGCGGTAGGCCCACGTGGTGAAGCGTTGTGGACGCCGCCTTTTATTGTGCTCTTGTGTTATGTTGTTTGAGTGTATGGTAAATTTGTGTAATGATGACTTAGCGTGTTGATAACGATTGATGTATCGATTCGGCGGACGATATTGTCGTTGTAAATTAGTTAAATAAATGTATGTTGTTTGGTTTGTACCGACCACGTCTGCTGTGACCGTTCACTCCAAGAACGTAACGTGGTGCTGGCTTGCCTCGTCGATACCCCACAGTTTTGGTATTGCACAATTTTGCTTATTAAAGATTATTTTCAAAATTTCTGTATGTTTCCGCTATTGGACTTGTGACAAGAGTGTCCCAGGAACGTAGAAACACCATAACCTTGATATGGTCAAAAAATCGCCTGAGTTGGTCTTTAAAGCCAGCACAACGTCACGAGGCAGCTGTAAACTATGTCGTTCATGATTCCCATGTCATGATTATATTTTGACGTGTTATTCACCTTCATTGTCTATTCAAGTCACGTGACAAATTTGGTATATGTGGACCTAGCAAAATGGCCGCCAGCACGCCATGAGCGTAGCATGTGGTCGTGTTTTCCATGACACGTATATCATGATTATCATGTTTCGATGTGTACCTTCGTCGTCTATTCATGTCACGTAATACCAAATTTGGTATATGTGAAGCAAGCTAAACGGCCGCGATCGCATCATGATCGTGGTATGTTGTCTTGTTCGTATGTCACACATGTCATGATTATGTTTGCACCACTCATATGCCTTCGCCGTTCATTCCCGTCTCGTAATACCAAATTCGGTATATGTGAAGATAGCGAAACAGCCACAATCGCATCATGAGCGTGGTATGCTGTCATGTTCGTATGTCACGCAGGTCACGTATATTATGTTTGCACCAGTCAAACCTTTGTCATCTATTCACGTCCCGTAATACCAAATTTTGTATATATGAAGTTAGCGAAACGACCGCGATCGCATCATGAGCGTGGCATGTAGTCATGTTCATACATGACACGCATGTCATGATTATCATGCGAGGGCCTGTCACTTATGTTCACCATGCAGAGATGTGATGCCATACCAGTTTTGCGATATGTCTTGTGAACGAAACTACCACAGGAGAAGTAAGACCATGCCATGTAAATCATGCCATCTATGACATGCATGTCACAGTTTTCATGTAATGACTGGTCACCTCATCTATGCTCTTTCGACTTCTGCCACAGTAATTTGTACATTTAGTTACTCCCGCTCAGAGTCTTCCAATCTTGGCACAAGGTATTTGAAGCGTTCAGGGTCTATAAATGTACAGCTAAAAAGTTTCGTATAAAACTCAGAATGCATGGGTTTATCTCATCGTGGTCCCGAGCAATGTGATTGCGGTGTGGTATTTCAGTTATCTCTTTGTTTTTAGCTTGCTTATTTTCTTCACGGAGCACACGCCTATTGGTCGGTTCACCCATGCACAGCCGTTCACTGCGAGCTCTTATCATTGCCCCGCGTTACTTATCTTCATCGATGAATTCGAGCTTTGCTTTCCCCTAGTTTACTTCTTCGAATTTCCCCGGCTCTTCGCTTTCTACGCTTAACATGTAGTCCAGTTCACTTTGTAATTGCTTCTCTTGTTCCCTATCCCGGTGATGTTATACACGGGCACGCTCAATCGCAACCATCTTTACTTCACACTTAATTTGCTCCCACACAGCTCTGAAGTTATTAGCTTCGAAATGAAGAGCATTCGATAGTCATTCTTTGGTTTTAGTGGCAAATACTTCATCTTGTAGCAGCTTTTCTAGAAACACATTTCTTTTTGTTGTCAAAGTCATTCAACCATTCTAAAAAATATTCCAGTTTGTGCGTTTTGTTCGGTACATAAGCACAGAGTGTACCAAGGCATTCCAGAAAAAAAATTATATACATACAACCAGTCTATTGCACGGACACATTTTCCACAACCGCGATGCTACTACAAAAACGATGCAGCCTCCTAACCTCTCAACAGCATGAAAAACGCCCACATTAGACCTAGAGCGAAAAATCTGAACCATTTGCTTCGCTTTTCCTTTCCTTTCCATTTTAGTTTCTCGTACAGTCAAGAAGTCTTGGTTGTTGTCAACAAAATGAGACTAATCTGGCTATCCCTCCTGCGCGTGCACAGTCCTCTTGCGTTCAACATCGCAACGCGAATGCTAGTTTTGAAGTTAGTCGACATTTGATTTAAGATGTTTGGCCGGGTGTTTTACTCACGTTGCAGCAAAGGTAACGTGCTCAGCATGGAAAGCCTATGGAACATCTCCGCTACGGCGTAGGTGGCGTTTGAATGCCCCTTCAAACAGATGGCAGGTTTGGCCTTGTTTTGAAGGTAGGCTGCTGACCAGTCACCATCTCTGTTGGAGGTTCTCCGGCGCCTGACGTGCCCCCATTTCCGGTGCTGTCGGATGTTTCATGAGCTCACTTTGAAGTCATGCCTCCGACCACGTTCATTTCGACGCGCGTTGCTCCCGGGCCGACATCTCACGCATCTGCCAATAACTTGCTCGCTGCTTCAGGGTCGTCGTCTACTGCTGCCGTGTCTACATTCGTTCCTGGCACAACACGGGGCTTGTCGCCATCAGTGGCCGCTTCCAGTGTGACCCCAAAAGAATGTTCAGGGGTCGTTGCAGAGCTTTCAACACTTTCATCTTCCCTACTCGCTTCTTCGGCGTCAGCGGCGTCCATGAGGTGCTCAGACATTACGCCCGTTCGGCTTGGCCCCGTAATTCTGGCGTATGACCGCACCAGAGGCAGTCATCACAGCCGTAGCGACGACAGACCCCACAGCGCGGCACGCGGCAATCCTGTCGAATGTACAGGCGTGAGCATAAGTGACCATGGCATCGCGTGGCCGAAGGCATCGATGTGCTATCTGGCGACGGGACGCCTGCTGCGATGCGCATGCGCAGCCCGTCGTATCAGTTGGCCTTTCATGTCGTTCTCACCGACGCGCTCGTAGCCAAAACGACAACCCGCCGTCGCCGTCTTTGCTCCATCATATTTGTGCCGTTTTTTTTACGTAGTAGCTGCAATGGCACTGGTTCCAGCAGCGGATTCGCGTCATGATTTATAGTGGTTTATTAGCATAACTAAGCCTAACCAGCTTTCCAAAACCCGATGAAGCCAAGCACACGACTTCAGGGACCAGCTGCGCTGGTTCCTGTGTCCCTATCGTCTCTGTCTTTGTGTGTGTGCGTTAAAGCTTCACTATGTCCATGAATGAAACTTGTGCGTTAGTTTGTTTTTGAGTTACCGTCATGTCTCGTGAAGAGTATCCGGTGAAGCCACACTCTAGGAGCTCGTGGTGGAACATCCTCCCAAAGAGGGTCAATGCTATACGGAGTGCTACATCATTTGGAGTCAGAGTGCCTTGACCTGTAATGAAGTGTAGAGTACTAGAGACAAGTAAGGTTAGGTTTGAATAAAGGGTGGTTAGGATTGAAAATAAGGTGTAGAAGGTGGGCACATAACTAATATAGAAATGATACTAATAAATGTTATGTGCAAAGTTCTCCACCTCCCTGAGAAATTCCCAACTATGCCGACGTGGGTATCAAACGAAAGGCGATCGCAAACGCTTTGTCGTGGCCCATGTTTCGTGGCAGTGCGGTCACGTGAGCCAGCCACGTGAAGTCGTGCATCGTGCAACACTCCAAGGATAGTCTTCAAGCATATAGGCATGGATGTCAAACAAACGGGAGTCGAAGCACCTCCTCACTAGTACGTGCATCGCGAACGTCAGCTTTCGACGTAAAGCGACTCGCATGTTATTGTTATATGAGACTTTCTAAACCCCCATGAGTACTTTTCAACTATGCCGACAGTCGTGTCGAACGAGAGGAGATCGCGAGATCTTTGCGATGGCATGTGTTTCGCGGATGTCCGCTCATGTGACATCGTGCATCTAGCACTAGTCCGTGGGTAGTCCCCAACCATGCCACTGGAATATCAAGCGAGCGTGCTTCGAAGCACCTCTTCGATAGTACGTGTGTCGCGAACGTCAGGCATCGACGAAAAGCGAGTAACGTGACTACATGCAGCTTTCTCCACCGCCTTAATCTCAGCTGTGACGACATGGCGTATCGCATGAAAGATCTTGAGTGCTTAGAGATGCGACGTGTTTTGTGGACGTCAGGTCACGTGAGTTAATCACGCGACTCTTGCGTCCGTGTATCCATGACCACATCGACTTGGATATCTAACGAACGGGCTTCGAAGCAGCTCTTAGATAGCACGCACGTCGCTCGCGTCACGCCTTCAGAAGCTCGTTATTTGCTACAAGAAATGCTTTGTTTGGCAGATCTGATGAAAGCAACTGAAAAATATCTATTTATTTAAACATCTAAACATATCTAAACAAAGAATATGATAAATTGCTTCTTTAATTGCCTTTGAATGGTCGTGTCCCAAACAGTAAGAAATTAAGGTGAACGCAAGTTAATTTATTTCGTTGGCTGAATGTGTACCCGCAAACTCGGAAATACAGATCCGATTTGTTATGAATTCAACTATGATGGAGGGCCCTCGCACGTCCTCACTGCATGTTATTTGATAGTGACGCCTAGTTTCTGAGAGTGTCAGCCAGCACCCTAAAATACACCACGAGCTCTTGTTCACTTGCTTTGATGAACCCACTTACCGTGCATGCAGTTGGCCCTTTGGAAAATTGACCATTAGAGCATTTGTGACAACTTTGTTTTTGTTTCGGATGGGCCTTCGTATTGTTATTGTTATCGTTCATATCCGTCTGGATAGAAAGAGTCCTTTTAGCATACGCTCACTGGAACTACTAATGGTAGTATATTGGGAAAGCTTTAGCATAGGGGAAACTTCGAGGAATAAATTGCTGCATACTTAAAAGTGCTATTAAGTTCTTTAAAAGTGCGATGAAACAAAGTGGAAAGGGTTTCGAACTTGCGCTAGCTGTTGGGAACTCCCGCCTTGATATTGTTGCTGCAAAGATGGAGCTTGTTAATGGCCGCTATAGCAGTGATATGAATTCACCTGAACGCACCCGACTCGATTCACTGACCCATCAGGGTCTATAGCAGCCGAAAGATCGCCTGTGACGCACCCTGTCGTTATGTACAGGCCACTCTTGTATTATATTTAGGTAAAGCTGACTGGCCCCGCCGCGGTGGTCTAGTGGTTAAGGTACTCGGCTGCTGACCTGCAGGGCGCGGGCTCAAATCCCGGCTGCGGCGGCTGCATTTCCTATGAAGGCGGAAATGTTGTAGGCCCGTGTGCTCAGATTTGGGTGCACGTTAAAGAACCCCAGGTGGTCTAAATTTCCGGAGCCCTCCACTACGGCGTCTCTCATAATCATATAGTGGTTTTGGGACGTTAAATCCCACATATCAATCAGGTAAAGCTGACTGGGGATTTTGATACGACTGCCCTATTTTATATTTCTTTTCGTGAAAATTCTTTTTTGTGTGTTATCATTCCTCGCGGCTGATGCCACGCGATCAGCCGCCGTTTCGCAACAACAGCAACTAGCGAAACGGGAAAGCCGACAGTAAGCGGAAGAGCGCCTCTTCTTTCGGCAGCGCCATCAACATATCATGCTATCTCGATTTTGAAGCTATTTGCCACCTGCTAATATTGCTCATGATAGTACTGAAGTGAAGCTCCAAATATGTCGAAGGTCATTTGTAAAATATAATGCTCGGCTTGTGTTTGTAAGCCTTGATGTAGGCACTGCATCGAAATACTGGTGTCGCTTGTGATAAAGGCTATACCTTCGGGAAACCTTGTATCTTTCAGTTTTTTTAAATACTGAACAAAAGCCAGCGAAGGCTAGGACGTATGCACGTATCCATTTGCCGCGGCGATGACCGACATCGATAAATCTTTTCGCTTTCATTTTGTCACAGCGAAATATTTCTTCTATCAGGTGACAATTGATTCGCGTCTATTGTGGACCTGATTAAGTTGTTTCACTCACTCATTCAGCAGGGCGATGAATTCGGCTCGATGGTGGTTGTCCAACTCTCGTCGATTTGGAAAACGAAATCTTGTTCCGCACTCTTGACTGTGACTATGCGAACATGACCCATCCGGTATACGCCCCCAATGCTATCCGTTCGAGGCGCTGCCCCAGATGTGCCAGCGTATCCCGGAAATGTTTTACTCTGCAGGACCGGGCTTTGCGTTCTGCACGAAAAAAAAAAAATGTAGTCGTCCAAACACCTCGACATGGTGGCAGCGTAGGTAAAAAAAACTCCCAAGCATTTCCCCGAGGGTGAACATGGTTAAGTGCGAATACACGGGGTGATGCTATGAGGGGTATTTATTAATTCGCACTATTATATTTATTAATCACACTATGGTGCCTTTATGGTGTAATGGTTCCTGGGAATCGCAATTTGATCACACGGGGGAGTTTACGTTAACTCACTGGCGAATGCCAACGGATTTTAACTTTACTCCCCCTCACGACCCGCTCTCGACGGGAGACTGAGAGAGAAGGCGGGCGCGCGAGAGAGAGAGGGGTGCGCGCGCAGCTGCAGCGAGCGAGGAGAGCGGAGGAGCGAGCGAAGGGGGAGGGGGTATAAGGCGCGTTACTGACACCGATATCAGCGTCGCGTCCGTGGCTTATTCGGTAGAGCGTCGCGCTGCGGCCCGCCAACTCCTCTTTCTTTTAAAGATAGAGAGAAGACTGCGGACGCCGCCGACGGCGGTGGATGGTTTGGGGTCGCTTATAAAGTGTATTCACACTTAATACCTTGACACCGGTCGCTATTCTGCGCCTCGCGTGTGTTGCCACGACTGTTCGCTGACGATAGTGCCACCCTTTGGGAGCGCATGAACAGACACACCCGCCTTCTTCGGTAGCCGGAAGTGGTATCATGTCAATCGGCACAAAACAGGAACCACGTGTTTGAAAAGACTGCCCAAGGTCAATTTTGGACTGCCTTTGGTTTTATGTTGTTGCATGCTAACCATGAAAATAAAAGCCATTTTTTAAGTTTCAGTTTCGGTGCGTACAGTGACACAAACATTTAACTCTAACGCGTACGAGCGGCAATTTTCTGTGCGTAAACACTATGTGATGGAGAGAAGGTGCAGACAGGCCGAGGTTGAGCACATGCTCACAAAGCGCTTTCAGCGAAGCGCACTGTCTGCCGGGCCTTCAACTGGCGGGGTCAATCGACATCATTGAAAAATATTTCCCCAAAAGGACAAATTCATGTCAAAACTTTCCTTTAATGTTCCCCACTGCGATCGACACCACTATCGTGACACGTTTGAGGAGCTGGCTAGAAAATAGACGCAATGTCTTGGGTGATGCCGAAACAGGTAAGCTGAGGCGGGTCAGGCCGCCTTCCTGGATCGATTGATTGATATGTGGGGTTTAACGTCGCAAAACCACCATATGATTATGAGAGACGCCATAGTGGAGCTCTCCGGAAGTTTCGACCGCCTGGGGTTTTTTAACGTGCACCCAAATCTGAGCCCACGAACCTACAAAATTTCCGCCTCCATCGGAAATGCAGCCGCGGCAGCCGGGATTTCATCCCGCGACCAGCGGGTCAGCAGCCGAGTACCGAGCGCACACACCACGAGCATTGCATATTATACCGGAACATACGTTATACCGGAAAATACCGGATTACACCGGAACATACACCGCCGGATACGTGTTGGTAAAGATATTGTGCACTTTAGTTAGTAGCAGCAATAAAACAAGGACTTTTTTCAATGAAATGGTCTCGACATGATTAGAATATGCTCTTATACTCTTTGTTTTCACACAGTTTTTTGTCTCTCACACGGCAACACCATGTTTTTTAGGGGCGAAGCTCCTCTTATTCTAACATTGTCATGCGTCACGCGTAGCTGAGAGAAGACGAGACGAGAAAGAAAAGAACGCAGTATCTCCCGAACAGAACTTCGTGTGGGTGTCGCTGTCTTGTAGAAGTAGATACAAACTGCAGTTGAGTGCGGATATTCTAGATGGTACTGTAACGCTACTCTGAGATTGGCTGATGCTCGAGCTGTGCCTTGGTACGCGGAAAACAAGTGCCTCTCTCAGCCTCCTAGTGGGGGTGGTGGTAAAAACTTTATTATAAAGAGAGCGTATGAGCCACCGAAAGGGCCTTACAGACTAGGAAACATCCTCAGTCCGGGACGTCATTGGACTATACCAACATATTTGCATTGCGCAAGACTACGCGTAGTTACGACGTAACTACAGAAGTGGCTGTGTACAGCGCTCTTTCTGTCCTTGTCTCTTCTTCTGTAGTTACGTCGCAACTGCCTGTAGTCTTGCGCCGTGCAAATATGTTGATTCCCAATCACCAACTAGCCCAAGCATCTGCCTTATCATGGACCATACCGCTGCCCTTGCTCGGGCAATCATGGACTGTTGGGCTCCAAGGTCAGAGCAGCTAAGCAGCGTGGCCTCCCAGTCCTCTCGCGTAGAGTTTGAGAGGGGAGAAATGGCTCTGTTTAGCTGACAGGCCCACGGCATATGGTAGACATCTGCTGTCTGCCCACAGTGATTGCACCTGCCGCTGACTGCGGAGTCAAAATATTGTAATATCGTTGGGCATAGCAACGTGTTTGTTTGTAGATGGCGCAAAGTTATTTCTCACGCCGTATCCAGACCCTGGGCAGGGAGGGGGTGGATACCGCGGCGATGCTGGGAGCGATATTATTGCACTATTTTCTTGTACGTGAGCAGTGGTAGTTGCGGGGTTCAGTTCATAGGAGTCGAACGAGGTACCCGGGGAATGAGGGCTCGGGCAGCCGTGTCTGCGGCCTCGCTCCCTCGAAGCCCTTGATGACCTGGGGTACATACCACGCGTTTTGGGATGGGTTCGGTGAACCTCGTGCTTGCGCGCAGAGTTTCGTAGGCGAGGCGTGAAATTTCTCCTGCCAAGTATCGGCCGCAAGCTTCTCGGGAATCGGTAATAGTTACATTAAAAGCGCGGTGCGAAAGACCTAATGCCATAGCGACCTCCTCCACCTGTGTTGAGTTGAGAGACTTAAAGGAAAGCCCATCCACCTTCGTTTTCTTGTGGAATACTGCTGCCGTACAGTATCCCCTCAGTCAGGTGCGGTGACGTCCACGTAGTAAACTCCTGTTTCTGGCCTTCTGGATAGTCGAACGAGTGCCTCTTTCAGCCTCCTGGATAGTTGGTGCGGCATGGACGAAGCAGTGCGGCGGTCGCGTTGAAGACACTTGTACTCAGTTTCCTTGGCTCACGTCTCGTCGGTGTTACCCACGTGCCGTCTGCATTCTCGAACGCGATCGGACGCATGGACGCATGCACGGATGAACGCTTCACCCAACTCATCATCATTCACTCCGTGGATAAGCTGTGATTTTAATGCGATAGCGTTAGAGAGCTCGTGTCGCAGAAAACCCGCCGCCGGCCGCGTTGGTTGTGAGCGGAAAATCGTCTGTGCATATCTGTGACCTGAAAAATCAAATCACCGAGATAGCCGTGGGAGGCCGCTACTTGTCCCCGCGTGCGCACTATCACACTGAAAAAGTCGCGCGTTCGAAGAAAAAAGAAGTGCTCAAGGTCACGAGGCAGCGGTAGTTTCTTTGCCCTGCCACCCCTCCCTGCTTAGCTTCCAGCGCTTTCGTCTGGACGAGAGCAAAGATAATGTAATTGCAGCATGTGACAAACCTTTGTAACTCCACTCGCACTGGACGGATTCTTAAATTTTTTTCGCCGTTGAATTGGTGAGGCAATAAGCTCTTCTGGTGAATTCATTCCATGGTTACTTGAAAAAGTGTTTCAGGACCCATTTAACGCATTTTGTTCGACAGGCGTCACGATGAAAACGAGCCCATTCGTCGATAATAGCACGAGCTGGTCCAATCTAGTGTGTGCGTGCTTTGTGTGCGTGCGTGTATATGTAATAAAACATATTAATAAGTATGCACTTAACGCTTGAAGGGTGCACTAGGGGCCGGATTTCGCTATTGCGCTCAACTCTTAAAGGCGAAACTTAAGGGTCCCCCAATTTTTTTCTTTGATTCTCCTTGAATTTCGTTATTATGTCGTACCAAACTGCCAGGTGCTTTCGCCCACTTCTTTTGACCTGCATGATGGAATTGTATTTTCACTCCCATATCCCAAACCTGCACACTATCCTTTCAGCTTGTCGTCTTGATGACCGTGTCATCTTTAAGAGTATTAAACTGGTTGTTTACTCACGAACTCATAATTTTCCTTCGCTTGTTCGTCTCGACTTTGTAGTCCTTGTTTAACGCCTTTGTCACGGTGGACTCGGAGTTATCATGCGCTCCTTTTAAATAATTGCGGCGAACATCTTGCACGGATGTCGCTGTACATTTTGAACACCCCTATAACGCTACCCAGTTTCAGTCATGGAGAAGTAGCTCCAGCTCCCACTAAGTTTTTTTTTTGCTATAAAGTATCCCGCCTACAACTGAACAGAGCGGACAAGCAACTCTAGTAGAAGACCAACGGGAGGCGTTGCTGAAGCCGGTAAACCCTGAGGACCAGTGCCCTTCGGTACGTGGCACCGATACAGCATCGTCCAGAAAGTGGGACTCCGCTCTCCGGAGTCCAGACATAACATCGCAACTTTGGGCTGTCCAGAGGGCCCACGATGCGGCGCTAGGGCTCGGCCTTACTGTCCCATCGTGGGAGCGGCCCGCCGTGTGCTAGGGCGCACGCCTTCGGACTTGTCAATAAAGTTTTTCCAAACCAAACCAAGCTCCAGCTGATGGAAAAGGCTCGGGCGTCGGCGGCTAGCCGCCGACGCCCGAGTCGCCGACCTCCGGGCGAGGAGAACATGCGCCTGGCCGCAAAATAAAGTTTAGTTCTCTCTCTCTCTCTGATGAGGTAGACATGTCTGTTTCGTTTTGATGTGACGTGTTCGCTCTCTTCGAGGCACGCATCTTTTCATCAAAAGTGAACACAAAAGTCTTACAAAAGCGAACACCTGCTGAGGAAGACCGAGAGCAAGTCATATCACTCCTGGAAAAAAAGAGATGACCCCGTTTCATAGTACCATTTCTTTATTGATCTCAGCAGCCGAGTCACTGCAAAAAGCAGAAAGCTTTGACCAGTCTTACAATCATGCTTAGCAGCTGAGCCAAGGCTAGATACAAACATATCAACACTCACTTTAAAATCCTTGGTCTTCTTATGGGTGTCGAAGGCGGGATAATTTGCTCTACAATACCCGAAGCTGCTACATATCACACGAGAAGTTAAGAGAATCGCGAGGCAGGCAAGCACTCACTCTGAAAACTGTACGAAAAGCATTTTTTTTTCGTTTGAAAAAAAAAGTAGATTAGCTGGCGGCGCGGGCAGCAACACCTGATCCATTCGCCTTATCTGAGCGAAGATACAATGAAGACAGGTAACTCCTCGTTCCCGGATGCGTCTCAGTGGACGAGTAGTGGAGAGTCGTGAGACACGATGACGATGACCCTCTGAGGTGTCTTTATTAGGTAGGGTTATAAGCGAGTCGTGTACGTAGCTCAACATGGTAAACAATAAATATAGTTTAGTTTTGCTTAGAGTGTGTCCTGAATCCCCTCAACAATGAGTTGGAATTAAAAATACATCACATATAAAATGAGTACCAGTGGTAGTCGTAGTACTGGTAATTGGTAACGACGAAAGGCTGAGGATGTGACCATTACACAGAATAGGCATTCGCCGGTTTCGGGGGAGGGGGGGGGTGAAGGTTCATCGCAGCAGCGACCCCCACCCAACCAAGTCAATGTATGGGCAGGTTTTGCAATAGCCCCCTCTTAAGCACCTAGGGTACCCTTTCTGCTCGCCTCCCCTCCATGCACACGTCTATGTTACACAGAACGAGTGAACCGAGAAACGTAACAGGTGAAGCCGTACATCGAAGAAATATAGTACTAGAAAAAAAAAGCAGCTTTGTGGCGCAGATAGCTAGAAAAATGTGATAGAGGCAAGCCATCATATATCAAATTCGTTTTTGAGTTACGAGAACCTAATTGTCCCGCTTCTGTCATACGTTGTGGCTGCATTCGTGTCAATTTCCCGCAGAAAGAGCACGACCTTCGCAATCAAAGCTTTACCTCCATTATCAAGGAACGACTGCTTATACTTTCCATTAGTTGGTGCAAAGTTCTTTGAACATCACAGAAATTGATATTTCGAAATCCCACTTACGCAAAACGGCAATACGGCAATACTTAGTAATTTTCCACTTTTTTTTTTCTTTTTACCCGTTTACGCTGCCGCCAACTCACTGTTGAGACCAACCCATTAAAATCTGCACTCACACCCATCACTCCGAAGCATTTACTTTGTTAATCTTCATCGGTGTCTCAATGAAGTGTCAAGAAGCGATATGCACAGACAAAGCTCAAGGAACGCCGTTTAGTTAAGACCTTGCTGGATACTAACGTGTTCTCGATTGAGCTTTATTATATTCCTGGGAGCAAAAAGCAAACAAAAATCTTGCTTTGTACATTGCCAGCCGTTACAAGCTCAATGGTCTCTCTTGCAGCATGACTGCCGAGAACATAAGAACTTGGACCTACCTCCCGCGTAAGGGAACCATGCGTAGATGCGAAGCAGCGGGCGCTAACGCTTACACTGGCGGCGACGTTAATGCTGGCACTCATCAAGCGATAGCCTACTAAAGATGCCCGTGACTGAACTCCCGAACGCGCGATTCAGTGCCTAGATATACTGGGTGTCCATGAACAGTTGTGCAGAGCGAGCAGTCGGTTTTTCCCTAGCAGACGCTGCCTGCGTCAGCCTTGCGAGGCGAGAAAGGAGGAGGCGAGCGACAGTTTGGCGGGTGTAATTCTGGGCCGGCACCAGACGCGAACATGCACGTCTCAGCACGGGACGCGAGCATGCGTCGCGAGACGCCGGCATGCGCAGGAGGTGTGTACGGAGGGACAGCGTTACACAGGCTAGTCAAAGTGCTGCTTCGCATCTAAAAAAATAGAAGGACGAATGAGCGTGGAATTTGAGGTTGGTCTATATGTCTATTAGTCTATACGGAATGGAGCTTTTATTTGGCAAAGCCTTCTAATCACAATTTCTATGGAATGAAGTTTTTAGCTCGCACAACTTTGTCGTCGTGAACAAGCTTTGTACAATCGGAACAGAAGTCATTCCTTAGGAATGGTCAAGTATCCTTGCGTGGCACATCTGTTTAGCAATGCAGGACACAATATCCGTGTTTGGCATTGACACCGAACCTGTGATATACAGCACGATCTTTCATATTCATAACTCCAGTTATAGATAGCAGCAGTGTCATTTTTATCTACGTGTTATCAGTCGGTGCGCTGAGCGTGACCGTCGTGCGCTGCAAACGACGTTTGACAAACACCGATAAACACGCACTTATCTAATCAGAAAGTGCCGCAACACACTGAATGATGCACCTTAGCAAGAGCTCAAAGCGAGAAATGACTTTAATTAAAGGTTGATATCTATTCTACTGCGACTGTTACGACAACATCGAGTTATAAACAATCTTCAGGTCGCTTCAAGGCGCGCTGTAATAGCGTGGTGATATCGGAAGTGGTAATGGTCTGATAACCTACACTTTCCTGCCAGTTTTTTTTATTTTTTGTTACCAATCACAAAACGCCAGTAGATCCCCGTGATAAGAGCACTGATAATCTACAACAAACGTGTTGAAGAAACAGAAAATGGCAACGCGGTTCTGTGCATTTCCGGCAGTTTTGGCTAGTTCTTGATCCGGATTGAAAGAATGAGAGGAGTTTTAAACTTTCGAAATTTCAGTAGTTCTAATACATAGACTCCAAAAAGACAATTGATAGAGTTGTAGCAATGCACATAATACTGTGACACGTCCAGTATTCTCGCGCTTCACAATGCAGACGAGCGTTTATAGAGAACCTCGCAACACTTATACAGAAATTCGAACAACATGGATGTACACAACAAGCACTTTTTTCAAGAGGGTGGTGACGTTTTGTGATTTGCATCAAATGCCCTTTTTTCGGCGCCATGCTAACCTATAACATTTGCCAAAAACATGGAGCAGTTCAGTGCTCAATTGAATTGGGCTGCATGCCAGGTGGCGCCACCAACCCTCTGCTCGAAATTAAATAATCTGTGAAACATGAAAAGTGCAGTTCTGAGCCACCTTCAAATAGTAAACCAGGCATTAAAAATTTGACAAACATCGCAAAGGCTGCTTACTTGATTTGAAGCTGGTTTGTGTAGGAAGATGAAGCATGTGTAGATACGTATGTCAACATATTACTATATCCGCATTACCTTTATCGCCCACCACTTGTAACGAATGGAATGTAGTCTGCTCTGCAAATGTGAGGACGACTGTGATTACAGATCAGTGACGTCTGGAATGTGTCATCTAACACTTACGTAGACACTTATTTGGACCATAATATTTGTCAGAACGTTTATGTTCTCCATGCGTCCAGAAGAAAAAGTAATTCACTGAGAGCAATCGTATAGCTAAACTACAAAGATTTACAACTCAGTTCCATGCTTATGTAACGTAGCCACGCTATTCCCTATTCTTCGTCAACCACCTTCTTCGCATCGTCTTAGCGATAGCGCTGTGGTACCAGCATTTGCGGAATGGCTAAATTACATCTTCATATATGACAAAATGTGGATACCACAATGCCCAAGCATGCTTGCCGGCTTCTAGTGCACAATGTGACAGCTGAGGCTCCTTAGGCGCAGCGTCGCTTCAAAGAAGTTCGGAAGGAGAAAGCACTAGCGAAGCAAAAGCATAATCCAGAGAAGGAACGTTATCACATAAACCTCACGCTGTCATACGGGTTGGCACCCCTACCCTCTCATCACTGTTGACGCACTTCTACTCAGCTACAATGCTACGAAAGTTGGCAAAGATATGGCAGGGCACAATTGAGCGGCACCACCCAAACCACGGGTGACGCTTTTTTTTTTTACACTTTGCTGTAGTTGGACTAGGTTTCACTGGAAGCCATTGGCGATGAACTCAAGGAAGCAAGTGTCTCTAGTGTGGTCATGTTTTCTGCATGCCGTACCAATGACTTCAGGCAACCCGTAAATACACGTTTCGTTGGCATCTAAGACTATTTCTTATAGTCCTAAAGTGAGTGCACTTGAATAGTTTTTGAGGGCTCCCACTGCTTGCATTGGTGATGCGCTACCATCAGTTTTCATAAGCATCCGAAATTTTGAGGCTCATTAATGTCCACATAGTCCTCTTGTTGAGGGCTTGACCCTTGCCTGAAGCACTTCTTGTTCTACCCTGCCTAAGCGCTTCAAGACCTATACTTCGTTTGAGAATTTCGCTTCTGTTCTGACCATCAGTTATGCCGGTCATAGCTTGTACTGTTCAATACATCCGAATTCGCTTTCACTTTCTTAGAGCACCTAAGTGCTCCACGCTGCCGGCATGAAGTTTCGTAGGGTTCTCCCCGACAATCCCACTGTAATGCCTAAGGACTGATTATACTTGAGCACGCATGAACACAGATCACTAAGTGCGTAATTTGCACCTTTTCTTTTCATCTATATACAAGAGTATCTACACCATCTTTAAAAAAACAAAGGTCACTGCAGGTACACTGTATTTACATAGGCGCTTGCAGTGTACGGGCTGTGTCTTTAGCATCAGCTTCTATTATCACCAGCATTTACCTCAAAGTGACGGTAGCACTGTCCGTGTATGTACTATCAACAGCAAATGTTTTCGAGACATTGGATTCAGAACAAATGCGAATTTCGGCTATATCAGCGCTTAATGCTTGCAATCAAGCTGGTGACTGTATGGGTCGGAGTGCCAAGTGCAGTGTGGAACATTTATTAAAAAAAAAAACATTCCCAAACAAAGTGGCAATTCAGCTTTAGCGAACATTGCGCGTCCCGAAAAATTTTGCTGTTGGAAGTACAGAGGGGAGGGGGGTCAAAAGTTCATAGGCCACGCTACCATAGGAATACAGAGAATAGTGGCCTGGAAACTTTTGACCAGCCCTGTATGCATTACATAACGATATAATTTAAACAGTTCATCATCTGTGCTATGTGTTTGGGCCAAATCGTTTTTTTCACACAACTGTGCTATAAGAATATTGTATAACCAACTGGCGCGTATTTTAGTTCTTGGTAGGTCTGCAATATCCTAAAAAAAATTAGAAACAAGAAGACTTTTTTTAACAAAAAAGGTGTTGAGGCAGACATATGTAGCGATAAATATATCTACATTTGGCATGTCTGTTTTTTCTTTTCGCAGCCTGGGCTAGCTTTTTTTACAGCATATTCCTGTCCTTGGGCATATTTGTCCAGAAAATAGATTTTTCCTGAGAGGATATAATCGTCGACGTCTTTTAAGCTTTAAAATCGAGATGTGTAGAAACAAAAGCAAGAATTTACGTTGAAACTAAATTAAAAATACACAGGAACGACGTGTAAAGCAGGCATCGACCTTGTCACCGCGACTCTCGCCATTCTCGCAATTGATGTGATTCAACGGAGTGTCATATGAAAGGACGCGGTTTTACCGAAATAGCGCATCATTCGCACGGGCATATTTCATCCAGCACGACTGTGGACACTATCACACACTTTGAACGAAATGAGGCTTGGCCCTTTCTCGGTTATAAACCGCACACAAAAGTCCTACGTCAACTAGCACCCTTTCACCGCTTCCTTCAAAACTGCGCGCGAAGCACGTAACGATACATCGCAATAAATATGCCGCATGCTCAGGCAACATCCGCCATCCACTATAGACTGCTCTCCATGGGAGGTGGTCGGGCACCTGTGCCTAGTCGTCTGCGGTATTGTCAAGCACTTTGTCCTGGCAGGACTGGAAGTGACCACTAGCTTGGAGGCGTTGAAGAGGGTCGCCCCACCCCCCGAGTCACTAGCTCATTTTGTCCTCCTCGTCAGAATCACTACTGTCCGACACCGTCACCGTCGAGTGAGGCGGCGTCTGCGGAGGTGGTGAACCCATGTGGCAACAGGAAGGGTTGAAGCCGTACGCGTCGAACAGTGACTCATCTTCGCCGCATGTTTCTTCCTCGGGACGCTGAAACCTCTCCTTTAAGAAGCACGTCGGGGGAGGAGGCGGGAAGGACTCGCCCGAATTGTACATGCTGTCCCCGGAGTCCTCATCTTCCACTGCTCTGCTACGTTTGTCCCTGACAAAAAATGGTTCACCACCACACCGGTCCTCGTGACAAGTCCAGGAGGGACCCTTTTCGCGGGGGAGAGCCGTTGCTGGTCGCGAAGAGGTCGAAGGTCACACGCTTTGCCGGTTCCCGAGTCGGGAAGAAGCGTTCCCGATCCTGGTTGCCCCCCAGGGCATCTTTCTCGGAAATGCAGAGGCCGGAAGAGGGAGGCAGAGGTCGCTTTTGCATTGTGTCCTCAACGACGTGCGGCTGACGCTCGAAGCTGTCTTGTGCCGGCGGCTCTCTTAACGTCTGTCGGAAAAGAATAAGATGAAATAAGAATGAGCGAAAAATAATTATTAGGCGTGATGAGCTGGCAGCAGTTAGTTCGTCCTTGTGAATACTCTGGAACACAGTACTGGCAAGAAAGGACACGAACATACTAGAGGATTCACACAATGCTAGTTGTGCGACTTGAATTGTGTGTCTCTTGCTAGCGTGTTAATATCCCCATTCACCTGTGCACTGTTCCACAGTATTTACAAAGCGTGTAGGCCATAATAGCACAATATTGTCAGCTGAATGTGGCTGTGAAACAAAAGTTAAGCCAATACGGATGCTAGAACAATCTTTAACGATGTCCAGATAAATACAGAACTTATGTACTAACTTTCCCTTATTGAGCTCCTGTTGAGGACGTGTCCATAATATCGCTCTACTAGTAGCACAAGCTGACTTTTTTGATTGCATGCATTGCCATTGAAACAATTAAACACATGTCAATTAAGCTAAGCAAACAATGCTTCAACCCTATTCAGTTTACACACTAGTAACCTAAACAATGAAGACAGGTTCAGGGCAAGATGTTAGCTTGAACGAGAAACACGTCTGTGAGTGTGGGTTAGTTGTGCACCAATGTACTTAGGGGGGTAAAAAGCATATCACTGCATGTTAGAGGAGTAGACAAGCATATTCAAATGGTGTATGAGTGCATAGTAGGGGAGGAACAAGCACATCACTGCATAATAGAGGAGTATATGAGTGAGTGCCAATGGTGTACCAATGCATGTTGGGGAAGGAACAAGTGTATTAGAGGAGTATATGAATGAATGTCAGCGGCATATTAGTGCATGTTTAGGGAAGTAACCACTGTATCATTGCATATTAGAGGAGTATACGAGTGATTGTCAGTAGTGTATCGCTGCACGTTAGGGGAGTAATCAGTGGATAACTGCATATTAAAGGATTATGTGAGTAAATATCAGTTGTTTAACCCTGCATGTTAGGGCAATAACAAGTGCATTATAGGAGTATATGAATGATTGTCAGCAGTGTATCAGTGCATGTTGGGTGAGTAAAAAGTGTATCTCTACGAGTAAGAGAAGTGGATGATTGGATGTGAGCGATTTATTAGGAAATTTTGTGGGAGTAACAAGTACATCACCGTATTTTATAGGAGTAGATGAGTGGATGTCAGCGGTGTATAAGTGCATGTTTGGGGAGAAACAAGTACATCACTGGGTGTAAAAGGAGTAGACTGAGTGGATGTCAGTGGTGTATCAGTGCATGTTATGGGAGTAACAAGTGTATCACTGGTTGTGAGAGGAAATTATGAGTGAATGTCAGTGGTGTATGAATGCATCTTAGGGGGGTAACTAGTGTATCAATGCACATTATAGGAGTATATGAGCAAACGTTAGTGGCGTATCAGTGTATTTGAGAAGTCACAGGCATATCACTGTGTGTTGGAGGAGTAGATGAATGAATATCAGAGGTGTATCACAGTGTGTTAGGGGAGTAACAAGTGTATCACTGCATGTTAGAGGAGTAGATGATTGGATGTAAGTGGTGTATGAGTCGATGTTAAGGGAGTAACAAGTGCATCACAGTGTGTTAAAAAAAATATGAGTGAATGTCAGTGGTGTCTTTCTGCATGTTAGAGGAGTAACAAGTGTATCACTGCGTGGTACAGAGCTATATGAGTGGATGTCACCAGTGTATCAGTGCATGTTAGGGGATTAATGAGTGTATCATGGCATGTTTGAGGTGTATCAGTGTAGTGGAGCATGTGCACTTTAACGACACCATCTATACTGACGTGTATACCTCGAACTCCATGTGTACGCTGGCCGTACTGTTAGTTGGACTCGCTGCAACCGGAGGTGCGAGACGCACGTCGGAGAACCAGGTGGGCCAGGCTTCAACGGTAGCTGTCGTCACCACCCGCTGCTGGACGCTCGCGTCCGTTTCTTTTGGCGGTGGCGCCGATTCCTCTGCGTAGCGTGTTTCCATCGCCATCACTGTGCTGTCCGCTCTCTTCTGAGCGATCGGGGACCAGGCCTCCATCGTCAACGCGGCACCATCACTGCCGCGCTGGCTTCCTGGGGAACGATTGGTGCAGTATATGCCATTATTTTCGATTCAATTATTTAATCCTGAAAGTGATTGTGAACACACATAAACAGAGAACTCTAATCATCGAAAGAAAAAAAAATATGACGAAGCATGGAAAAGTAATTGAATTACCTAGCTAGAAATAAGAATAAAAACCAGCAAAAAACTTTAACGGGTCCTGGCGTTTCCTGTGCCTAACCCACAGCAGGATTATGAGGCGTGTCATAGCGGAAAGCTCCGAAAATTTTCACCTTTTGGTGTCTTTTAATTTACGTGCACTGATATCGCACAGAACGTGAGTCTTCAGCAATTCGCCTTCACCTGCAATACCACCGCTGCAGCCGGGATTTGTCTTGCGACCTTCGGTTCATCAACCGATCCACGCAACTGCTAGACCATTGCGGCGGACAAAATCTAGTAAAACAGTTCACGTCGAGAGCTAAAAATGTTAACGTCTTCACGCATGGCGTGTTCAGCACCCAATAACGGCTTGTAGCATTATTGGTACGCGACGACTTCACGTAAAGAAGTCAAAGATTGCGCATGCTTAGACGTGATAAAATTATGGCACTGTTAAAAGCAACCATAAAGATGAAACGTTATTTCAGATAAACTTATACAAAATTATGATAGCTGTGCCTCTGTGGCGTCAGTTATTCATGCATAGGCGGTTACAGCCTATTAACGCATGCTGCCAACGCCCACAACAATAACTATAACATCTGAAGAGTGTTACATATTTGAATCAAACACATTTACTGATTTCCATGATGTGAAACAACTTTTTAGTGTCAGGGATTGTAGCTGTTCCCGAACAGAAACATTTTCACGTCAATGATGATAAGCCGGAGACTGGAGCGTCCTTTGTGAATTTCTTCAGAATTATGTAATAATCCCTCAGTGAGACGTCATATTTGGGTGCAAACAAGAAACCTCTAGTTCTCGATATGTGTGGTATTTAAATTCACATAGAGAAAGTGATTATGCTTCGAAAAAAAAAATGGGTTTGACGACTCTTTTACAGAAGTTACCGACAAGAGCACAGTATTTCAGAGCTTGCAGCTATTAACGTTCAATGTCTCATACTCGCGTTCGTCTGTCCGTGCCCTGGAACGGTGCCAGTTGTGGCTTCTCCCCCTCAGGTTTTCTCAGCAATCTAGTGATAGCATGAAGTCGCATAGCAACAGTTGCGTAGTCACAGCTGTCGCCTCTCTTCTTTACACTTTCTCATTATTCAAGTGACTGCTGAGGGAAACAACGACAAAAAAAAAAAACAGAGATCGCACAGTCAGTCTAATGGCCACAAGCTTTCACTGAACACACTTTAGAATTTACAAGGTGTCCTACAAATTTTTTTCTATATTGTAACAAACTATAGTTTTTTATTAAACTATTCTATACCTATTGCTTTACCTTCACTCAATGCAAGTTTTAAATGTGTACATAGTGTATTCTTCAATTGTAAATTATTATTATTTCTCTACGGCTTCCCTGTATAATGTGACCCGTCTTTTGTCATTCTTACCACGATTCCTTGCTCTGTAACAGTGAGCATAGTTTTGTGGGTTGTATATGAGTAATGCCTGTTTATAGTTTTAACCCTTGGCATGTGGCAAAATCATACTTGTGGTAAAAAAATAATTTTATGCTTACAACAGAGTCTAGTAATTCATCAATACATTGACAGTTCTATGTGGAATGATAACCTTGTTATCATACATGTACCCGAAAATACATTGCTAAAATTCTTATAAAGATCTTTATTTATTGAAATACTCACCAAGTTCAGAGACACTGTGGACAAGAGCCGTGCGTAGGTTAGGTGGTGAAGATTGTGCATGCAAAGTCCCAGGACTCAGAATCTTCAGTCCAGCTCCAGTCCTGTACTCTGGTCTGGGCGTACTTTCTAGGTTTTATATTCATTATTTTAATTATAATATTAACAGTATAATAAGCAATTTTAGACGGTAAAGTATGCACTAGGATGTAAAAACGGCTATCCTTTTGGTTTGTTGTTAAGACGCGTTGCGCTCGTGCACTTAGCTGAAAATTGCTGAACATTTGATGAAAATTAAGTGCTCCTTTGGGAAAGGCTTGTATCCCTCCTCCTCACCAAGCAGAATGACATCACGATCAAACATAACGCAAGCATCAGAAACCAACCTCCGAAAGTATGGCGTGACTTACCTCCTCTTAAGTTGCGAGGCGTGAAGGGAATGCGCAGAACGTGAGTACACTGTAATGTAAGCTTAAATTTTTGGAAAATCGAGGAGAGCGATCTTACTTACTGAACCAATATAATGTAATATATGTATTCAGTGCAACTATTTAAGCTGCGCCTAGTAAAAGTTGTGCTTCGAGTCCTGGGATTATTCAAACTTACGGAGGAAAGGTTCCACTGTCCTACTGCGGCCATGACTTCCTGAAATTTATTTTTGTTCATATCTAAGCCACTACTAAATGCTTTTTCGAAGGTATTTCTTGCTGCGGTGTTTCCTTTTATACGATGCTTCCACATTCTGATGCAGGACTGAAATTTTGAATGCCATCGTGTCAGCGGTCCCTGTAGAATACTAGACCATAGCGCACACCTGCTAATTGCGAACACATCCTGAGCTCTGGCATTGTTTTTTGCCATCCTTGCAAAGGTCCAACTGATATAAATCTATGTTGAAATATGAACACATGTAGCAAAACCTCAATGTAACAAACGTGAATACAACAAAAATCGGGTATAAAAAAAGCAAGAATTCGACCTCTGCCCTTCCGTCTAATGAAAACATTGTTATTGACGCCTAGGAAAACAAGATATTTCGATCTGACGTGATGCTCTGTGCTTACAACATTGGCCTCAACAAGCAATAACAACTGATGTGTAAATAAAATACATGCCTATAACAAATATTGCATACAAGGGAACATAAATTGTGTATCGTGCGGTTTTATTGTAAACTAGTTCAGCTCACGCAAATCTATCACAGCACTGCCAGGCATGGCGGCCAGTCAACCAAAAACACTGCGTCCTCTTCTTGGGCCCCCTTGGTAATCACTGTGTTTGCCCGTCGCTTTGATGATGACGTCTCTGATGTCCTTGAGTTCGTGTACTGCCTTTACTACGTGCTGCCCAGCTTACCTTTAGACGAGATGCTGGAAATCTCGGAGAAGGTCTCGGGAGAGGCCAGTGGCGCCCATGTCATCCAGTTTGGCTTTAGACTGTCGATTGCCGATGTCGGAGGTTCGGTGGGCGACGACGCCGTGCCGGGGGACTCGACTTGTCTTTCCGGTGAGGCGTCGAATGAGCACGGCACCATGCGCAACGCCCGAACCTGCGTAGCGTCAGTCAACACGAACTCATTGTTGTGATATAATAATAGTATTTGGGGTTAGACGTTCCCAAAACCATTGATACGATTATGAGAGATGCCGTAGCAAAAGGCCTCGAGGGCTGCGAAAATTTTGACCATATGGCGTTCTTTAATGTTCATTGACAATGCACAGTAGTTGGGCCTTCAACATTTCACCTTCATTGAAATGCGACCACCGCGGTGGGGATCGAACCTATGACCATCAGGTAAGCAGCCAAGCACAATAACTACTGTTCCACCGCGACTGGACAACTCATTGTTGTGGTCGTAGGCATGCGCACGGGGGTAGGGCAGGGAGCATTGTTTAAGGAGATGGCCACACCACTTAATAGTGTAAGAGAGTGCTAAGTTTGTGTTGTGTATTTAATCGGCCGGGCGTGTCTTATCCTTGTTCAAAGTACGGGGTAAGAACAGCACAGTACTTTGACAATAATAGTGGCCAGGGGACTCCCTGTGTGAGATTCTATGAATTGATGATTGTGACGGTGCATTTTTCATGGCCCAGTGGGCATCACCATCATCACGAGCGTGTCTAAACCCACTGCAGGTCAAAGATCCCTCCCAGTTTCCACCAATCAACCCGGTACTGCCCTTGCTCCTGTCCCGTTGTACCCGCAAACATCTTAATTTGATCTGCTCACCAAACTTTCTGCCCCCGCCCCCCACCCCACACGCGCATTTGCCTTCTCTTTCAATCCAGTCGGTTATCCTTAATGACCAGTGGTCATCCTACATACGCACTACGTGGCATGTCCATGTCCATTTTTCCTTGATTTTAACTATGATGTCCTTAGCACCAGACTGTTCCCTGACCAACTGTGCTTTCTTTCTGTCTTTCAAGGTTACACCTGTTGTTTTCCTTTCCATTGCTCGCTGCGTTGTTCTCAATTTATGTTGAATCCTCTTTATAAATCTACGCGCTTCTGCTCCGCCGATAAGTACCGATCAGATGCAGCTGTTTTATGCCTTCCTCTAGAGCGATAATAATAAACTACGATTTGGCTGCAAGCGCAAATTTTTTCCAAAGAGTGCCAACTAGTGCTGGTCGACTAAAAGGTGCTGCTCGAGGTGAGAAATAACCAGCCACAGAAGTGTGTAATTCCCTCCTTTACCTCCGAAAAGGCGGGAACCAACGACAACCCTTTTCGAGAAGCACATCGTCGTTTCTTTTTAATTTTTGTATCGATTGGCAAGCATGTTGGACTTTTGAACTCAAAACTAATTCCCACGAAAGTGTGGAGCGTTAGAGCGAAGCATCACAGTCACCATGCCTAAAAGAGAGCCGCGCACAAGCTTGTAGTTATGGTGGCTGTCTAGCACTATAAAGCAGCTGGCACCTCTTGATGACACCGTGGGTCGTGAAAGCCACTTATGTCTGTATAGCACTTTCGGTTTAAGAAGTTGGGCACGCCTAGACTATTTCCTTCATTGTTTGAATAACACAGCCTTAATTAGGTAAAGCATAAAGCATTTGTTATTACCTGCAAACTGAACGAAGAGGATCCGTAGCGTCCTGGCTGTGTCTATAGTACCTTACGCACAACCTCATCAGCAGTGTACCATCGAATGAGCTCCAAAAAATGCCAGTATTTCTTTTTCTTAGGACCAATATACGCATTTGTTTAACAGTTTATGGTATTCTAAGCCCTAAGCTAGCACCCCAGCTGAAATAATCTAGCCTTCTTACTTTCGGCTTTCACAGAAATGCGGGGGGGGACACTTCTAGGTCGATAAAACCGGCTCCACGAGGTTTTTGTACATAAAGCGAAGCCTGGTTTTGACTGTTGCTATTTGCAGAAGCTGAGGTGCCATCTGCTAACCCACAGACGTCCTCAAACACATTTGCCCGCTCTGTCTGAGGCACTTTAGTCCTGTTTATGCAACATCTGTACCACTATTTGTCTCTACAGGTATTCCTTCTGAATTTTCTCATCCCTGAAATTCACTATAATTTTTGTTGCCTTCAGTAGCTATCCAGAATGAAAACTCAACAAGCCACTTCGATTTGCTCAGAGTAATACCCCTGTCACACGGGCACTTAAAAGTCTTTTAAGTAAGCGGTCTTTTTCCGAAAAGGAGTTCCTGACAGCAGACACACGGCACAGAGCGAACTCCTTTTCAGAAGCGGTCTTTTTCGTAAACGGCGTTCGTCGATCTCTTTTACGGCTCCGAATGAGTAGCCTCGAAACCAGTGGGCGCCAGCAATTTTCGAGTGGTGGGAAAAAAAGAGCGAATGCTTATTTTTCTGTCACCAAAACTCTTTGTAAAAACAAATTTCATATCCTGCAGAAGGTGTAATGAACTCTTTTAATGGTTATTTCCTTTTCTACTCTCGTAAGCAGCTACAACGCGTCGGCAATATCACGTGGTGACGCTCGGTCTTGCGCTGCTTTATCCTCTCCTTGGCGGCTTTTGCAGCGTCTGCCTCGCTTTCCAGAGCGAGAAGGCAGGCCGTGAGGCTTGCGATCCTCGCTTTTTCTCCCGTACGGTCGCCCATAACGTGTCGAGAGCAGTCGAGAGCAGCGAAAAACAAATACGGTAAATAAAAGCACAGTGGTGCCAGACGGACTTGTGCACGTCGCTAGTTATCGGAATGCTTCCTTATCCAGTGCAAAAAAACTTTCACATTGGTGTTTCTTCATCTCTTATTCTTAAATTTATTTGAAGAAACGAGCAGTGCAACAAGTCTTTAATTTGTACATCGTGATACATCGTTTAATTTTCATTGCTTCTCTTTTAACTGCTAGCGCCACGCTTTCGCTGGCGTCTTCGAACGAAAACACTAAAAGGAGATCGTTGCTGCCGTGTGTCTGCGCCGCAAACGCCTCTTTGTTAAAAGTCTTTCAACTTCGTAAAAGACCGCTTACTTAAAAGACTTTTTGCGCGCCCGTGTGACACAGGTATAAGCCCACATACCCCACTTGTTCAAAAAGTCAACATGTCATAACCGCTCACAGTTTGTCTTTATTAACAACAGCTCGTCTGATTCCCTGCAAGTAAATTCCGGAGTTCCACAAGGATCTGTTCTCAGGTCTCTTCTCTTCTTAATATATATTAACGATCTGCCTGCTCATGTAACCTGTAATATTCGCATGTTTGCGAATGATTGTGTCATTCACAAAACAATTGATAATACATCTCACCAAAATTCTCTTCAGGAAAATATTAACCATCTGCAACAATGGTGTGATTGCTGGCTAATGACACTAAACCCCAATAAATGCAAAGTTGTGACCTTCTCCCACCGTCGTAACCCTCTGGCTTATTTATATGCAATCAATAACATACCATTAGAAGCTGCGTCCTCTTACAAATATCTTGGTGTTACCATAACTAATGATTTGTCTTGGAACGTGCATATTACTACTGTCATCTCATCTTCTAATAAGGCACTCGGTTTCTTTAAACACCACCTAAAACAAGCTCCAAATTATGTAAAATTACTAGCCTACCAAACCATAATCTGCCCTAAGCTCGAATACGCATGCGCAGTATGGAGCCCCCACCAAACATATTTAATCAACGCTCTCGAATCTGTACAAAACCGTGCTATAAGGTTCATACATTCTCAATATTCATGTCATGTCAGCGTGTCGTCAATGCGAAATGAATTAGGACTACCGACACTTGCTACTCGTCACCGTGTATCATCCCTATCTCTTTTTCATAAGTGCTATCATTGTTCGCTTAATCAACCACCGTACATTATTCCCGCTGGCAGAACGTCACATCGAACTCTGTGCATGAACCAAGTGGGCCGCGCCCGTACTCATACTGCAACTTTTTCAGGTTCTTTCTTTTTCCGCACAGCCACAGATCGGAACAGCCTGCCCCACGAAATTGCCGCCCTAACCAGCGCACCCAGATTCATACAAAAATATCCAATCATTTTGCAGAATAAAAACTACTGGATGTCATTTTCATCATTCCAACTGCATGTATACATTGCAGAATCATGTACCCATATTACTCATACCGTGTTTAATAATGCTTATACACATGTCATTTCCAACTATTGTATAATGAACATATGTAAACCCAACCCTTGTGTAATGCCCATGTTGGGCTTTTAAGGTAATAAAATGAAATGAAATGAAATGTCGCGCACGTCACACTCACTTGCGCAGCGTTTTTGGTATAGTGCCTCAGAGTTCTTAAAACATTCATGAAAATAACTTGGCATGCATCATGGCTCTGTAGTAAAGCTGTGCAACTGTAGCCTTCTATGCATCATTTAAACGAATTGTGAACCGTGCATTCTCATTTTCACCGATACGTTTATGAACCTATTACAAGGAACTGTATTTGATGCCTTTAGAGCCCCTAATGTGGCATTATATGCTAGGAGCACGACCTAAACAAACAATGCATGTTTATATCTGATGTCAAGCTTTTAAAGACGAAGTGCAGTAGCCTTTGTCGTCCGTTTTCGTTTTGCATACCCTGCCATACAGCTAAACCTGCTTATAACAAAGCGCCATATAACGAATTCCTCGATTAAACGAATTTTTCTATTTCCCGCCGTCGCTCCAAAGAAGCACATGTATTTGCGACCTCCATGTAACAAAGTAACTGCGGGAGGCAGCCTTGATATAACGAACTTTCCCCACGGACAATCTGGGAATTTCGCTCCGCATTTTGCTACGAGCATGCATCTTTCGCGGCTGCCCCACCGAAATGCGAAGCGGCGACAGCGGGTATAAGACGGCCCGCGTCCGCGTGAGGCGGGCCTGCACCCCACGAGAAGGCACTGCCCCTCGTTCTCGCCACCACCGTCGCATGCGCTGGTGTGCGCCCCCCCTCCTTACTGAAAAAAAAAACTACTTTTGCGCGTTGGCAGTGCCACACTATTAGTTAGCGTCGCATATGTGGGGCCGCACTGCATATGGATCGGTGCTTGACCCAATATAGTTTACCGCGATGTCCGTGCCTGTCTCTGAGTCGTTCGAATTTCGTTTTCAATGCTGTGCGCGCATGCATAGTTTCACTGCGCGCGCATGGTGTGTCCCCCGACGACTTTCAGCTTTGCTTTTTTTGATTGCGATAGCAATTATGTAGATGGATAGTCTCGGCAGTTTTTTTTTCGCCTTCATTCATCCTATATGTATACGTACCAATATATATGAAAACTTAAGAAAAAAAAAAAGCCGCCTGCACTCGGCGCACAGCGCGTCACGTTGCGCCGACGCGCGCTTATCTCCCACGCGTACTTTGCCCCGCTAGTGCGGGGGGGGGGGGGGAGGTTAGATGCTTGTGCGCGTGCGCTTATCCTTCGGTGGGGAGAATCGCGCGCCTTAGACTTTGACCAGAGCGATTGCGATTGCGTTTGCCGGGCGCACAAAGGTCCCTTCGCTCTTTTCGCACAGTCCCTTCGCGTTAAAACCGCACCGATACTCGCCGAGATCGCAAGCGCGCCAGCGATCGCGACCCGCCCTCAAAGTCCAAGTTCTTTATTGCTACTCGAGCGATACCCCTCCACTCACATTGTTTCGTGCTCGTTTAAGACAGGTGGTTTACTTTCTGTTTGAGCATTCGGTGGCAGTTCTAACACGCGGGAGATGTTATGCACTTTCCAGTCGACAGGGATGGGCTGACTCATTTGATCTCTGCTTCAGCAGCGCTCGCTCGCTTTTACCCGCTCGTGAAAGTTATGATGCGCGGGGGCGTGTTATCAATTTGGACTTGTTGCGGAACATGGCGGCAACATCAAAAGCCCGCCGAGAGTGTCCATACAATTGCCATCGCAATAATAACGCAGTTTTTTTACTGTAAAATAAGTGTTTGGGGGCTAGCTCTGCCTTCAGTCCCCCTTTTGTTTAAGTTGTACGTTTATTTTCTGAATTTTGTGCCGAACCTGCATATAACGGAATCCTCTTTATAACAAACTTTTTTCGGAAATTTATAAATTTCGTTATATCCAGGTTTAACTGAATAACCAAAGTAGATTTACGAGCTTCAAACTTGCACTGGGATGGTAATAATAATTGATGGTCTTTAACGTCCGAAAACCACGACTCTAAATTCACGGAACTTATACATTTCTTCCTTCACTGGAAATGCGGCCACCGCGGCCGTAATTGGGTCCCTCAATCTTTGGTTCAGCAGTCGAGCATTGTAACACTAGATCACCCTGGCGCATACAGTGGAACAATCGCTTTCACAGCGCGTGTCACGGATAGTCATCGCGACGAAGCCTATGAATCTTCATAAAAGTCTTATAGGCGTTCCCGTGTTTATCTATGGCTCATTGAATAAGGTTAGGGAGCTCACCGCCGTGACAACGTAAAAAGCCCGCCTGGGTTTCCGTGGCTTACTCTCTCACTCAAAAGCTCAAAACGCAACTTCACACGCCTGAACAACGCAATGCGAAAAAAGCTTGCCTTTTGTTGCAGCATGTTGCTCGAAGCACAATAAACCTTGCGATTTTCTTGAGGAGGCGGAGCTTCGCGAGCTTGGCTGCTATGTATAAACGCGCACTTTTGAACTACCAGTTCTAGTGCATAGTGAAAAACACAAAGGCCCATCTGACAAAGATTCTCCAACTTAGTCGGGTTGGCTGGAGGTCTCCATGGACCATTCCTTTACAATAAAAAAGACAGATGAATTTCAGTGTAATGTAGGCTTCTCGACCTCGCATTCTACTGGGTGGCAGCGGAGGCAGGGACAACAGAAAAGGCACACAGCACACAGAACTGTGCTGTCGAGTGCACCTTTTCAGTCGTTCTTGTCTCTATTCTGAGCTGCCACCAAGTAGGATGCACAGAGCTCGCACCTGGTAGGCCAAGTCGGTGGTGGTCACGTGGTCCCAGTGCTGGCGCTCCATTTCCGAAGGAGGCAGCAGGTCGGTGAACGAGGTCTCAAGCACCACGCAGTGCGGGACCGAGGAACGGCTCCGGGGCGAGTCTTCGAGCAGCAGTGCGTCCCTGGAGCCCTGGTCGTGGGCCGACGTGGACCCCGGCCCGTTTCCGTGGTCAGGCTTGGCCATCTTGCGCTGAGGCTTCGCGGGGCCCTTGTTGACGAGTAGCTGCAAACATGTGGAATCGAAGGTTTGCAACAGCATTTTTTGTAGAATCGAAGGTTTGCGACAGTTACTTGACTCTCATAGTTCCGTTTCGCTAGGTACTTGGTTTTTTTTTTTTTCATGTATGCAGTGGGGCAACCACGATATTCGATAACGACGCACGAAGCGTACGGCGAGAACAACGGTGTCAGGTGGCACTGAGCCGCCTAACGCTGCCGGACAGCATGCAAACACGTGGCATTCACGCAACGAATGGCACCAAACAGAGATATGCGGCGACAACTCTCGGCAACGTCTCTTTATTATTTTTATTCGTTTAAACCTGCACACCCCACTTCGCGACGTCTGTTACGTAAAAATGTTCTACGGAACCTCGTCGATGGTGCCGACGCCATGTTTCCTTTTCACACGAAAGAATGTTGAAAAGTACCCGAGCATGAATATGCATGACAGGTGTCTCGCTTGACTCGGTTGAGAAGCGAGATCTCTGGGCGCCTTCATTTTTTTGCGTTTGGGCATGCATATATTTGCGTGTGCTTAAGTCTGCGCTCATGCATACATACGGGCTACTTACGCGCATTTTTGTTTTACGCAGGTGTGTGTGTCGCCAAGGCATGCATATTTAAACGCACGAGCGCAGAATGTACATCTCTGTGCTGTTGTGTACATTAACGTGCCATATACATGAACGCATTGTGAAAGAAAAAAAAAAAAACGGGAACCAAAGGTCTTTGTTGGAACGACCGGGTTGTTATACTGTCACACGCGCTGCGCTTTTTCTATCTTTTATGTTGACGAATTCCGGGCGCAGACCAAGCCTGAATGCTTGCGAACACTCCAGGTCATTTTATGATGTTCTGCTAAGCTTCAGCGCGAACAGATGAGTTTGTTCTAAAACTGCATGAACTCCAGTGCTAAGACTGTAATGTTCGATGCCGCATCTATACAAATGTAGACGTGCCCTACAGAAGGTCACATTATCGACGTCCGACCCTCTGTTCGCCGCTATCAGTGTACAGTGTGTGTTTCTTGCACTTTGACTCTCCGTTTCTCGGCCCATGACAGCCTAAACAACACCGACCATTGCGTTCTTGAACATCACAACCACGTGACAATATTGACGCGGCAGTGAAGTACACAACAGGGAGGACAGGCTCAAGTTTGCGCAGCGCCGTTCACCACCCTAGCGGAAAGAGGGCAAAGCTCCGGTCGTTTGAACGGGCCGCGCTTGCTGGGTTTTCCCATTACGCATACAGGAAACGTTTTCCTTGGAGCGCTTATCTTGCATTTGGCACGCTCTGGGCAAGCGCCCCTTCGTCATTCTGGAAAACAGGTACCCACGACTGCTGCATTGTTAGCTGCTATAAAAGTCTAAACAAGACGAAGACTGACGCCACCAATTCATCGTTCCACAAAGAGTGATTGATTGATATGTGGGTAACGTCAAACTGATTTGAGAGACGCACGTTGGAGGCGAAACTGGGTCTTTAACGTGACCAATGCAAACAGGACACTTTCGCCTCCATCGGAATGAGCGCGCAGCGGATTGAACCGGCCTGCGGGTCAGGCAGCGAGTCCTAGCCACTAGACTCGCGCGGGGCATGCAACGTGGAGAGAGTGATTATGCAGTTCCGATACCCGCATCTACGTAAGTCGAGCACAGTACAAACTATTATTAACCTGAAGGAAATGTGGTGGCCGGACTATAGTAAAAAAAAAAAATGCGCGTTTGTAAACTCAAACTACAGCAAATATACACCGCTATACATTTCCGCTTGGGCTCTGGCTTTTCGAGACAACCATTGGTAGTGTGAAATCGGTGGAGCTTGTTAGCTTGATACACTCAAAATACCCTACCGTAAGCCCTACATGTGCTTTATTCAGCTGATGGCTGTAGACTTCTCGTCGTTACTCAGTGTAAAACAGATTTGTGCTGCGGGTTCACGCTGAGTGTTTATACGTATACAGGTCTTGCAAGCAACGCCCACCGATAATTTCACATGATGAGGTGTTGTGATGCTAGGATCCAAGTCATGAGTTCGATTCCCGCGTACGTAAGCTGCATTTCCACGGCAGCGAAATGCAGTAACAGTGCGCTCAGATTATGGTGCAATAATGATGATAAACAGGGCGTGTTGGCGTTGCATATTTTAGGTGTACGTTGGTATGACGCTCAATGTGAACAAAGCGGAGCTCGGTGTGTGTGCACCCTCTGTCCGTTGTTGTCGCGTCGTATACACTTCAAATAGATTTAGGTGCACAAAAACGAAAAACGCCTCGGGTGGCCGGAACCCGTTTCTCAAACCACGGCGTGCCTCCTAATAGTATGATGGTTTCGGCACGTAAAATAGTATGTCCTTGCACGGGCCCAAACTGCAGGCGATATACAGCTGCCGCTGTGAGAAAAAGTTGATTGAGTGATTGATTCATTGATTGTTTGATTGATATGTGGGGTTTTACGTTCCAAAACCACCATATGATTATGAGAAATGCCGTAGTGGAGGGCTCCGGAAATTTTTATCACCTGGGGTTCTTTAACGTGCACCTAAATCTGAGCACACGGGCCTACAACATTTCCGCCTCCATCGGAAATGCAGCCGCCGCAGCCGGGATTCGATCCCGCGAGCTTCGGGTTAGCAGCTCTGAGAACGAGTTGAAAAAAAGAACTAAGACAGCAATAAAAAGTTTCGATGGTTTCACGAAATTAGAAGCGGTTATCAGGGCCGAATTTCAGTTTAACAAAAAAGATGCTATATCCTATGAGGGTATTGTATATTATGACAAAGACCAAGCGAGCTGTCAATGTTCGACATTCGAATCAGGGAACACGCTGCGTGATCAGACATGGATCTTATTGCGAAATGAAACATGCGCAACAGGAAACATGCATGATGGAAGTGGACATAAAATACTCTCCTTTTGTGTGTGTGATCATTATGCTTTCAAAGAAGCTGTAAAAAAAATCCAAGACGGCATTCGACTCACGATACTACGTCGTTAACATGCAATGAAAACCTCGGCAAAAGTGAAACTCTTACAAAAGCTGAACACTGCGCATTGAAATGGTGCCAGGGACTTAACAGGGCAGACGTAAGTCAAGTCTGTTCGCACTGACCTCCTAATAAAGTGAAAGCCACGTGACAGACTTGGCATTCAAGCAAGAGAAATCTGAACCCTGTACACAGGCGAAAGCGTGGTGGTAGTTTACCGACAGCTCCGAGAAGACACAAATGCCGCAGCAAATGCGCGTTTTACCGGTAACATACATATGCTATTGACGCCGTCCCCTTATGTTTAATGCCATGGAAAGGCAGCTGTCCGTCATCGACAGTCACATAGCACTCGCTCAAAGACACCGTGTTTCACTTGCTTGGTCCCGCAAAGGTTGTCAGTGAATCGCTCTCGGTTCTGATAAGACTTACACCGTGAAAACGTTTTTTTTAATATCTTTAAACCTTCGGAGCAAGCCACAGGTGACGCTGCACGTGGAGGGCGACCAGATAACAGCGCGTGCAGAGCGCGTGAACGTGCTGAGATAGCGCAGGCAGAAGACGGGAGTAGGGTACCGAGCGACCGGCTTTTGCTAGAAAGGCGGTGAAACGCGTAAGGTCCCCAGATGTTTCATCTAGGGACCTTAGAAGCGCGTGCGGCACAGCGCCCCCTGGCCGAGGTTGGGAGGCCCATACTCCAGACAAAAAAGAATGGAGTTGCTCGTTGCTTTGGGTGTTCCTTCTTTTTCCTAGCAAAGGCGCTATGGGTGTTACTTCCTTTGCATAGCAAAGGAAGTAACACCCACAGCGCCATGATAACGCTCACTGAAATCGTCATTCATAAAAAAAAAAACTTATCAGAGGGTAAGGCACGTCGGCAATTACACACGCGGCATCGATAATACCACCGATATCGTAGGAGGTCCCGTCATTTCCAAAATAAACTCGACTGCTACTGTTGTGCACTAATTTTTAGCAGAAAAGTCTTAAATAAACGGGAACGTTCCGATACATTCTGGCATGCTATATGCGAGGAGCAGCGGTTAAATCTGCAACGAGGCGGATACATAAAAAAATTTTTCAGGCAGCTTCATAGCAGCGGCGTGCAGTGTCAGTTTGAAGGAATCGCGAAGCCGCGTGGTTTTTGCCTTGGTGGTCTTTTTTTTTTATTTCTTTCTTCTGCTTCTTTCTCGTTCTCCCACTTCTTTTTCTTTCTGTGATTTTGTGTTTTTTATATTTATTTCCCTCTCTATGTATTTCATTATCTGCCTAACTTTCATTATCGTTCTTGACTTTGTCTCACCCTGTTTCACACTTCCTCGTTCTTTCTGTCTCACTTATTTTTCAGCATGCGTGCTCTAATATAGTATTGAATATAGAAGAGGACGCAAGTATACGCTAACGCAGTGTGGTTTCTTAACACATTCGCTAACATAAAAAAAAACACCAGATATTGTACAGAGGAAGGCCACGAGATTTATCTGCAGCAAACTTAAAAGTACTGATTCTCCCCCAAATACGCTGACAAGCTGCGGCGTACAGACTTCAGCGATTATGTCAAAGCAGGAACGCGTGAAATTTGGAAATACGCAATTCATGTTCGACCCCTCCCCACCAATATTTCATGTGAGCCGCACGCTGGCCGTCGAGAGGCGCAGGCTCTTGCTCTCCGGCACCAATTCGGCTCCAAACAAAACGTATTTTACACGGACATCGCCGGCCGTTATCGCGGAGGTTGGTATACGGCCGCCGTGGTCCACCAAGACAGGCAGGTGGATGGTCTGTCCTTCCGCGCAACCAATGCTACCCATGCTGAAGAGGTGGCCATCGCTCTTGCTATATCACACGTCAGTTTTCAAATTATATTATCAGACTCCAAAGGAGCTTGCCGAAATTTTCAACTGGGATGGATCACACCCTTAGCTGCCAAAAATCTTAAATCTTGTCTGCGAGTAGGTTACCGCTCTCCGCGTTCAATAATCTTGACTCCTGGCCATCAGGGCCTCGCAGGCAACGAGGCGGCGCACGCTGCTGCCCGCGCACTCATTCCCAGGGCCACTGCATCGCCCACCGATGACCCTTGTGTTTAAAAAAAAAACGCTCCTCTCCTAACTTATAGAGAGATAATTACCTATTACCGGGACTCCCACCACCCTTTTCCTCCGCCCTGCAAAGGACTTAGGAAGGCGGACGGGAGAAATCTTCTCCGGGTATTTACCAATACTTTACTGTGCCCGGCAATACTTTGACTCTTCCTTTTCCGGCCTCAGCCAGTACTGTGCGGAGGTGGCTGACACCTATCACATGGTATGGGCATGCAAGCTCAATCCTTCTTTGCCCCCGAACACAAATTCAACAAGAGAGGACTGGGAGGCGGCCCTCCTCGGTCGTCAGGACCTTGCGGCCTATAAGAAGCTATGGTCCAGCGTGCCAGGACAGCGGCCACGACCAATGGGGTCCATGACTAGGGACTGAACCTAGTACTGCAGGGAGGCTGAGCCACTAGAGGCTGGTCTCCCTAGCAACCTTTGCTTTTTTAGGTGCGAAGCTTTTTATAGCGGCACCCGTTCGTCCCGCGTAGCCATTGTAGTACGTAACAAGTATAACACTTTGACCTTCAAAGTGGTGCCAGTGAGAAATTTCTTCTGTGCGTTGTTGAACAATAAAAAATAGTGCTCAGTGTACATGCCAATGGCTGCTAATGGGGAACGAAAGACAGGAGCATTCGGCTTTTAGTTAACGCGCACGCTGCGATCCCCATTAGCAGCCATTGACATGTACATTGAGCACTATCTGACAAGAAAAGGCTGCGACGTTATACTCACGTTATACTCGCTGGGTGTAACCTCCTTAGTTTTAGAAAGGTTTAGCGAGCGTTGAGCCTCAGTGCCAGGAATACAATGAACTAGTATATACCATGAATGAACTCGAGGTGGTTAAAGGTGGGAAGATACGAAGCGCAAGCCGTAAGAAAGTAAAAGCCGAATTCTCCTGTCTCTCATTTCCCATTAGCAGCCATTGGCATGTACATTGAGCACTATCTGACAGGAAAAGGTTGCTACGTTATACTCGCTGGGCGTAACCTTCTTAGTTTTAGAAAGGTTTAGCGAGTGTTGGGCCGCAGTGCCATGAATACAGTGAACTAGTATATACCATGAACTCGAGGTGGTTAAAGGTGGGACGTAGACCCGAAGCGCAAGCCATAAGAAAGTGTGCGTGTGCCTCCGCTCGTTTAGTCCTTGGAATGTGCGCTGGATAGCGGCGCTTCTATATGGGGAATATATGATGAAAAGATGCGAGATGGTGGTACTTGGAGTGTTGAATAGATGGACGAACGGACACACAGGCAGATGCATGGATGGACGCATGAACGTACGCGGGGGCAGATGCATAGACGAACGCCGGGACGGACGCACGAACAGACACACGCACGGACGGGCGGATGGATGGACGCATGGACGGTTACACAGACGGACGCATGAACGGACGGAAGCAAAAACGAATGGATGGACGAATGCTTCGCCCCACTCTCCATCATTCACTCCGTGGATATGCTGCCAATTTTTTTCTTGTAAATAAATGTTTACAACAACTACTACTAATACTACTACTACTACTACTACTACCCCCAACACTAAACAACCTGAAAAAAAAAAAACATCGACTGAATTGATTAGAATTCACGGGATGTGAACAAACGCCGGCTGCTGCCCCTCCACATGAGATACCCTTTTACGCTGCTGGATCGAAAAGAGTGCGTCGATAACTGCAAGCGTGTTAGGCAGCGCGTCTCGTATAATATGTGCCCTTATTAATTACACCGGCCTGCACCACGGGCGCCCAAATTTTTCTCGGTAGCGAGTTCATCGAGCGGGCCGCGATCTATGAACGGCCACGGCACTAACCAACTGGCGAGGTTCTTTTTATTCCGCGGCCAAATCCTGAAACGGGAACGCTAATGATAGCGTTGCACAAAAGTGCGCTATGTTGAAGGAGAAGGTGCACAAAGTGGTTAGGCACCCAGACATTTCAGCGAGAATTAACCCTGTTACGATTTCCCTTCTCGCACTGCGCTAGCTGCGTGGTGCTGTGTCGCCGAATGGCTCGCGTGCTAAAGCAGCAAAAAAAAAAAATGGCACAAAACTCAATAGCCAGATTCACTGAGTAAACAACAACCACACCAAAAACAGATTCCAACGTTCAAACGTACGACTAAGTAATCTACGTAAATTTATTTTCAGCGCATTGACCTCGTGACATATCAGCGGAATAAGGACCTAACGTTAACTATAAGCAAAAAAAATACTACGAAGGTATAGGGGGTGTTACTCGTAGTCATCACGATATCAGCGGAATTAGGACTTAACGTTACTAGAAGCAAAAGAAATAAAAAGACAACGAAGGTATAGGGGATGTTCCTCGTAGCCATCACGACGCCAGGCTGAAGAAAGGTAAGTGTACGAAAAAAACATAACTGATTCCCTTATATAAGAATCAGTTTAACGCGAAAGTGATTAGTCTTCACAGATGTAGTTGAGCGATCATTGTGCATTGTTTCAGCAAGAGCAACACATTGAAAAGTCACGTTAAAAACGACAAGCAACTTCAAATTTGCAGCGCACACTTCAAGCAAAAAGAAAGCAAGAAATTAGCACACGCAGGATGAGCGCGCACTAACAACTGTCACAGCTCGACACTTGAAGCGCGCTGCTTAAAATAGAAGAAAAAGTGCACGAAACGAGCGTACAAGTATTCACAAGACCAGCGGGAACAGCTGTCACAAATCTTCCTGCGTCGAGAGTGAGCAACGCGTTCTTTAAGTTAACGCGGCCGCGGCAGCGAGAAAGGTTACCTTCGTCCTTTCCCGAGTTACGAGTATGATAAGCATCCGTGCGGGAGAGACCACGCTCCGTGGAGGCGGCACTTCGCGGAGGCGATGACCTTTAGAGCGCGCCCAACGCCACCCAACGCGAGCCTGTCGCACCATCTGGCTGCTGATAACGAAAACGCGTTAAAGTTTCTAAGCTCTGAGGACCACTAAACGGTGTATGGTGCTTGAGATGGCTTGCCTTTAGCATTCCGACAGCGTGTTCGCGTGACCTAGTGGTTAGCGTCGTGAGCTGAGAATCAGGGGTTGCGCGTTAGATTTGCTGGAACTCACACTTGTTTTTAAATCTGTTATTATATACTACAACGTCATACCAGTGACAGAAATACGTCAGCGGAGCTGTAGTGGACCCCGGCATAAAACAATTACGTGCTAAAAAAAAAAAAAACTTCCGCTGGCGGGGGCCAATCATTTGGCCTTCTATTAAAGCGTCCGATCCTCTGCCAATCTGAGCTACACCGGTAGTCATCTCCCGTCTACATTATCAGAGCCAGCACAACCTCTAGTGCCCCTGTATATGTCAAGTAGAGTTGCGCATTTCCTTTCCTCTGATCCGCTCACGCCGCTTTACGGCGAGCACCGTCACGTGGTCCGAAATGACGTCCACTCTATTACAGTCGTCATCGTCGTCGTTTTTTTTCCCTTTTTTTACAACAGCTGCTCAGAAAACGAATACTGACGTAAGTACATCAGTGAACTTGTTCTGGATTTTTATTCTTTTCTTCGGGCTATTTAAATATTTCTAGACCCGGAACACCACGGCGCGTCTGCCTTTCCCCTTTGCGAGAGGGCCGCGACCTTTGTAAATGCATGTTGTCGCATACTAACGGCGTCTCTTGGTCGCTCTGTGAGAGATTTTTCAAGCTAAGCCTGTAAACATTTAGGTGGTGGTGGCGTAGTGCGCAAAAAAAACGAGGCGTCAGAAAAGGTACAAAAATGCAGCCTTTGAAGGCGTGACAGAAATAAATAAGTAAGTAAGTAAATAAATAAATAGATAAATAATAAATAAATAAATAAATAAATAAATAAACAAATAAAAATAGAACGAGTACTCCTCAGTCAGTCTCCTGTTCACTACTGTCGGCTCTTTTAGCACCTGTACCTTTTCGAGGGCGTCCAGCAGTTTGTCCGGCATGTGGTCCTGTATCATGACCGGAGAGATGAGCACCTGGTCGAAGTCCTTGTTGTCTGCCCACAGGCGCCTGGTACACCGGCTCGTTCTTGTGCATGACGCGCCTGCAACGCGTGCCACCAAAAAGTAAGTTGCATTGAATCGTCGAATTCCGCTGAGTTTTATCTACGGATGTAGGATTTACCTAAACGTGGCAGTAAACATTGACAAAAGAAAGTAAGCGAGAAACATTGCCTGGTGGGATTGAAATTTCTACGCCCAAGATGTCCAGTATTGTTTCGCAAAGTTCGGACGAAGTTGTGAATGTTTTGTTAGAAAGCAAACGGCCTGTCGTCCAACCATATAAAGCTCTGGTTGAGTGACCTTGTATACCATAGCATCTTAGATACCAAGCCATCAATGTCCTAGCAATAAGTATTTCCGTCCAGCTTCAAGAAAAAAACGCAGTCTGGCTTAAGAATAGCTTGCAGATAGGATGATACGGAACAAACATACCCCGAAATGATGCGTCAACAATAATTACAGCTTATATAAAGTAGTTTCTAGGCATAGCAGATCCATAGTTTCAATTTTTCTGTGGTCTAAATGGCCGTTTATAACTCAATGAAGAAAGGAGTCTTGGATATGTAGTAGACGATTGTAAGTGCAGGTAGGCATCAACAATGCAACCTCATGTTTTGCAGAAGCTGTGTCGGGTAGTTCACTTGTACGTTACTCGATCATGCACAGATAGCTTAACCTGAAAAACTCTATCGCTTCCGTCTTGTACTTGTCAACGTTGTCATCCCCGCACTCAGACACGCCCACCGCATAGCAGCATCACCCCATAACAGTCATCAGCAACTCGAACGCTCCGTCAACGTGAACGCTACGCAGCATGCGCTGAAAAGGTTTGACTGACTCTAGCGGCGCGTAGCTATGGATTCCGTAGCCGATATGATGCTAGCGCATGCCGACACGCTATCCAAGAATACCGACGTATTATCACAAAAACAGCGCCCAGTGCTTCGCGGCCCGCATCAGTCAAACTAGCGCTAGGGAATGCTGCCTAGCGTTCTAGTTAAGCTTGCTGACGAATAAATGTTGTCGCAGTTCGGTACGTCATCGATGTTGTGCCCGCCATGGTTACCTGGTGGGAGTAAATTGAGGTACAGCGCGTATCGAGTAAGGAAGTTGGGCTTACGACCCAATAGCCTGCGACGCCTTGCCCACAAGGGTGGGCACGGTGTCCCAGCAAAACCCAGCACGACTGCCACGGTCTCCCTGATGGGCACAGCATTCCATCATACTGTTAGTGGTGGACATACTGGGAAGCAACTGCTTGGACAGTACGGCGAGATTAGCGTGAATAGATCGCGCTGTATTTATGCTGGGAAAAGAGGATAAGGTAGTAATAGCGAATTGTAGGCGCGCATACATAAATGGCATTGCTGTGGCTGCTCGCGCTTAGATAACTCGTAGCTTTGAGTTCTACGTAATGGAATACGCTTTGCGGGTAAAGGTTCCATCAGTGTTCATGACACAGTTGAAACGAAACTCCCATCAGAGGCACTTGGGTCGACTTACCTCCACCTGGGCTCGTACTTTTGGCTGCCGTCAGCAGGAGGGAAAAAAAGGAGACGAGCGCAGATTAGTAACGTTTATGTTTAATTAATTAATTTATTTCGAATACACCTAAAGGCCCTCATGTGAGAGTATTAGATATATATTTCCACGTTCTAAAGTTGGTTATAGGATGTACACACTACAGCAAAATGAAAAAAAATATACACTGTGAGATATGAAGGATTAGCCCTTAAAGAGAATGAAGCCATTGGATGGTTACTTTTCAAAGTGATGCAGGGCCCTTTTAAACTATCCACTTTTCAACTTAACGTCCAATGATATTTCCAACCAATCACGCATTGCGCACATTGAGGACAATGTCGGTCCATAGCTGCGTGGTGTAATTGACGAATGTTTTGTTGAAACAGGTTAAGACATAACTGTAAAATAAACTACAGATTGTCGTATCACTATACGCCCAAAGAAAGCTGCGATACAAAATTTCCATTGATAAATGTAACAGTGAATCGCAAGTCCCACGTTTGTCGGTATTACGCGATCTTTAGTATTGGCTGTGCGTCTTCACTGCATGTTCGAAACAAAGAGTGCGGTCAGGCATTCTAATATTAGCAGTCTTGTCACAGAAGCTTTTGCAAACGCCGGGATGGTTCTCTGACGATGTCACTTCTAACTGACATACCACATTGTTTTAGCAATATGAAAGGTACACAAAAAAGGTTGTTCTCACTGCATGAAAATGTATACACTGGACAAACACTATTTAAAGTCATGTTTTTAAACTAGCGGTTTCTGCCACTCTTAACATGCTGGTTTCCTTCTTATTCTCGTCCTGCATGTCGTGTTAAGCGTATATTATACATTGCTCCACATTTATAGGTTCCAGCAATTAGGTGAAAAATAAGAGTGACAAATGTTCCTTCTTCAGGGGAATCTAACATGTGGTACGAACGTCCCTCGGAGGAGCTTTTTCCCACGACAGCGCTTTCTGCTGCAGTGTTATGTGGTATACCCCAATCTTTGCGATTTCTTGCATCCAAGTTTTGCCGGACAAATGGAAAACGTTCTACATACACATGTTCCACCAGTTAGGCGGAATACATAGCAGACAATGTTCCGCTCGAAGGAAATATGCTGGTATAAGAAAGTACGATTAGAAACAGTGCGATCTAAATAATCAAGAAAGGCTGCTGATACTGATAGTTAACTACTGATAGTTAAAAAAACAGAGCACTCACTCCTTTGGATGGTTGCGCACAATGTGGATGATCCTTCCGGGTGGATACAGGGGTTGGTGGGCAGTGAGGGCTATCGTTGCGTCACTGGGGTGACTGGTGACGTCACGGTCCGCCAACGTCGGACCTTCGACGCCGTCGAAGTCTACCTCGTCAGGGCAGCAACAGAGGACGCCTCCGAGGATGATTTTCCACTATATCAGGAGTAAGGGCAGGGGTGACGGCGGAAAGACACCTCGATGTCATCAATGATCGCATGGACAACCCCGTTGCACAATCGCGATAAGCAACAGCTAAGATAAAAGTACAGGGTTCGATTGTCAATCACGCTAAGCCTTACACTTCTAATGACACTTGACTTCCAAATTTACACTTCTATTTACACTTCTAAATTGCGAGAAATTACGGAGATATCTGCTGAGCGCAGATTAAAGACTGTTATCAGTGTAGCTATACCTTCTGTGTAGGTAATTGCATCTCCCTGTCTTGAACAACCACTGAGATTATTCGCGCAGAACAATCGTGGACTCGTACGACAAATTCTATGACCTTCCTGCCGAAAAAGGTTATCTGATTGACTTTATGACGTTTCTATATCTATTGGTTACGGAACATTGATTCTGTTTTGTGCTCGAGACTGATACAGTGTACCTACGTCGAAACGCTGAAAGGAAGTTTGCTAGCTCACGGCAGTGTAGAACGGTGGCAATGATCAGGTGATTTTTCCTGACTAGCCTTAGCGATACAGCTTGTCTCTCGAAGCTAACATAGGCCTTACACTATATACATACCTCTACATAATGCAATCACGACACCTTTGACACTTCTGATGGAGGCGGAAATGTTGTAGGCCCGTGTGCTCAGATTTAGGCGCACGTTAGGGAACCCCATGTGGTCGAAATTCCCGAAGCCCTCCACTACGTCGTCTCTCATAATCATATGGTGGTTTTGGGACGTGAAACCCCACGTAACAATCAATACTTTTGACACTCTGTATTCATAATACAATTGTCCCGATAGTCTAAAAAATAGAGTAACCAGTCAGCACTGAGTGTAAGCAGAGGCTGTTAATGCTCGACACAGAGTGACAATTGAATTCAGCTCTAGACACAATAAGAACAGCGGACAAACTCAACCAAAACATAATGAAGCTCACCGTGAAGATGCACACACTAGCCATTTCCGCTACTATAATACCAATAGTCACTATTGCGTCGAAATTTGGCTTACGAACATTTATGATGCAGGAACGTCTCGCAAGTACGAGTACCAGCTCTGGAAGATTTTCCTGTTTCGTTTTGTTCAAGCTGAATCTCTGCTATATGCTAAACTGTAATCCTAAACAGTTCCTAATAGCATCAATTTTATTAAATGTTCTATTCACCACAAGATTATCTTTCTGTTTGAATTTCCAGTGTTTGCGGACCATTAGAATAAGTCTGTGCACTCGTGTTCATGGAATGTCTGCCTCTCCATAGCACGTACTGAATGAGCGTTCACAGCTGTCAGGTGTCAATTTTATGTGATTCCTTTGTAGTAAAGTTTTCATATATTCTCATTCTTTATATAAACATGCTATTTGTATTTTTCACCGTCGAGCATTCGACTCTCCTGCATGCACAATCTATTCCACGGTGCACTTGACGAGCGCGGACACGCTCTCTTGTAATAAAAAAATAATGTAGAGTCCTCACCACCTAATCTAAACATAGAGCCCCACTTAATTAAGACTGCACGCACCGCCTAACCAACAATGAAAACAATAAACCAGCGGATCTCAGTAAGCACTTGGCTCACGAGCGTGCCAAACACTTTCTTTTATTTTCCACCATGTTCTCGTTTCTTCATTTTATTTCGGCAAGTAAAGCTGCTTCTATTTTGGAAGGCTGTGTTCCGAGACAATAAATGCCTTCGCGTTTATTCAGGCACCGACGTGATAATACACACACACACACACACACACCTATATATATATATATATATATATATATATATATATATATATATATATATATATATATATATGAGATCTAACAGACAGGAATGCCAAGGAATGTAGAGGGGAAGATATTAGAACCAATTGAATGTAAATAAGAAGACAGAAAAGTGGATGAAAAAATAATCAGCCGTGAGCAGGAATCGAACCTACGACCTTCGAATAACGCGTTCGATGCTCTAACCACTGAGCTACCACAGCGGCCTTGCCTCCATCCACTTTTTTGGGTTTATATGCGAATTTAGAAGTAGGAGTGACAGTCAGCGCCATCTATAAGCCAAACGACGAGTTTGAAAACACTCTTATGCGCATGTTTGGCGTCACGTGGGTCTCGTAATGGCAGACTTGGTGTGTTTAGGTTGTATAAGAGAGACAATTATTCAGCTACCCGCTCATAATAAGTTCACGTGCTACGTGACGCCAAACATGCGCGTAAGAGTGTTTTCACACTCGTCGTTTGGCTTATAGATGGCGCTCACTGTCACTCCTACTTCTAAATTCACATATAAACCCAAAAAGTGGATGGAGGAAAGGCCCGCTGTGGTAGCTCAGTGGTTAGAGCATCGAACGCATTATTCGAAGGTCGTAGGTTCGATTCCTGCTCACGGCTGGTTATTTTTCCATCCACTTTTCTTTCTTCTTATTTACATTCAATTGGTTCTAATAACTTCCCCTGTACATTCGTTGGCATTACTGTCTGTTAGTTCTTATTAATATTGTGTTAAAACACGAAAAAACGAGCCCTTAGGTATACACTTCTTTCCCTTATTTCATTGAAGGAGGGTCTCGTAATGGCAGACTTTGTGTTTAGGTTGTATAAGAGAGACAATTATTCAGCTACCCGCTCATAATAAGTTCACGTGCTACGTGACGCCAAACATGCGCGTAAGTGTTTTCACACTCGTCGTTTGGCTTATAGATGGCGCTGACTGTCACTCCTACATCTAAATTTACATATAAACTCAAAAAAGTGGATGGAGGAAAGGCCCGCTGTGGTAGCTCAGTGGTTAGAGCATCGAACGCGTTATTCGAAGGTCGTCGGTTCAATTCCTCCTCATGGCAGGTTATTTTTTCACCCACTTTTCTTTCTTCTTATTTACATTCAATTGGTTCTAATAACTTCCCCTGTACATTCGTTGGCATTACTGTCTGTTAGATCTTATTAATATTGTGTTAAAACACGAAAAAACGAGCCCTTAGGTATACACTTCTTTCCCTTATTTCATTGAAGGAGGGTCTCGTAATGGCAGACTTTGCGTTTAGGTTGTATAAGAGAGACAATTATTCAGCTACCCGCTCATAATAGGTTCACGTGCTACGTGACGCCAAACATGCGCGTAAGTGTTTTCACACTCGTCGTTTGGCTTATAGATGGCGCTGACTGTCACTCCTACATCTAAATTTACATATAACTCAAAAAAGTGGATGGAGGAAAGGGCCGGTGGTACGCATGTGGTGAGCATCGACGCTGTTTTACCGCAAGATTATCTTTCTGTTTAATTTCCAGTGTTTGCGGACCATTTGAATAACTCTGTGCACTCGTATTCATAGAATGTCTGCCTCTCCATAGCACTTACAGAATGAGGGTTCACGGCTGGCAGGTGTCAATTTTATGTAATTAGTTTGTAGTCGAGTTTACATACATTCTTATTCTTTGTATCGGCATGTTATTTCTATTTTCACCTTCGGGCATTCGACTCTCCTGCATGCACAATCTATTCCACGGTGCACTTGACGAGCGCGGACACGCTCTCTTGTAATAAAAAAAAAATGATGTAGAGTCCTCACCACCCAATCTAAACATAGAGCCCCACTTAATTAAGACTGCACGCACTGCCTAACTAACAACGAAAACAATAAACCAGCGGATCTCAGTAACCACTTGGCTCACGCGCGTGCCAAACACTTTTTTTTATTTTCCACCATGTTCTCGTTTCTTCATTTTATTTCGGCAAGTAAAGCTGCTTCTATTTTCGATACGGCCAATGCGCGGTTTTTCACAATCGTCGTTTGGCTCTATAGATGGCGCTTGACTGTCACTCCTACATCTTAAATTTACATATAAACTCAAAAAAGTGGATGGAGGAAGGACCGCTTGTGGTAGGCTCCGTTGTTAGAGGCATCGAAAACGCGTTATTCGAAGCGTCGTCGGTTCAATTCCTCCCTCATGGCAGGTTATTTTTTCACCCCACTTTTCTTTCTTCTATTTACATTCAATTGGTTCTATAACTTCCCCTGTACATTCCTTGGCATTACTGTCTGTTAGATCTCATAATTATTGTGTGAAAACACGGAAAAACGAACCCTTAGGTATACACTTCTCTCCCTTATATATATAAACATGGGGAAGGACAAGGAGGTTAGACTGTTCTTAGATTCTTAGACCACTTGGCTACTCTGTGCTGGGGCAGAGGTGAAGGAGAGTGAAAGACGATGGAAAAGAGATGTTACCAAAAAAAGTAAAAGGGGGCGGGGGGGGGGGGGGACAGCCAGAGATTCTAAAATTGGAGTGAAAAAAAAACGACACTTCTTGAAGTCTTGTCACTGAAAGAGGGACATAACAAATCACGACTTCGGAAGCGAGGGCACGGTGACTATAGCAAACGCGGCAGACCGCTAACCAAAATTATTCACTTTTGTTCCTCCTAATATAACCAGTGAACGGGGACTACGTGTCTGTGGAGCTCCGGTGCTCGCATTATCATATTTATGACGAACGGACTCGCCGGCTAGATTGATGACGGCACTGAGACACGCGGTTGCGTGTGCCTCTACTCATGATATTTACTGGCGAAATCGATCATCACCGCCGTCTTATCCAAGGTCCCAACGTTCCTCCGATACGCAGCCGATTTATTTTACACTTGAGGGATCTGCATATTATGGAGAGTGCCGTATTCGTTCTAAGCCTTCTACGCGCAAGGGGCGCTAAGATAGAAAAAAAAAGTGCGTCATTATTCTAAAAACTAAGCAGGAGAAATGATCATTATGTTGTTCATGACGATATCCTCGCTCCTGGGCTATTCGCATTAACGAATCGCCGAAGACCTAATCAATGTCTTGATATTTAGGAAAAATTCCCGCTCTTTCAGGAATTAATGTATATCGAGATAAAGCCTATACGAAATGCGGATAGCTTGTTACTGGATAATAAAATTAAGGTTTACGCTTTATAGCTGTATATCTTAATTTTTTAGTATACATTTACCAAGGAAAAAAAAACGGAAGGGGAGCGAGACACGTTCGAATACATAATGTGAGTAATCGAAATTTTACTTTTGTGGATACGATTGCATAACTTCAAAGGAAAACGCACTTCTAAGAAGGCAATCGCTACGCCTGGAGTCCTCTCGACGAAGAAAGGAAAAATTGAGTGACAGTAATTAAATCAGTGAAGCTCGAGGCGTCTTATTTCGATATCAAAATTCTATAAAATCAAGCCGCAGCAGACGTACAGTGAAAAGCAGCGTGGCGCTCTTACGACTTATCTGCGTGCATCTGTAGCCGGCACTTTCAAGCAAATTACCGTGCTCCACTTGGAAAAAAAAAGTTTCGAGAAGGGAAGAGCAGAAGTTTCGAAGTTCTTCGAAGAAAACTTTCAAGTCTTTTTTTTTATAAGCTAGCTGTAGAAGATGTGTGCTCCGTTTACCGGAAGTATAAATAAAGTTAAATCAAGCACTAGAAAAAAAATTAAGTGTGGGTATAGCAAAATAGTAGGCAAGGATGTTTCAATACATGGACAAAACGAGTTCACAAAACATATTCACAAACCAGGAGAAATAAAGTCTATGGACCATGCATGTAGCAATGTAGAAAAGAAAAATTCAGCAACTTAATCGCCCAAATGCTCAAGAAAGCGGAAAATTGGGCGAGTTAGCTACAGTTCATTGCAACGCGTAGCGCTAACGACAAGAACAGAACGGCTCAGCAGTTCCTGAATAACGCTAACAGTTATTTAGAACTGACGTCAAACCATGGGAAAAAAATTCTATAGTACGTGATCTATATAAATTCTATATACGTGATCAAGAGGTGCATTAATAGAATGATTAAATTACGGTTGTGTACTAGTATATATCATATGGTGGGTCATTGTTGTCGAATCTTGGCTATGAAGTTCCTTTAGATATCACTGAAATTCAGTACAGTACAAGTGACTTTAAATATCAGTGACATTCGGCATGAATGAAGGTGTTTCGAGCTGTATAAAGGCAACGCTGATGCGTTGATTCCGTATTGAGAGCTATAATCAAAATTCCTGTATCTTTTCCTTTTCTTTTCAGTCTGCTCATCACTACTAGTCACTTCATTTACTGGACTGTTTTGTGTTGTCGGCTTTGCGTCGAAATATCATCACCTTTATAATCGCGATCAACGTTAAATGTCCAATAGGGATCCGATACTGATAAACTGTTAACCGTTTTATATCGATCTGACATCGATCTTCTTTCGTCTTTTCTTCGACCCGACGGATACTCTTCTCGTACTGTTCGGTACACTACAAACGTCAAACTTGAATACTCCTTTTTCCACTTTATATGCCAGGCTAAATTTGATTACACCCCATGAATAAATACGAGCTCCACCCGAACACCCGTGGCTCTTTTGTTTATTACTTTTTTAAAAGACTACTCCGATCTGGTTTTTTTACGAACCATAAGTGTGTTCTCTCTTTTTTTTCATGTGAATGTAAACAAGACGCTTATCGAAAACACTTACCGAAACATTACATTTCCCTACGCAGTGACTTCCTAATATGTTGAAGTTCACTACGGCTTTCAGGTTTCCGGACTAATATCAGTGACACAAAAGATGTGTCTGCAAACACGAGCTATCTGAAACACGCGCAGTGTGATTGAATGACCTCACGGAACCGAGCGCATGTGGTTACATGGAAGGTGTGTGCGAATTCTCTTTGGTTGCGACATTGAACTCTCTTGTTAGTAATATTATGTGGGGTTTAATGTTCCAAAACCACCATGTGATTGTGAGGAGACGCCGTAGTGAAGGGCTCCGGAAATTTCGACAACCTGGGGTTCTTTAAACTGCACCCAAATTTTCAAAAAAATTAGGGGACCCTTAAGCTTCGCCTTTCAGAGTTGAACGCGATAGCGAAATCCGGCTTCTAGAGCACCCTTCAACTGCTAAGTGCATACTTACTCATATGATTTGTTACATACACACGAACGCACACAAACACGCACACAGTAGATTGGACCAGGGCGCGCTATTATCGCCGAATGGGCTCGTTTTTGTCGTCACACCTGTCGAACAAAATGTGTTAAAGGGGCCCTCAAATGCTTTTTCAAGTAACTATGGAATGAATTCACTAGAAGAGCTTTATTGCCTCATGAATTCAACGTCGCAAACATTTTAGGAATCTGTCCAGTGCGAGTGGAGTTACAAAGCTTTGTAGCATGCTGCAATTGCATTATCTCTTCTCTCGTCCCGACAAAAGCGCTGAAAGATAAGCAGGGAGGAGTGGCGGCGCAAAGAAACTACCGCGCCCCGTGACCTTGAGCACTTTTTTTTTCGAAATGCGCCCCTTTTTCAGTGTGATCGCGCGCGGGCGCATGGACAAGTAGCGGTCTCCCGCGGCTATCTTGGTAACTTGATTTTTCGGTCACAGACACACAGAAGATTTTTCGCTCACAAGCAACGGAGCCGACGCTGGCGGTGGGTTTTCTGCGACACGAGCGCTTTAACGCTATCGCGTTAAAACCACCATGCGATAGTGAGGAGACGCCGTAGTAAAGAGCTCCGGAAATTTCGACCACCTGGGGTTCTTTAACGTGCACCCAAATTGGAAAGAAAAAGCGGGCCTGCAGTATCTTCACCTCCACCGAAAATGCAGCTGCCGCAGCTGGGATTCGATCCCTCGACCTGCAGGTGAGCAGACCTTAGCCATTAGACCACCACGGAGGTGTTGATGTCCCTTCATGGCGCTCGTGTTCACTCTTATTGGTAGTAAGATGTAACCTACTACAGTAAATCATTTCTATCGTTGCCAGTAGCAACAAGAGCGTCTTGCCTCAATCGGTATACTCGTATGGACTTGCGCGGTTACTGACGCCAAACGTCAAAACGCTCTGGGATTCCCATGGTTCGAGTATAAGAACTACTATACAACATGGCCGACGAATTAAAGTTGAACGTGCATGTTCCGCGAGAGCCAAAGGGCACTTTCTTCATGCGCTAACTTTCTTCAGCATACTCTTCATGCGATCACTACACAGCTCTCTTATTCTCAAAGCAAGGTGCTAGACCGGGTGTGAACCTCTTTGGTCAAGGCACGATTAGTATTTACCAGAGGCTCGCGCCTGTATGAGAAAGTGGTTACGCTCTAAAATACTCTTTTCGTTGAGTCCAGGTTTTGCACGGATATGACTCCTTTCATGTGGAGACAACAACTTACTCGAAACTCGCGACCCTCCGACAAAATTATATTCTTCTCAAAAAAAAAAAAAAAAACACTCACGTATTCTTTTAGACATGTCAAGTGTGATATATGTAGTACACTATGCCTAAGGTTAAATAGTCAATCGACACATTTTTTCCTGTATTGCAGACCCAGGCAGCTTAATCATCGCTGCATCCACGCTCAATCTTTCAGTTACGTGTAACTGAGAAACCTGAAGGTCTAAAGGTCCCAGGTTCGTTCCCGGGTTTCGGTACCAATGTAAAATCCGAAGATTTTGTTCGTAGATTAACTGGGTTTTCGGGACAAATACGCCTGGAGAAATCGAGCAAGTGAGTCCCGACCACGGTATGAGATGCAAACAATCGTTTGTATATTACACCGTGGTCTCGACGCTGGCATTTATTCCAGCAAAAAAAAAAAAAAAACCAAGATTATCCTGCCACGCGCCATCCCACGTTCTTCTTTTCCTCTACCGCGCGTATTGTTCACTGTTTTCAATCAAACCGACGCCAATGGTACGATCAGTGAATGACGATAACGTCAGCGGCTGCGCACGTGTGTTGTGGCCGAGTCTTTGCATCATATATAAACCTTCATGGACTTCCACTCTGTAGCGGCGCTCGTGAACGAGCGAACGAAGGGAGACCTGAGTGTGCAGGTGGCTGCACGCTTAACAGCGGGGCCTAATCGTTACGTGACGTACACGCTTTGATTTAAACATCAATGCGTGGCACCGGTGACACTGATTTTTAACCTGTCAACAAGATGAGGCTTATTTCTACTTTACTGAAATATTAACTTGGGCGTGAATGACGACTCTGATGAATGAATGAATGAATCAATCAATCCATTAGTCAATTAGCTGAGTGAGTGAGTGAGTGAATCAGTGAGTGAGCGATAAAATGAAGTGAATGAATGCATGGAATCAGTGAAAGAGCGAGGGAACGATTGAAATGGCGCAAGAGGGGCATTTAGAAGTGACAAGAGTACGCGGCACGCACGTCTACGCACCTTGGGGTCGGCGCTCCTTTTGATAGCGTTGATGAGATCTGTGCGCAGGGCCTCCATCTGGTGCAGTCCTATTCTGGGCACCACGTCTTTGCCCAACACCACCGACGTGATGAACGCCTTGCTGTACTCCACGGCGGGTAGGCTGAGAGAGGGTGTGAGGAGGAGGGGTGCGATAAACAGGCGAGCACCTGGCGACGCCGCGAGACACAAACAGAGACCGTCAGGGCGGGCCGTATGGCACCCACACGGAACGTCATCGCTCCACTCTGGGAAGCTACAAGATGGAGGGCAAGCTCCGCGGATAGATTCCGCGTTGTGTTCTTCTTTAACGCTTCGTTTGTCGAGGGTACTGCCAGGGAATGAAACATGCACTGCCAAACTGCGAGCACGATTCGTAGACGGAGACTTTCCGGTTTCTAAATGCGGCTTTGCTGGCTACGCTTGCATTCGGCGCTACTCAGTGAATTTGGCAGGGAGAGGTGCCGTCGATGCATAGAGGGGGGGTCCTGACTCTGGTTGTATCAATCCGGACTACAGCGTGAGGCAGAAAAGTTGCTTACACTCAAACAGTGCTGAACCGGCGTCACCGATTTGCAATACCGCAGCGGTGATATATGAAGATTTCTCAAGTGGAAACACTTCTTTCGTTGAAAACGCCGCTTTGAAGAGCCGGGATTGATGAAAGTTTGGTTATATGTTCTGTTCGGCACGCTATACAAAATGTCGACTGTAAGCACTTCTTGTTTCGTTCGATATGCCAGGCTGAAGTCAGTTGCAATCTAAGAATAACTATGAGCTCCATATTTATCAATCCTCGTAAATACGAATATTGATATAGGTTAGGTTATATCAATCTGGTCCACAGTACTGGGCGAAAAAGCCACTTACATCCAAAAAGTACTGAACCGGCGTTCCTTAATTGTGATACCGGAGCGGTATTATATGCGGATCCCTTAGAGAGGAAGATTATTCATAGAAGACAGTTTTGCATTTCAGTTGACGACAACCGATTACCAGTGCCGTTGCGGAGCTGTTACGCAGCCATCCGGGTGAGCACACCAGAAATGCGTAGGTCGTGGCTTCAAATCTCGGAAAAGGACGAAATTTCTTCGAATATTTTTTTTTTTTTTTGCAGGAGATTCGCACAGGCGCGCGCACGGGCGATCGGGGAGGCAGGGGAGGCTTGAGGCGATTTTCCGTACAACAGACTGCGTAAATATGGCTCTGTGCTTTGTGGTAACCTTATTAACTACTCATAGCTGCGTGCGCCACAGGCAATCTGTCAAACCATGCAAGTATTCGAAATGCCCAATTACTGTGAGTGCAGGACTGACAAATATATAAAAAAAGAGCCATTCTGCTGAATAACAATCAAACACAAAGAACACCAATGATTAAAATCTAAGAAACGATAGAAAAAAAAGCTACAAGGATGCAGTGTGTACATAATCGCCGGCTCAATATCAAGAGTGACCCTTTGTCGGCGACAAACGCACGTAAGCATTCGCATTGAACGCAAAGCATTCATGTTACTTCATGGTGTCACTGACACTACGTCACGTCGATGCATTCTTATTGAGAAATCTGAGGTCTAATTCCTTCGATTATTCAGTTATGGTTAATCCTATGAACCAACTAGTGTCGCGAAAACTTGCCTGATCACGAAATATAGAAGCACTGACCACACGATGTGTACACCCTCGTTTAAAGTTTTCCACAGCGTCGGCTTTATGATTCGTGTCAAATTAAAATTTATAATAGGTATTATTCTGTGCTTGTAGTGACAAAAAAACATTTGATAAATGAAGGACCATTTTCAGCTCGTTCTTTGCTGTGCATATCAGTAAAGTATTCCACATTCAAGGTCACTTATTCAATGTTCAAATCGATTTGCATCAAGCTTTACTTCGTTTTCAGATAGGAGGAGAAGGGATGAAAAAAAAAAGGTGTCTTTTTTAGACTAAAAGAAACTTAAATTGGTGTTACGTTTCCTTCTATTGAAATAGAAGCGCATACATTTCAGACTTCTAAAGCGCCACTCAGGCTGATCATTACATCATCAAATAGCAGCCTTCCAGGCAGCCGGAGCACACACACTCACCTGAGGAGTCCACCTGGTGGCGCGTACGCGTAGCACAGCAGGTTGGGAAAGTCCTGCTTAAGCAAAATGGCCAATATGGCCGCCGCCCCGGCCCCGAGAGAGTGGCCCACGAGAACCAGGTCGTACTGGGTTGTGCCTTTGTCCTGCATTTCATGCAGCAGTAATGCGCACATCAACTACCACAGACTCCTTGAGAAACTATAATTTGAAAGAATAGCGCGAGTCCCAAATCCTTGACTAAAAGTGTTCGTCAGAGACATTCGTGCTACAGCGTTCGTGTGCTTTGATGTATTCTCGTAGTAAACATTGTTTCGTGGCGCTTCCGAAGCGAATCGCTGAGGCCACATAGGAAGAAGCATGCCGTTTAGTATGACTCCGCTAGGTGTCGGAACAATCGCTGCTGCTCACAAAGAAACAGTCTGCTTTTCAATAAATTTATTTGATTTATATTTCAATAATTTTGCTCATAGTTTATTGGTTCTTGATCGAAAATTCGGGTCCGATATCATGCGTATCCAGTGTAACCGTTGCCTTGAACCTGAAGCATCCATTCTGTAGCAGTCTTTTTTTCTTCACAAGACGTGAATATTAAGAAAACCGGAAGTGCATGCAAAACGGTACAGGTCAGTGTACTGTGCCGTGTCAGTGCATGTTAAGGAACACCAGACGGTCCTGATAGATTGATATGTGGGGTTTAACGTCCCAAAACCACCATATGATTATGAGAGATGCCATAGTGGATGGCTTCAGAAATTTCGACCACCTGGAATTCTTTAACGTCCACCCAAATCTGAGAAACGGGCCTACACATTTCCGCCTCCATCGGAAATGCAGCCGCCACAGCCAGGATTCGATCCCGCGAACTGCGGGTTAGCTGCCGAGTACCTTATCTACTAAACCACCGCCGCGGGAACACCAGATGATCCTAACTTCTGGAGCCATCCATTGCATTGTCTTTAAAATATATAGTGGTATTCACATGTAGAACTTCAGATACTATTACACCGTAGCGTTCCAAATCACCTGAGTAAAAGCGCTTTCAAGGTATTTGGACCATGGGAGCTACCAATCGCAGAGTTTTCTCGGGGCTACCGGACTGATTCACACTTGTGATATTGTAACAGCGAGCGTGATAAGATGGTTTATTTTACAGGAGGTGTCCGTTGTTTCAAGTGTGGTATATTGTACTGTGTAGTAGGTTGTTTGTTTGGCGACGTATTGTATGTAACTATTGTGGAGTGTGCATTCTTATGTATATTTGTCGATCTGCCAATTGGAGAATATAATATTTGTTTGTTATCAAATCTCGGCTCTGACTTGTTCTTGGGCCACAGCCGGCGTCCGCTGGCGCGCCAAAAAGACCACTTCTAAATGTCCACCGCTTTCGTGGTGCGGTTCGGGGGGCCAATACTTCGCCCTGGAATTAGACCGGCGATCACCGCCCTAATTAACGGGACCCGTGTGTGACAAGGGAATTGCTGCGGTTTCGGCATAACGCGTAAGATGATCTACGCAGACGATTATCCAACGCTTCTTATGTTCGATAACGGAAATGGACCCATAATGTCAATTCCTACTTGTTCAAAAGGTGTGCTGGGTGGTGTAACGGCTGAAAGGGGACCTGGTGTAGCGGTGGCCGGGCGCTTGTGACGTTGGCACGTCTCGCAGCTAGCGACGTAACGCTTCGTCGTTTCGTACATCTTGGGCCAGTAAAGGCGTTCCTGCTTGCGGTCAGCGTTCTAATGAAGCCGAAGTGACCGGACGTCGCATCGTCAATGCATGGCACGTAGAACATCGTAGCGAGGCTCTTGGGGACAACTAGAAGAAAACGTGCTCCAGGTCTGGAGTAGTTAGTTTTATAGAGCAACTTGTCTCGGACAGTAAAGCGACCGCTGTGTTGGGAGGCACGTGCGGCGGCAAAAAAGAGGATCCAAGTTGAGATCGTTGCGTTGTTCTCTCTGGAAATCAGCCGCGTTGGGGAACGTGCTTGTAACAGCAGCAAGGCAGTCGTCAAAAGTCTCAGCATCGCAGTCAGTAGTCGCAAGAGGAATCCGGGAGAGGCAGTCTGCGTCAGCGTGACGACGGCCCTCTTGTACGACGCCATAAAGTCGTATTGCTGATATAACTATCAGTTAAAGCGCACGAAAAAACAGACAGGGAGAGAGGACAAGCGCTTTCTCGCAACTAAACTGTTTATTAGAAAGGGCAGATATATATACAGGCATTTGAAAAAAACACGACGCATGCGTGTGCAGGCAAAAAAAGTACATCCGTGGCACACCGATGTTGGGACTCCGGGAGTTGTTGGGACTCCGGGTCCTGCCGGTCTCGTTTTCGGTAGCTGGCCCCGTCGCAGGATCCATCGCCCAACAATTCAGCGAGAAAGAAGCGCCCGAACGAACAACAGAGATTTATTACATGTGGAGAAGTGGTCAACTGACCCAAAGAGAGAAGAGTGAGTGTGATACAAAACGTCTTCGGCATTTTATAGCGCCACGTTGTTGACACTGGGCGCCTTGTCCGCATCGTCAGCCAATACGGTGTCCCCGGCACCTCGGCCACGAGGGAGGGGGAAACACCTCTCACAACACATGGAGTGGCACAAACCTAACACGGAATCCATATATGGTCACGGCGCCCTAAAATGTTACCAAACATGGTCACGAACGCACAGCAGAGTCCGGAGTTCTCCCGGTGAGAGGAGGAGCCTGAATGGGGAGGTGGGGGTGGACGACCCCGTCGGTCAAGAACCGGTTCTCCCCAAACTCTCCTTGCTTGGTTCCCTAGGGCTGGTCGTAACAGTCTCTCGCGCGAGGGGTGAAGATCTCGATGGGCTGAGGTTTGCAGCCACTGTCCGGAGAGATCAGCGCCGGCAGTCGGTTTGGTGACGACCATCTTTGATGAAGCAGAGGGCAACACCTGCTTCATTGTGGGCTCAACAGACATCACATACGCACATGAAAACACAACTACTCAGCCGGTGAGCGCCGGACAATTCCGCCAACTCCACCAGGCAATTTTCCCCTTTAACTGATATTAAAGGAAATACACAATTTATTCAAAATGTTACTCACACTTTAAGGTGACACAAAACAACAACACTGGAAGCACACCGAACCCGAAACCCTGGATAGCCGTGTCTTCAACGTTTTCAAACAAGTACACCTAAAAGAGTAAAAAAAAAAACAATCACTAGCTCTTGTCTAGGTCAGGAAAAAAAAAATGCCAGAGTTCTCGAGACATCCTCTCGCGTCAGGGGCATCGACTTAAACCATCAGCGTTGCCATGGAGTACACCCTTTTTGCAGCGTATTTCAAACGTATATTGTTGCAAAACGAGGCTCCAACGCAGCAGGCGGCCGTTCTTAGAGGACATGGTCTGTAGCCAGGTGAGAGGACAGTGGCCCACTTCCACAATGAACTTGCTTCCGGCAATATAACAAGCCAGTTTCTGCACTGCCCAAACCAAGCACGCACATACCTTTTCGCTAGCGCTGTAAACCTGCTCGCGAAGGGTGAGTTTTCGGCTAACATATAGGACGGGATGCTCTTGATCCCCCTCATCCCTTTGACTAAGAACTGCCCCCCTGCCTCTATCACTAGCGTCGCATTGGACTATGAAAGGCCTCGAGTAGTCCGGTGAACTAAGCAAAGGTTGGCTCAACAAGGCCGCTTTCAAAACGCGGAAAGCCTTTTCTTTCTCCTCATCCCAGTCGACCATTTGGGGCTCGGTCTTGCGCAACGCGTCAGTAAGAGTGCTGGCAATGTCGGAATATCTAGGGATGTACTACGATAGTAACCAGCTATTCCAAGAAAAGCCCGAATATCGGTTTTTCGTTCGGGGCTGGGGAAAGTCTCGGATAGCTGCCACTTTCATTTCAGAGGGACGGCGATGCCCTCGACCGATAACATGCCCGAGATAGAGTACCTCTGCTTGTGCTAGCTGACACTTGGGCGCCTTTACCGTTAAACCTGCTTCGCGTAGGCGTGTCAGTACTGCTCTCAAATGCGTCAAGTGTTCTGGCCAGGACGAGGAAAACACGGCGACGTCGTCCAAGTAAGGCAATGCGAAGTCCTCTGACCACGCAAAACCTTATCCATTAAGTTTGAAAAACAGTAAGGCGCGTTCTTTAGGCCGAAACTCAACACTTTAGGGCGGAATGTCCCCAATGGTGAAATAAATGCAGCTACCGGCTCGCCCTCTCGGTGAGCGGCACCTGCCAGTAACCTCTCACTAGGTCTAGCGTTGAGATAAATTGCGCGCTGCTTACCCTCTCGACGCGTTCCTCAATGTGGGGAATTGGGTATGTCTGATCCTTGGTGATGAGGTTTAACTTACGATAGTCTACGCAAGGACGCGGATCTTTGCCGGGTACCTCCACAAGAATTAACGGGGAAGTGTAATCACTTTCACACGGCTCAATCACACCCAATTCCAGCATCCTGCTAACCTCTGCTTTCATTAGCTCAAGCCGGCGAGGTGACACCCGATACGTCTTAGATCTCACCGGTTCCGACGAGGTAAGCTCTATGTCATGAGTGAGGACGGATGTCCGGCCTGGCTCGCTTACAAATCTGTCCTGAAGCTCGGTCAAAAGACCACGCAATTCCTGCTTCTGCTTCGTTGTTAGTTGTGACTTTGATACTAAATCCTCAACTCTTTTCTCGATCGGGACTTCGTCCGATTCGGGAGCTAATTCAGGGATTTCTGCCGGAACCTCTTCCGGAACATTTAAAGTCATGTTCACGATGGCTTCCCTCTCTTTGTAGGGTTTGAGTAAGTTGCTATGATACACCTGGTGTGCCTTACGACTTCCTTGTAATTTTACCACCTAGTTGGTGTCAGACAATTTTCGAGTAATTTCGGCCAGGCCGACCCATTGCACTTTCAAGCTTATTCTTTGGGAGGGCTTCAACAACATGACCCTGTCTCCTACAGCAAAGTGTCGTGCTTTAGCTGTCCGATCGTAGTAAAGCTTAGCCTTCTGCTGTGCTTTGGTCATCGCACTCTCGGTCAGTTCTTGGGCTTTTGTTAGACGATCAATAAGGTGAGGCCATATTCCACTACTACAGGAATCATCACCCTGACCTTCCACGACTCTCTCAGCATACGAAGAGGAGACCGCAGTCTGCGGCCGTAAACAAGTTCCGCTGGCGTAAACCCTGTTGTCTCATGTGGTGCAGTTCTTAGTGCAAACATTGTTGCATGTAAGCACATTTCCCAGTCAGTTTTCCGTTCAAAACATAAGGCTCTTAACACTCGCTTCATCACGGAGTGAAGCTTTTCTATCGAGTTCGACTGCGGATGGTAGACTGAACTATGCAATAATTTCACGCCACACCGCTCTAGAAAGGTTGTCGTTAAGGTACTCGTGAAAATGGTGCCCTGGTCTGATTGTATCTCGGCAGGAAAGCCTACCCGGGCAAACACGGACAGAAGTGCGTTCACTACTTCCACGGAACTTAGCTCTTTTAGCGGGACCGCCTCTGGAAATTTAGTAGCTGGGCAGATTAAGGTCAGGATGTGACGGTAGCCTGAAGTTGTCTTGGGCAAAGGACCTACTGTGTCAATTACCAACCGACGAAAGGGCTCCGTGATTACGGGTACCAGCTTCATTGGAATTTCGCCTTATCTCCGCCTTACCCACTCGCTGACACACATCCGCAAGATTTTACAAACCTCTCTACATCTTTAGAGCATCCAGGCCAGTAGTATTCCTGTAAAAGACGATTTTTCGTCTTCTTTACGCCTAAGTGGCCTGACCATGATTCTCCATGCACCAAACTAAGCAAATCCTGACGATACGCCTGAGGTACGACTACCGGTCAAACTCTACTCCTCGCCTATCTAGATATTTCGATAGAGTATGCCGCTCCTCTCTGGAATCTCACATTTTCGTTTGGCGATTCCTCTTTCGAACTGTCCTGGAATGCTTAAGCGTCGGGTCCCCCTTTTGTTCGGTTATTAATGAAGCGGGGCTCACCTGCAGCAGCCGACTGAAATTATCCGAAGTTGGCATGACACACACTCTTTTGTGTTCCTAGTACATGGAATGTGTCACACTTCTGTGCTATCCTCTGTACTACCGAGGAAGCGGCTGGGGAGCAACGGCATTTCCTTTTTGCTCGGTCAACGAGGCGTAATTGACCTCTTCCAATTCGGGAGGAGGTTCAACGTCGCCTTTAGGAATGGTTGCCTCCGCGGACTACGGCTTCTGCAGCCTGTTCTCGCACAAGTCGATTTGTTACCGTGGTGTCCAACTCGCAACCAGCCCGTTGTCGATTTGAGGCTTGTTTGCCTCAGTGAATGTTGCTCTCGCAGCCAGCGCACGCGCCTTCGATCTAGTCAGTGCCTGCACTATGCCTTCTCCCAACGTTAGACCTTTCTCCTTCAGCATTTGATTGACTTATTTGAAAATAAGTAAGGATACTGAGGGGGTAGATATGGCGATACCGCGGCTTCCGTTTCCAACGTTCCAAATGCGCCTTTAAGGACAACTTTAGCTACGGGAAGGCACTGACTGTTTGCTTCTACGGCTGTCTAATCCAGGCACAGTCTCCTGAATACTGTCCGGACTGAACAAAGGACGGATGAACTACGTCCATAGTGGCTGCGGAGTCTCTAAGAACCCGACACTGCTTGCCGTTCACGGTAAGGTCGTACATATAGGGCTTTAACAACTTCATGTTCTCGTCGGCTTCATTTATAAATAAAAAGGCCACCTTTTCTTTCGGGCAATGTTTCGCGAAGTGCCCTGTTTCGTGGCAATTGAAACAAGCAGCCGGTTTTCTCGCCTCAAATTTCCTTTTGCTTGCCTCTGCCGACGCCCCATGGTTAGATGAATTGTTTTCCTCACCCTTTTGCGCGAGACTTGTCGGTTGTTTTCTAAACGGCGCCTTATTCGGTAGTAAGAATTTTTCTCTTTTAGGCTCGCTGTTTGCCCCGAGGGCGCGGCGCGTAACGAATTCTTCAGCGAGCTCTGCGGCTTTCGTTACGGTGTTCACGTCCGGTCTATCCTGCACCCAGAACCTCACCTTTTCTGGTAACCTTTGATAGAATTGTTCCAGACCGATACACTCGAGCACCTTGTCATGATTCCCATACGCCTTTGCCTCTTTGAGCCACTCCCCCATGTTGGCCATTAACTTGTAAGCAAACTCCGGGTATGAATCATTGCTCTCTTTTACGGCGTTGCGAAATTTTTGTCTGAAACCTTCCGCTGACAACCTGTATTTCTTGAGAAGGCTCGACTTTACCTCACTGTACTCGTCAGCCTCCTCTTTCGTGAGGCGCGCGATTACTTCTGAGGCCTCCCCCGGAAGTAGGGACAACAAGCGTTGAGACCATGTATCCTGGCTGAAACCTTGCCTTTCACAAGTTCTCTCAAAGTTGACGAGGAACAGCCCAATGTCCTCCCCTAGCTTGTACGATCTCATTAGGTCCGTCATTTTGAACCTGACCCGCTCTGCGGTACCGGATGCCTCGCTGCCTCCTGCTCTACTATTATGGCTAATTTCTAGCTCGAGGCGCTTCATTTCAAGCTCGTGCTTTCGCATCTTATCTGCTTCGGCTTCTGCCACTTTCCTATCGGCCTCCGCCGCCTTTCCTTCGGCCTCGGCCGCCTTTCTTTCGGCCTCTGCCGCTTGCCTCTACTGAATCTCCTCGACACATTCTGACAGCTCGTCATCCTCCGCCCCCAATGCGAGAATCGCCTCTATCAGCTCTGGCTTTCTTGAGAGTCCGACACCTCCAGATTCAACTCCCTTGCAAGTAGCAGCAACATGGACTTTCGCAGGGATTTCAGACTCATGGCTGCCTCCAGTACCGCTGTCTCTGTTCCACAAAGATTCCTGTCCTGCAATTAATTAACCTTGACGGCAATGACAGCTCTAGGTTTCTGCCTTGCCTCAAGTTTTCCGTTAACTTAGTCTACAAATAAGCTTCAAAAAGCTCTTACACGGAATCCTGCCCGGTCACTGTTAACCTTGACGCCACTGACAGAAAGAGCTTAACCAAGCTATCACACAATTTCTGCCTGACGCAAGTTACCTGTTAACCCAATGACCAAGACAGCCCCTCTCTACCAGCTTTTACTTAACACATAGAGTAAATGCCTGGTAAAATTTAACAGAGAAAGCCAGCACTCACCCAGTTCGCAGTCATGTCTCCGGCGTCGTGCCTCTCAGAAGTGTCATTCGATTCCCTTTGGAAGTCGATGAGCTCGTGTCATCCTTCTCCTGTCGTCCCGTTGTTGAAATTCGGGCTCACTCCGTCCAGTGGTCGCTTTCGGGGTTATCGGCATCCCGCCGCTGCCATCCAGTTGTTGGGACTCCGGGTCCTGCCGGTCTCGTTTTCGGTAGCTGGCCCCGTCGCAGAATCCATCGTCCAACAATTCAGCGAGAAAGAAGCGCCCGAACGAACAACAGAGATTTATTTACATGTGGAGAAGTGGTCAACTGACCCAAAGAGAGAAGAGTGAGTGTGATACAAAACGTCTTCGGCATTTTATAGCGCCACGTTGTTGACACTGGGCGCCTTGTCCGCATCGTCAGCCAATACGGTGTCCCCGGCACCTCGGCCACGAGGGAGGGGGAAACACCTCTCACAACACATGCAGTGGCACAACCTAACACGGAGTCCATATATGGTCACGGCGCCCTAAAATGTTACCAAACATGGTCACGAACGCACAGCAGAGTCCGGAGTTGTCCCGGTGAGAGGAGGAGCCTGAATGGGGAGGTGGGGGTGGACGACCCCGTCGGTCAAGAACCGGTTCTCTCCCCAAACTCTCCTTGCTTGGTTCCCTAGGGCTGGTCGTAACACCGAGAACACGTGGTAAAAGAAGACAGATTATCTCGGAACATAATCTAGAAAAACAAACTCTTTATCGTGCAGCAAAACCGAAGGCTGGCTGACGCATTGTTCCCCTCTTTTTCTTATGTGAAAAGCTTCTGTCAACTCACGAGTTAATTTATTTTTAGACCGTAAAACCGCTCCAATATCCTGAAAAAGAGGATAACAACCGCACTCTCTGCAATGAGCCGCGAGATGCGATGCACCCAAAGATGTCAAAGAAGAATCGTGCTCTCCGAGACGAACATTGACGCATCTTCCCGACTGAGCGATATACACTTTACCACAGCTAAAAGAAGTCATGCAAACAACGCCCATTGCGCAGTCCACGAACGTTTTGCTGTGTTTCATGCGACATTGCGGTAACTCTCTGCGCATGCGTGAACAAATAGACTGTAGTTTGCCTTTGGCTGAGAAAGCACATCGACTTTATATCTATTAGCTAGTTGCTTAAGTTCATGTGAAGTCTTATGAAGGTAAGGAATCACTGATATTCTCCTACCTTTTCTACTCTTTTCACGGCGCCCCGAGTGGTACCCTTCAAATTTAGGTTTCTTAATCATGTTGTTACAAACGGACGTGATGACATCATTAGGATACCCTGCTTGTACTAGTTTATTTACTTGATTATGAAAGCTCATTTCCATTCTGTGTTGACAGGACTTTTTTAGAGCAAAACACAAACTCGTAGTAATGATACCTTTCTTCACCAGCTTAGAGTGGCTCGACCTGTAATTAAGTATAGGCTTTACAAATCTGGGACAATAATACCAGCAAACATGCTGGGGTTCGAAGACCAAGTTAAGATCTAGGAATTGCAGTTGATTTAGACGCCGCCATTCAAAAGAAAAGTTTAGTTTCTTGCCTGTTTACTTTACAAATCATGAAAACATTCACAACATCTCGCATAAAATCTGAGGACGTAGTGAACGTAATTTTTTGTCCAGAGATCAGGGATATCCATAGCCTCTTCAGTAGCTCCAATTTTAAGCGAAATTTTTTTCGGAAAAATTGACGTAGCACTTCAAAATCATTTTTCAGGACTCCCGGTTCGCGTATTCGGATACGTCGACGTTTTTCTTCTGTTCACTACGTCATCAGATTTTATGCGAGATGTTGTGAATATTTTCAAGATTTTTAAAGAAACAGGCAAGAAACTAAACTTTTCTTTGAATGGCCGCGTCTAAATCAACTGCAATTTCTAGATCTTAGCTTGGTCTTCGAACCCCAGCATGTTTGCTGGTATTATTGTCCCAGATCCGTAAAGCCTATACTTAATTACAGGTCGAGCCACTCTAAGCTGGTGAAGAGAGGTATCGTTACTACGAGTTTGGGTTTTGCTCCAAAAAAAGTCCTTTCAACACAGAATGGAAATGAGCTTTCTCGGTCAAGTAAAGAAACTAGTACAAGCAGGGTATCCTAATGATGTCATCACGTCCGTTTGTAACAACATGATTAAGAAACTTAAATTTGAAGGGTACCACTCGGGGCGTCGTGAAGAGAGTAGAAAAGGTAGGAGGATATCAGTGATTCCGTACCTTCATAAGACTTCACATGAACTTAAGCAACTAGCTAATAGATATAAAGTCGATGTGCTTTTCTCAGCCAAGGGGCAAACTACAGTCTATTTGTTCACGCATGCGCAGAGAGTTACCGCAATGTTGCATGAAACACAGCAAAAGTTCGTGGAGTGCGCAATAGGCGTTGTTTACATGACTCCTTTTAGCTGTGGTAAAGTGTATATCGGTCAGTCGGGAAGATGCGTCAATGTTCGTCTCGGAGAGTACGATTCTTCTTTGACATCTTTGGGTGCATCGCATCTCGCGGCTCGTTGCAGAGAGTGCGGTTGTTCTCCTCTTTTTCAGGATAATGAAGTGGTTTTTCGGTCTAAAAATAAATTAACTCGTGAGTTGACAGAAGCTTTTCACATAAGAAAAAGAGGGGAACAATGCGCCAGCCAGCCTTCGGTTTTGCTGCACGATAAAGAGTTTGTTTTTCTAGATTATGTTCCGAGATAATCTGTCTTCTTTTACCATGTGTTCTCGATGTGCCACGGATGTACTTTTTTGCCTGCACACGCATGCGTCGTGTTTTTTTCAAATGCCTGTATATATATTCTACCTTTTCTAATAAACAGTTTAGTTGCGAGAAAGCGCTTGTCCTCTCTTCCTGTCTGTTTTTCGTGCGCTTTAACTGATAGTTATACCATGCATATCCAACTAGCCCAACTTTCTATTCGTATTCCTGAAGTCGAGGCGGCCAGAGGGGTCACGCAACCGACCAGCCAGCATAACGAATAGTGATCGGTAATTATCTTAAATGACCTCCCGTAAAGATAACAACGAGACTTCTGTACAGCGAAAACAGCTGCCAGACATTCCTGTTCCGTAACTGTGTAATTGCGTTCAGGTTTGCTCAGGCAACGGCTGGCATATGCCACGACATGCTCTGCGCCATTGTGACGTTGTACAAGCACCGTCGCCTACACCGATACCACTAGCGTCCGTGTGGACCTCAGTCGGGCAAGATGGATCGAAGTGACACAACAGTGGTGCTGACGTTAGTACAAACTTAAGTTGTGAGAATGCGGCGTCACACTCTGGTGTCCAGTTGAAGGTTGCATCCTGTCGCAAGACGTTTGTCAGCGGATACACGATCTCCGCAAATCGTGGAACAAAACGACGAAAACATGAGCATAGGCCGACAAATGAGCGAAGTTCTCCGTGCGGACTGCGGTGATTTAAAAGAGCTCACTGCTTCTATCTTGCGAGGATCGGGTCTGACGCCATCCTTGTCGACCAAGTGCCCCAGCACGAGAGTTTGACGTTCGCCAAAGCGACATTTTTTTTTTTTTTAGAATTCAGAACCAACCTGGCTTTTTCGATGCAGTCGAGAACAAGACTGAGAAGGTTGTTATGTTCCTCAACGTACGGCCAAAGATCACAACATCGTCAAGGTAGCAATTGCATATCTCCCATTTTAGACCACGTAACACTGTGTCCATAAATCTTTCAAAGGTGGCTGGAGTATTACAAAGGCCAAAAGGCATGACATTAAATTCAAATAAGCCATCCGCAGTTATGAAAGCAGTCTTTTCTTGTCACCGGTTTCCATAGGTATTTGCCAATAAGCTGACCGCAAATCAAGCGTTGAAAAATAGGAAGCGGCATGCAAGCAATCTATGATGTCATCAATCCGTGGTAAGGAATATACATCTTTCTTCGTCACAGTGTTTAAACGCCAGTAATCTACGCAGAATCTCCAGGAACCATCCTTTTTCCTGACAAGAATTACCGGGGCTGCCCACGGGCCGGACGACTCTTGCACGACCCCTTTATTCCGCATGTCCTTTACTTGTTCTGCGATAACTTTGCGTTCAGAGGATGACACTCGGTAGGGCTTTTGGCGGATGGGGTGTGCAGAGCCAGTGTCTATTCTGTGACGAGCGCGGGACGAGGGTAACTGAAGGGGTGCATCTCTATGTTTGAAGTTGAAAGTATACCAACATGCCGGGAAAGAACCTGTACCAGCGCTTGCCGTTCCGTCGTACTGAGAGTCTGCTGATCATAGCGAGCATTAGATCTTAATTATGGCGAATATCACAAGCAGAGGAAGAGGTGGGGAGGCCCGTAGCTATTGCTGCTATCGAGTTGCATGAGGCTTCATCAAAAAGAGCTATCTTCATCCCGCGAGGAAGCACAACCGGCGTTGCAGAACGTTCAGCACCCACAATGTTGCTACTCCTTTTGTCATGCACACAACAGAACAAGGCACAAGTATGTCCTTCTTTAAACAGTCCTTGCGTAGAGGCCCAACTACGAGGTCAACACAAGCATCATCAACCGCTGTGGAAGAGACTCGAACGGGTGTCAGGCACCAAAATGGTGCTATCACTTCATCAATCACACTAAGTGTGTTCCTGTCTTCACCACGGTAGTCTTCTTCGGAAAGCGATGGTAGAAACAAATTGTTTAGTGATATTTCCCCACTACCACAGTCAACGGAAGCACCGCATTGCTCCAGGAAATCGATACCAAGAATGACATCGTGCGAACAACGAGATAGAACCAGAAATTCCGATACAAATACTTTTCCAGCCAATGAAACACTGACAGCACATACACCAAGAGGATTAAGCCACCCGCCGCCTACACCACGAAAGGTGATTGTATCATCCCATGAAAACATAACTTTGCGACCTAAGCGGTTTCTGAGGGCGAGGTCATCACAGACACAGTCGCCCCAGTGTCAACTAACGCCATCGTCGGTATTCCATCAATCAACACATTCACTTTGTTTTGATCATAACAATAGGCAGAGGTATATCTTGAAAAGACCGTCCGGCGACCTCACCTCCATTGGTCACGGATGCTAGTTTCCCTGCGGCGCAGAAGAACGACGCAGAGGAGACGGCGAGCGACGAGAACGGTTGGATGGTGGTGTCAAACTCCGCTCGGATGCTGGCGAATCACTGCGTCTGGTCTCGCGCGAAAAACGGTCCCTTGGAAACAAGTCGGTTGTCCGCAGGTCATATGAAGCACCGGGTCTTGGTGACGAAGACATGGCTGGTGTCCTTCGTGATTGGCGGCGTCGTTGGCGGCAATACGAGCAATATGCCCAGTGAAACCACAGTTGTAGCACACGGGAGGGTCACGGTTTATACCATATTCATTGGAACGAATCCTGGGCCGCTGCTGTCGGCGAGGAAGTTCGTTATCACGCGAAGAACGGGTTTCTGCCACTCTCTGGAATTCATTGTATTCGTCGTAAGTTACATCTTGGTAGTAGGGTCGGTACTGTCCTTGCCGCAGCGGGACGTAGTCCGGCTGAGAGCCCTGAGTATAAGATTGTGGCTGTGCTCGTCGTGATCGTGCGTCATAGGCAGGGCCTCTATCGTATAGACGTGGCTGATACTGAGGTGTGGCATCAGAATCCTCAAAGCTCTCCGCCACTCGGTTCGAGGAGAATGAAGCAACGTTTCACTCGAACTCTGGTGGCTGATAGGGGGGATGAGTGCTTGGGCGGTTTGCCACTTGCGCGTACAGGCCGAGTTCTTCACGTACTATCTGCCGGATTGTTGTTGCAAGATCAAGCGCCTGGTTGCTGTATATGCTCGCGATGGTCGTCACATTGGGTAGCCTGCCGAACTTTGGCGTGATGCGCCTCGTCTTTAGTTGCTAGAAATTGCGGCAATGACGAATGACATCGGTGACAGATGTCAAGGTGTCTTTCGCGATGAGGAAACTGTAAACATCCTCGGCGATTCCTTTTAGAATGTGCCCGACTTTGTCTTCCTCAGACATTCCGGAGTAAATGGTCCTACATAGCTTTATGACTTCCTCAATGTAGGTCGTGCAAGTTTCCCCTGGCACTTGAGCGCGTTGCATTAGTGTCTGTTCTGCTCTTTTCTTTATCGTTGTTGGGTCGCCGAAACGCTCTTTGATTTCAGAAACAAATCTGTCCCACGTCGTTAGCGTTTCCTCCCGATTCTCGTACCACATTAATGCAGTATCCGTCAGAAAGAACGCGACGTACAAAAGCTGAGAAGCGGCATCCCATTTGTTAGCGGCGCTCACCCGTTTGTAATGGATGAGCCAAGCCTCGGCGTCTTCACCTGGTCTGCCGGCAAAGGGACGAGCATCTCTCAGTTGTGGAGCCGAACTGGTCGGCGCAGAAGTCGAGAGGGGTCGGTGTTCATTTGCGTTGTGGGACATGTCCAGACAGACGGATTCGGTGGAAGTCCAGCAATGCGACGGCTCCGTCGAAGAACTTGCGGTTCACCTTCCGTCTTCATCAATTACCCCGCACGTCCACCACAACTGTAACAGCGAGCTGTGATAAGATGGTTTTATTTAGAGGAGGTGAACGATGCTCGTTTGCGGCAGCACACTGCGATCGTGCCAAGACTCTTCGTCTTCCTCTGCTTCTCTTCTCTACCTTTTTCTTGTCTGTTACAATATCAAACACAGAACTCTTACATCAGCTGAAACGATGACTTCTTTCTTCCCGTATTACTTTCCTTTCCTCTTCTCCCGGCGCTGGGTATCTTACAGGGCTCAGCCCTGGTTAACTTCTGTGCTTTTCTATTCGTACTCTCTTTATGCAACCCGAGACTCATATGTTTAGGAGAAGGACGTAGCAAAAGGTTAAGAGAAAGGCACATGGGTTAACCAGGATAAAATTCCGGTTTGTTACCTTGCGATCACACGCTTAGGACACATTAATGAAGACGCGGTCCTAATAAATCACAAGGCTAATGAAACTGCTTTAGATAGAGTGTCCTTTATTATCTGTGAAGAACGCTTTTTCCCATTTGCCAGAAAAAGGAGATTTGTGGGCTACCTGAATTATGCATAGTCGCACATGAAAGACTATTAGTCCGAACCGCCCGGCTAGAGAGCAAGCACTTAAAGTAAGCAGCTTTGAATCGTTTTATACCCACCCCGACTATGGGGATGATAGTGGCGCGAGTGGTTAAGTTTTCGGGTCAGAAGGGTATACCTGAAACTAACAACGTTAAGTTTGTCATTGAAGAATAACACAATTTTCCGGCACGCAAAATTTTGGCGCGGTTAAGTAAGGCGGCGGTTGCAAATGTGCGACTTAATTACGAGGCGCTTTCAGGCAAACGGTGTTTTATTTTATAAAAAAAAAAGCCTAGCAGTTTTCAGTTTAGTTTTGCTGTTCGTTAATATAGTTTTAGATAGAAATGTGTCACAGTAGATTCGACCCGTTTATTTTTTCCGAAAACAATGCAGTCGGAATACACGAATTCCACCCTCCCCTCATTTATTTGCTTCTAATAGTTTCCTGCTTCAATAGGAAAGTTCCCCAGAGTTTCTTAACAATTCATAAGATTAATCACACTCTTCGAAAACTTCCACTACACTCCTTCGATGTGCCAGCATAGTTTCAAGAACGCGTGTTGCTTTAAAACTTGCGTTCTTGGGAAGCAAACGACAAAAAAAAAAAACATAGCGTGCTGGCAACTACAGCCTTGTTAGTGTACTGCTGCACTAATTTGCGTACTCTTAAGCTGAAAATGAATAAAAGCCCGAAAACGTTTCAGTAAAGCACCAGGTTATGTAAGTCGAAACAACGCAAATGCTCAAGAACGAGAACGGCAACATCGATCGAGTCGACAGACTTTTAAAGCACGAATTTAATCTCGTCTAATTTGAGTAGAGCACCTGTGCACAACGCCAAAGGCGAGGTCTTGAAGCAAGGCTGTCTTTAATTTCATGCCGTGTCCTCCACGTGCGATGGGCGACGTTTCCTTTTGCTTTTATGCACGTTTCGATGCGCCGCGGATTTGTCTGCCTTCGCAGCAAGCTGGTGTCCCATCGTTACATTTTTCTTGCATATTATATTTCCTCTATTAATTTTTTTGCACGCCACTTCCTAAGTGAAGCCCTCTAGAAGTGTAGCATAATCGCAAACGAGGCTGCTGATGAGCATTGCTCGTTACAGAGAGTGCAGTCAATGTGCCAGCCAATTAGCAAAACTTTAGAGTATACCGTCTTAAAAGAAAAAGATGAAAAATATTACACTAGCCACGTAAATCTTGAAAATTTCAGCTAAGCTGGCTGATCTCACGGGCCCAACACGGCTTACTTCGCCTATGCTATATATAGGCCTTGCCCTGGCGTCGAGGAAGTATAGCGAACCACAGTGGTCCAGCAGTCGAAAGTAACGGTACATGCAGATAGTATACTAATGGTGCTCACTTCAATGGCTGCGCGACGAGCTGCATGGTTGTGACACTTCTGTGTGGTGTAGGGAGTGGTGGAATAAACGCGGTAGCCTATTAAATGATTTAAGTGTACTACGCGGAAGAAAACACGGACGGGAAAAAGACAATGACAAGCGCAGACTATAAACTGAAGCTTTATTCATCCCGCATTGCATATATATATATATGACAACCAGGAAAAAAGCGAAGAAAGAAAAGAAGGAAGGTAGCATTTGAAAAAAAAGTCAGACTTCACATACGCGAAGCACGAGCCAGAATATCAGATGAATTACACACATGCGCCATTTGCCAGAAATTGAAGCTCCTTATCATTCATTGATATGTGGGGTATAACGTCCCAGAACCACCATATGATCATGAGAGACGCCGTAGTGGAGGGCTCCGAAATTTTCGACCACCTCGGGTTCTTTAACGTGCACGCAATTCTGAGCTCACGGGCCTACAACATTTCCGCTTCCATCAGAAATGCAGCCGCTGCAGCCGGCATTCGATACCACGACCTGCGGGTCAGCAGCCGAGTACCTTAGCCACTAGAGCACCGCGGCGGGGCGAAGCTCTTTATCTAGGAGGTCAACCGAAGGTTTGCTGATGCAGTTGATAGTCTGCGCTCGTGCTTGTCTTTTTCCCATCCATGTTTTCTACCGCGTAGTACTCTTGGATCATGTATCACCAACTGTCCGAAGTCCACTTTGATTAGCCTATTAAAATCGGGTTATTATCAAGAGCTAATACCGGTAATCATTTTTATGTGTTATCAACGCGATGGGTACGTCATGATGGTACAATGCTAGCGACGCGCCAACATCCATTCGACGTGGGATTTTTTATGGATGAATTGCTACAATTTTCCTGGACTTTTATGAAGAAACATTGCGAAAGTGCTCAGAAATAAGCGACCACCCATGTTTGCTAAATTATTCCTATAGGCTTGAAAGCATGGACCTTGTTAAAAAAGTTATCGTACGACATTGATCTCTCTCATTAACTAACAGCTTTTATTACTACTCATCCCACGTTTAGGATTGGCTAGAATTTTCGCTGACGAAGAATTATAAGGCAGGGCTTTTTTTCGTGAATAAGCAGGACCTTACTTTTTTATAAGCATTTGCTGATTTGTCTTTCTAATGTTAATCTGACTTCAGTGAACAAAATGTCTTATTCTCGGCCAGCGACCGCAAGATTATTTATATAAATTAATCAAATGATTTATAGTCCTGGGAAGCATCACAAAAAGATACATGATTAAGAGAAGACAACGTCAGAAGATTCGAAAATTTTTGTAGCTCTCATTAAAATTATGACATCAATGGTTCATGCACTTACCAGGCTGTAGTTGAAGGCTTGCGATAGGATCCCTTCGTCCACCAGCTTCCGTTTAATGTACTCCGCGGCCTGAACCATACCCTGCAATGATACAGTGGAAACATGTAGGAATAACAGTGTCGCCACCATTTTAGCTGACATCGATAAAAATTTATTGGTGAGGCGATTCGGCGATTACGAGTGGGCTGCTGGAGAATAGGGGCCGAATGAGCAGGTACAATGAAATATTTGTAGCTTTTTAGCGTAATTTCTTTAGTTTGCTCCTTCAGTTCTCGCTAAGCCAAACGTCTGCGCAACATTATGCATGCCAGAGGTCTCAAGCTCACATCAGATAATGGGCAGCAGTCTCAAATTTTTGTCCCGCATAGGGCGGGAATCACGAGCGAGCGCAGGGTTCCCTTCAGGGTGGGGGACGAATGTTTGTCACAGCACCCGTGTCACAAAACGAGCGCTCAAAAAGGGCGCGTCGCCAAATTCTCGCGATGAAACGCCGGAAGGATGCCTCGAGGTCAACGATAAAAAAAGAAAACAAGAATTTAAAGACTCCCCAGGCGCGCGTCCCTCTCCCCTCGGAAGCGTGGGTTCGCCGACGAACCTCCTCTCATCGGCGTCCGAGCAAGCCCTGGAACGTTCTCGATGGAAAGGGGCATGGTGATGCAGGGTTGCGTCATCCGTCGCGGACGGCCCTCGTACCGTCTCACCCTTTCCCCAGCCTTCGCTGCGTATCGCGCTGACGAAATGATGAGAACTTTCTGGAATCTCGCGCGGAAGGTATTTAATCGAGCAGCCGAGATGGGAGATGAGGAGAAGACGGAAGTTAGCGCCAGAGCGCGTAGGGTATTCCGCCGTGTAGTCGGCGAAGGTTTTGTCCGTAGTGACAAAGCAGGAGAAGAAGAAAGTATGCGCCAGAGTGCGTAGGGTGTTCCGCTTTGTGGGCGAAGCCTTTTGTTTTCCGTGACAAAGGAGGAGAAGAAGGAAGTGGAGAAGAAGAGGATTTCCACCTGAGGGGTGAAGACTCGAGCTGCAGGCAAGAGTGTGTGTCTACCGCTATCGAGCGAAGACGCGTGGCAACAGCTGCGTGTGTGAAGCCGATGTGTTTCCGGCGAAGAAGTTTGGAGCCTGGAGAGCCGCCAATTGAAGACGCGAGGTTTCCTGGAAGAGAAACTTCGGGGGCAGCGGAACGACAACAACGCCGGACTTTGAGTGAGTGATTCTCAGAAGAGTATCATTCAGACTTTTGTTCCAAGAACTTTGGACTGAATAAGTTTTCTAACTCTTTAGTCTTTAAGTGTCTTGGTTGTTCGATGCATGCGACTGCATGTAGTGCGTATTGTTGTCTGTGCCCGTTGTTTCGAGTGTGGCTGATTGTATTGTGTAGTACATTGTTTGATTGGTGTCATATTGTATTCAACTATTGTCGAGTGTGCATACTTGTGTATCGTTTTGATCTGCCATAACTGAGAATATAATTTTGTTTTGTTTATCAACTCTCGGCTCTGACTTGTTCTTTGGGCCACAGCCGGCGTCCGCTGGCGCGCCAAATAGGACCACTTCTAAATTGTCCACGCTTTCGTGGTGCGGTTCGGGGGGCCAATACTTCAGCCCTTGGAATTAGCCCGGCGATCGCCTACCGAATTAACGGGACCTGTGACAACCCCTCCCCTTCTTATCATGTCAATATATGGGGCCGACTTCACACACCCGTCTCACCTTCCTCCCTACGTCAATATATGGGTCCGGCTTGAGTATATCTAGCCCATGGCTCATTTCTGAAAGAGATTTGGTGTCAGGATTCCAGAAACATTTCGCTATCGGTCTCCACAATAACTAAAATCTGGACGCCGATCATGTATTATTGAGCTCGTGCTCCGCGGTTCAGTTTTAACAGAGAATGATCACATGGGGTGTTTTGCGAAAGAAAATAAAGTTTAGGATCAGTAACGTGTGTGCGGCTTAACCGAGCAAAGCGTTCTTAGTCTCGATCGGCGCGCAAACAGTGAAAGCACAATTTAGCAATGTCACAAACACTGGCCAGGCCATAAAAATTAGCAGTGGCTTCGATATTCCAGGTTATACATAGCGTGAACTACGGACGGGCGAAACACGGACGGACGGATTGGAAGATGGATGGACGGACGGGAGGACGGACTAGCGAGTGAGCGATCTTACGCGAGTCAAGCGCCATTCCACTAGTGACACGTCACTTGCAGGATCTTCCAGGCTTTGTCCGGCGCGCCAGCTGTGCGCCGTGTGACGTCATTAGTCCTCGCGCGTGCGCAGAACTGATAAAGCTAAGTCACGCGAAAGTGCTCCACCACGGCCAGTGTAGCGAACGCTAAAAAAAATATATGGGACGAAAGAGTGTCTTGCGCGGGCCGCTAGCGAAGGGTAGGCGGGTCACGTGTATGAGATCACTTATCTGTGCCGTCTGTTACTTTGCAGATAGCGTGTGATAAAGATAACAGATAATAGACACATTCCTTTACATTGCTTCGGCGTTAACATGCGTTCCGTTGATCATTCGTCGCAGTTTTTGCCTGTCTTTTTTTTACTGTTTGTCCTCCGCTGGCGACACCTTTCTTTGTAATCTCTGTATTTCTCTCCAATATTTTCGCCTGGACTAGCCTGAGCGTTTGACCAGATTTCATGCTACTTGTGCTTTACACGAAGTGCGGATTGCTCTTTTGTACAATGATCTACCACTTTTGTCCGGTGATCTGCCATTTGGGCTACAACAGGGGGCACTTTATCGTCAACTTTTCTGAAGTGTATTTATGTGTCCTTAATACCTGAGATTGTTAGCTAGCGCCATTCCAGGCCCAGGCGGCCGGTGCGGAACACTCACTGCCTAGGACGGAAGGGGTAGCTGTTCGTCTACGTCAATTCATTTCAGTTTACACGAGAATCACTGCAATGACGTCAGGAAACCACAAACAATGTCCACTACGTTTCTATTGGCATAGTTTCACTGATATGAGTCAAGAAAAAGATCTGTAGAGACGTGGCGACGCGTAGTACGAGACCTGGCGAGTCCGAGGCTACAATGTGAGCGGCACAAGAAGCATCCCAAAATAGCATGTGACGTCGCAATCACGTGACGACTAATCTGCGGCGTCATCATGTCATCATCGTGGCGTAACTTTATATGGTGACCTCATTACATGACATCACCACTTCGTCGAAGGTGGGATCATTCCTGACGCAGTGAAACCAGTGAAGAGGCGCAATGATATACAAAGGAGAACGGGTGCAATTTCGTGTCTAGTAAGAGACATAAAATTGACCCCTTTATAACAACTTTATTTGGTTCACAATGGACGGAAGTAAACTCGACGTCACCTGGCAAACAAGACCACCCTAAAAGAACCTTCCTGTCGGGCGGATTGGTGTTGTACTACAGACAACATTTCTGGCACAAAGGTGCGAAAAAAAGAATACTCAGAAGACAAGAAAAAAACACAGTGTACAGGGTGAGAACTAAAGATCATCAGACTTTATTTCGGAAAAAAAAAGACCATGTATAGTTGACCGCGGTCCGGTGGCTGCGTGAGATTAGATAGAGGCACTGGCTATGCCGTGGTGGTCTAGTGGCTAAGGTGCTCGGCTGCTGACCCGCAGGTCACGAGATCAAATCCCGGCTGCAGCGGCTGCATTTGCAATGGAGGCGGAATTGTTGTAGGCCCGTGTGCTCAGATGTGGATGTAAGTTAAAGAACCCCATGTGGTCGAAATTTCCAGAGCCCTCCACTACGACGTCTCTCATAATCATATGGTGGTTTTGGGACGTTAAACCCCACATATCAATCAATTAGACAGAGGCGCTAATACCCAGGGTAAAAAGTAACTGGAAGCTTCTCGTAGCGAGAGAAAAGGCACAGACTGTATTAGCGACACTTCGGTATGTTTCTTCAATCACGAGTATAGCTTCTTTGACTTGATGCTCGATTAGCGACGAAGCGGCGGCGAGCATGCGCAGGGGTCTGTTTTCCTGGGTATTTTCCAAAATAAAGTCAGTTGATCTCAACCTGTGTGCTCTATTTCTTTTCTTTTCTCAGTATTCCATTCTTTCCCGCTTTCGCGCTGAAAATGTCGTCTCACCACCCTCACGTGGGCCCTTGGAATGGCCAGAGTTTGAGATAAAGTTATCGCTTTACCGTGAAGCCTCTTCTCTAATTGACGGTAAATAAAAAGGCTGACATTTTTTTTTATCACAGCTACTTTTTTTTCGGAGCGTTTCTTTTCGCAAACGTAACATGACCACTTGAAACGTGACATTGGCAGTGTGAGTGGTTATGCATTATACCCCTGTCACACGGGCACCCGCGAAGACCGTTTAACTCCCTCGTCCTTACGACAACGAAGATGCGGTCCGTGTCACACGGCCACCCTTACGCAAACGAAGGTAAACGGAGCGTTTCGCAAAGGACGTTCAACGATCTCCCTTCGCAGCGAAACGAGGTACTCTCGTCCCCAGCAGTCTAGAGGTCAGAGAAAAATTTCGAGCACTAAGTGGCCGCAGTGAAAGAATAATACATTTCGGCAATCTTAAACGTTCTTTCGTTGTAGTACTCATTCACAACGCGTGTTTGTTTACATATATTTACGCCCGCCAGAGTTCACTTACTCTCAACACCGATGCTCTACACTCCGTGCCTCGCACGTGGTGCCTCGCGAGTCGGGCCGGCCGGCGCCATTGAAAAATATTTCGTCCATGCGTGTGGGTGTGGTCGTCGCTGTGTCACTCATGGCTGAAGAACACAAAATGTGCGCTCACGAGGCAAGGAAGCACAACAGCTTTCGCACACGGGCATGAACGCAGGCAACAAAACAACTAAAAGCACAATGTGGCCAGCGTCACTAGCAGCATCGCTACAATTAGCAAATTCGTTTTTATCTGAAAAGATTTTTATGGTTTGTTAGCCTCTCACCTCCTTAACAGTGTTTTTTTTTTTGTAAAAACGCCATAACGAGGATTCACAAAAAAATCAATAGAGATGAAATTAGAATACTTTTCCGAAAATCAAACAGCGCCAGCTGAGCCCCCTCGCGCCAACTGTTACAACATTTTCATAGCCGTGTGACACTGCCACAACTCCTTCTCCGTCAAACCACCTTGGGGAGATTTACGTTGACGGTGTTCAACGGAGTATGGTGGTGGCCGTGTGACAGGGGTATTACACGGGAAGGCGTTACCGGAAGCTCCTCCGTTTTGTAACAAATTGTAACACACCATTTTACCTTTCGAGAAAGTTAACATATTTCGGTTACATGTGCGTTAACATTAGCAGTTATATTTATTTCAATCTTCACCTCTCCACCCACTTTAAAGATACGCAATGCACAATATAGATGACGCGGCAAATGAATAAAAGTAACGCAAGCTGTTATAGGAACACCGCATTTTTTTCGTCAACTTAGCGCACCAGAAAAAATACTCTTTTCATGTAGCAAAACATTTGTTCTTCTTTCTAAAAAATTCACTTCTGGTTGTCTTTAGCGCTTACAGCATCTACAGTTATATTACTGAGCAGTAGCACAGGGAGGAAATTGGAGGATCACGCTGTCTTTTCCTTTTTTTTTTTTTCATAAGACTTAACTGCGTCATACTAGTCGAGAGCTGCGCAATATTTACTTTGCTGAGCCAGGGCTGGTAGTGAAGTCTCGTTTCGTGCTTCATTTCACTCGGAGAAAATGACTTTAGCGATTGCACTGCATGGGTAAAATCCCTCAGAGGCAAAAGCAAAAGTAGCTAACGATGAATCGGCTTTTCAGCCACTAATGCTGCGGAAAACCTTGAAATTTTTTGGAGCGTCTTTTCGTCAAAACAGCTTTTCAGGTAAAAGCATCTCCGTTGAACTGGAAGCCACCTGTAAAATAGGTGCCTTAAAAATAACTTTTTTCTTGTAATAATCTCAGACAATATAGTAGGGACGAACTAAACTAACGTGCTTTATTTCGTGCTGGTAAAGATAACTAGCCAGATTTATGTATACAGCTAACCTGAGGAAGTAACACTTTTTTTGTTATCGAACGAATAAAGCATTCAGTTATAGTTTCTCGAGAACTCGTACGTCACTGAGTCAGACTGAGTTTTAGTTGGTAGATTGACGACGTATCAGTATGCATGGAGAGGTTCGGACGGGGCAAAAACAGGTTTCGGCATAGCGACGAGCCCCACATCACCAAGTTAAGAGTGAAAAACAAGACGGACAAAGGAAAGTATATGTGAATACAGAGCGAGTGAACAACGCAGATGCTGTGCCTACATACAAAAAGAAATGTGACACAAATAATGAAGCATTACTATGGACATACTAGCACACTGGACAAATAATAATAATAATAATAATAATAATAATAATAATAATAATAATAATAATAATAATAATAATAATAATAATATTAATAATAATAATAATAATAATATCTGGGATTTTACGCCCCGAAGCTGCGATACGCTTCTGAGAGACGCCGTAGTGAAGGGCTCCGTAAATTTCAACCATCCGTTGTTTCGTGACACGGGCCTCAGCCGTCTCAATCAAAAATCGACCACAGCGGCCGGAATCGAACCCGCAACTATCAATTCGGCAACCGATCCCTACAGGCATTCCTGCAACGTCGGCGGGTGATGCTAAATCAAGCATATATTCAATATCAAACTATTAGAATGTAAAGTACGTAAAAAAAGCGTGAAAGGTTATGCGCACCTTGTGACCCAGCCAGTCCTCGTGTGGTGGATTGACCGGAAGTGGCTCGCCTTCTGCATTCAGATCCGTCAGCACATCCTGTTTGTGAAGATGAGACAACAACCAAGTACGCTATACTTCGCTTAGGAAGAGGCGCTGGGCGCCTGTTGAATCTGGAACGGGCATCTGTTTGCTCATGCCCATACAAACATCCGACATAACAGACGCTGGTCCAGGATGGACATCTGTACCTTATCACCATTTACCACCCGGCAATTTCTTAGCGCTCGAAGAACGGGAGATGCGGGAATAATTTGCAGCGCAAGCGACGCGGACACAAAAGCATGACACGGGAGGAGGAAGGAACGCTAACTAGTACGAAGGTTTGTTGGCCACCATACGCCGGTATATACTGCCGGTCGTCATCATCTCCCCTGCGCGCTGTTATGAATTCGGGTTCGCGATGGTAGCGGTGGCGAAGAGCGGCGAGCAGTAGAGCGGACTTCGCTGAAGCATTAGCCCGGAGGCGAAGCAGGGAGGCAATCCCTTTTGAAAACAGCAACAAGAAGGAGCGTTTACTGTAGCAGGTTGTCGTTGGTACAGAGCCGGCCAGCACGACAACGGCGGCTGGGGAAAAAATCCTCTAAACATGGGGCCGGCACGGCCTTAAATAACGTTTTGGTCTTTTCTGCGAGACCAGTTCCCCGGAACGGGCACGGTGGCTCGGCGGAGGAGGCGACGCTTTGCCCGGAACTGCTCGGTGGCTCGCCGCCGTCTGCGTGGAAGGTGGCGCTGGAAGGAAGGGAGAGTTCGCCAGAACTGCGCTGGTTCTCGTGGGAACAAGTGCTGCCGAACGAGGACCATGCTTGTGGCATAACAGCGCATCACTCTCGTATATAGGAAAGATTAAGAGTTTCCAACAAATACGCTACAGGGAACTCTGGCGCTAGTGTCTATGGAAGCTGAAACGCCAGCGCCGGAATGGTAGGGGGCGCACAAATTTGTCTATATTCGTTCTTTCGGCTCTGTTCGGCTGCGTGTGGCCTGAATCCCCTTTCCCCACGAAGAAGTTCAGTACAGGTTTAACAGTTTACACTTCACCACCCTCACCTTATTAGGCTCACCAATTTACATTCACTCACGAAGCTCACAACGGTTCGTTCTTTTATTAGAAAAGAAAATCAAGACACATCAACAAATAAAATGCGTTCGAAGACCACAACTGCGAATAATGGGCAAACTAGAGTACTATATACCCATCTTTCCCTAGGTCGCTGAACGATCGAAGCGCCCGAGGCTCCTCCAGTTAAGTTTAGGAAACTCTATGGGCAGGATAGCCCATCATCCAGTGGGTGTACTGATGGCGTTCTCACAACGAGTGGGGGCATGGTCCCCCACTAACAGCTCCTGCGACCCTTCCCCACCTCCCCCTTTCTTTGTCACCTTGGCAAAAATAGAGGTATGTATCAGCGACTATATATATATATATATATATATATATATATATATATATATATATATATTCCAGTAGATCCTCCGTGAGCGGTCACAACGTGGTTTATTTCGACGTTTCGGCCTAGAGTCTGGCCTTCATCGGGATTAAAGATACAGTTTGTTGGTGCTCAGCTTCCAACAAACTGTATCTTTAATCTTGATGAAGGCCAGACTCTAGGCCGAAACGTCGAAATAAACCACGTTGTGACCGCTCACGGAGGATCTACTGGACTATATGCAACGCTACGGCCACTCAACCACCATGCCTGCCTATATATATATATATATATATATATATATATATATATATATATATATATATATATATATATATATATATATATATATATATATATATATATATATATATATATATATATATATATATACTTGCCGACGAATGTCGCCCCCACAATTCAAATATACTTCTGGAGTATTTGTTGGGACCTTCGATGCAAAAATTTTGATCTGTCTGTCTGCTCATTTGTCTGTTTGTGCGCTCTAACAGTATTCTAAACGGCATCAAAGTGGCCAAACGATACTCCAAACAGCCGAACCCATCCGCAGCACCCACCAATATTGCTCAAGATTTAGTGTTCATACTTGTGCGATTGCAATTAAAAAGCAATTGTTTCCCATATCTGTGGCACCATAACAACACGTCAATATTCTGTATGTGTATGTTTTACTAGAAAAGGCATACATAAGTAATCCTAAGGACCATAGCGTTTATCACGCTGCGTTGACCATGCAACGCCTGCACGAAAAGGCAAGTGTTTCCAACGCTTTGCTAAGATGACACGGTGGTGGCACCTACCCGTCGATTTGCGTTCTACACGTTATCACCTCTTAAGGCTGGTGCACACCGGCGACTAGCAGCGGTCGCGCGACCATTCGTGACTGGCGACCAAAAAGCGACTGATGTTCACACCGACAGAGGCTGCATGCGAGCGACCGGAAGTCACAAAACCGGAGAGTCACGTCCGGATCTCGTTATGAGCGAGAACTCCTGAGACCGGCGCGATCAGCTGATCGCCGCCAGCTGAGTCCGTTCTCGCACAGCGTTCCCAACAGCGTCAAGTTCGATTCAAGCGAAGAACAAGACAATTTCATGGTGCTGATGCACTGTGCCATGGTGTCAGCGCTGGCATCACAGATGCCTCCAAAGAAAAAAAAAGCCGGTAGAGTATGTGACCATCCTTTCGATCGCGGGAGTTGACCGGCCATGCAAGCCGCCTGCCTTCAGAGCTGCGCTGACACAACGAGGAGTATTTCCGAGAGTCGTACGTATTCAGAAACCATCCTTGAATTTCCCTTGACTTGCCACAGCCTACAATGCAGCACAAATGCGTCTCGAACGTGGAGTCTTAAGTCGTTGCCAAGGCATGAAGTACAAACGCGTTCCAAACACGCTGCGTTGAATGTGCTGACAAGCCAAGTTCAAGACAAAAAAAAGTTTCCGAATACGGGGAAAAGACAGTGCACAATTTATTTTCTCTTTACTTTGACGGTGTTTAGCTTCTTGCGAATGCCACCACGTAAATTCGACACTTTGCTAGAGTTGCTGCGGCCCGCCATCTCCAAGCCAAGTATTCCGTGGTGGCCATGGTGCCACAGACCCAGAGGAACGCACTCGTTTGTATCTGGCGGCAGGAAACCAGCGCAATGAAAAAAAAAATTGAGCATCGCTGATTGGTTAAGCAGCTTCGCGACTGCAGTCGCGCGACTGAAAAATCGATCAAGAAGCGACTGGCCAACGCAGTCGCTTTGCGACCGTTTGCGATCGTTCGCGACTGGTTGCGATCGTTCGCGACTGGTTGCGATCGTTCGCGACTGGTTGCGATCGTTCGCGACTGGTTGCGATCGTTCGCAAATGGTCGCGCGACCGCTGCTAGTCGCCGGTGTGCACCAGCCTTAAGACGGGCGCGCACACCCATCTCAGAGCCACGCGCTTCGTTTTCCAAGAAAGCTACCAAATGGCGCTCATGTCTCACGTGTGACGTGACTTGATGCGCTCGTTCGCTCCCGCTGCACGCTCGAGGCACTCTAACGCAGCGTCTCCAGAATACCATTCATCTATTTTCTTGCGCATAACATCAAATAAACATTCTGTTCACTCTCTCCAGACGCAAGACTACCGTCTTTCGACGACGTTTGCAGTGTAACATGCGGACGCGGGGCCGTTTTTTTTTTTTTTGCGCACTTCAGTGTCTCGGGCCCTTTGCTAACAACAATATATGCCACGCCAAAATTCGATTGCAGTGACGTAAACCACACTCTAATGAAAGCCAACTATCACGCGCTGTTTTGTTTTACTGCAGAAGGCCCGTGTGCTCAGATTTGGGTGCACGTTAAGGAACCCCAGGTGGTCGAAATTTCCGGAGCCCTCCACTACGGCGTCTCTCATAATTATATGGTGGTTTTCGGACGTTACACTCTGCACATCAATCTGTTTTCTTTTGCGTTATTAGCGTGCTCTCTTCAGCGATTCTTTACACGCCACACGGTCTGAAGTTGGTACGCACGAAGATATACAATCGCACATAAATGGGTCGTGCAGACGTTTTCAGCCTTCGTCGGTTGATGCATCTAAACATTTGCCCATGTGTCATGCGACACTCAGCCCCGCAGTGCACAGGTACCGTTGCGTAATGCAGTTACGCAATTTCTGTGGCCACGGCAATTTCAGGCCGTATAGAAAGATTGCACTTGAAAGCGCGCACGCAAAAGAAAGCTTTCTCAAAAAGGAAAAAAAAAACATTTGCCTCGATGAGCTGTAGTGAGCACTATCGATCAAGGCCTTCTTATAGGGAGTGACAGCACTGGTATTTCACCATTTTGAAATGTTTCTAGGGAGGTGAAGGCTACGACTGGCCAACTTTTATGTTTTGTTATCTCATATATATATATATATATATATATATATATATATATATATATATATATATATATATATATATATATTCTTCAATCAAGCACCTTTCGTTTCTATCCTATTTACCTCTTCCTGACGCACAGCAAGCGTTGTGCATCGAGAAAATATATCCAGTCAAAAAATGAGCGTACACAGAAAACGAAGCAGAAGACGGGAAAGAGGCTATACATGTGCGCCATTTTCTTATACAGTGGGACATTTTCCATGTTTCCGTCTTCGTGGTGCTCAGGTACACGTACTCATCAGTCACATCGCCGCGGCAATCTGCCGCGCAAGTGTTCTAGTCACTTTCCTGCCTTCTTCTCCGTTTCTTGAGTACGTTCAGTTTTAGGCTGGATATATTTTCTTGACGCAATGCACCAGCTAGCCAAGCGACGAGTGTTATTACAAGCGTCAGGCCCCCCTTTGTACGAACAGCTAGTCACTATCCTTTCGTCTCTAGCTACAGCTTTCTTTATATATTTGTACCTGATCACTATAGTCATAATATACGCATAGACGAAATAATCGAGAAAAGAGGAAAAGCTGTGCACGTTCGCCTTCTTCATCGTAAATTTAGGAACGAAAGCGTCATGATTGATTCGAGATTCAAAGATGGAAATGCTAAAAAAAGAGAGCGTGTAATCTCGAGGTTATTCTTTGCTTAAGCAATCGCGGACCTTTATGAAACCGAAAATGACTGGCTGGTCCACGATATGTGAAACAATGAAGGCAAATCACATCTCGCGTTCACGCAAGGACATTTTTGAAAAGAATTTTTTTCTGGCGACTGTGTCATGAAAATAACACGCATTGGTATACAGACAAAATTACCGTAATTATAACAGAATGATAGCAGCGGCTTGACTACACACACACACACACACACACACACACAAATATACATATATAATTTTCGCCAAAACTTTGTAACATACTACATCAGCACCTCTTTCGGTATTTGGGCACAAGAAGAAAGCCGAATCGCTTAAACATCATTGCCGGTGGCAGGCTAACGTGATAACGTTAAGGAGCTCACTTCGCGGAAATTCCGGTTTCGGCGCCATTGGTTGAGTCAACAATCATCATCTCGTCCGTGACCGAAATGTTGCACTTCCGAAAACATTTCCCGTACGTTATTGCTCGTGGTTTAATGCATGAAACCAATTACACAGAATGCAGTCATATGCCAAAGCTTTACTGACACAAGCCACTTTCAACTTTATTGAATACATTGTAGTAATCCACAGTTTACACTTCTCGAGTAACACTACACAAAAAAATTGGCCCCGTATCTGCATGTTTCACTGCAAATGTCGTCGAAAGACGATAGTCTTGTGTCTGGAGAGAGTGAACAAAATGTTTATTTGAAGTTCTGCGCGAGAAAATTGCTGAATTGTATTCTGGAGGTGCTGCGTCGAGTCTCGATCCGTGCAGCGAAGGCGAACGAGCACATCGGGGCACGTTAGACACGAGCGCTACCTGTCAGTTATCTTCGAAAATGAAGGAAGGCGTGCGCGCCCGTCTCGCAGGCGATAAAGTGTAGAACGAAAAGCGACCGGCAGGTGCCACCACCGTGTCGTCTTAGCGAAGCGTTGGAAACACTTGCCTTTTTTGAGCATCGCGTTGCACTGTCAGCGCAGCGTGATAAACGCTACGATCCTTAGAATTACTTATGTATGCCTTCTTTAGTATAGAGACACGCATACAGAATAAAGACGTGTTGCTGTGGTGCATCATATATGCGCAATGTTTGCTTCCTAATTGACAATCGCACAAGTATGAACGCTGAATTTCGAGCAATATTGGTGAGTGCAGCGCATAGGATTGGCCATTTGCAGCAACCTTCGGGGCCGTTTAGAATATCGTTACGGCGGACAAACAGACAAATGTACAGATAGACCGACCGACCGACCGACAGACAGACAGACAGACTTAAATTTTTGCCTCAAAGTACACCAAGAAAGACTATCACCTTCAAAAGTACGCAATAGGTGACTGAAGCACGCACTAGGGACAAGATGTCGCTATCACGTTCAACTCCTAAAGGCGATGCTTTGTATCGTACACGTCCAAGCCTTACCTGAAGCGATAACGTTCCTCGTACCGAGACCACGACCGTTCTCTTCTCGTGGTCTACGGCCACGAAGAATGGCGTCTCACCGACCTGTCACGAAGACAACAAAACGTAGAAGAATTAGCCGTACTAAAGAGGGCCAGCCTATTAGCAATGTGGAGCAGCGTTTTAGACAAACAGCTCACCAAACTATCATCTAGAGGACTCGTGAACAAAAAAAAACAATTTTAAATTCAATCCATCACTGCCGAGTAATGGCGCTAACATAATGCACATTTTTTTAATCGTTCCTTTATTCTGGTAGCGATTATGGGATCGCTGCGAGCAGAATTTCTCCGCTGGCGTCAGCGTGATGCTTCGTAATACAGAAAACAAAGCAAATCGGAAATAAGCATGTCTGTTTCGACAGCAATTATGGCTGGTCAAGCGGAAATCGGGGCGGGGCTGCAAGCGGAACTTCGCCGTCAGCGTTGGCGTTATGGTCTGTAATAACACCAAAATCGATAATGTCCTTTGGCAATCGGCGCGCGGTACTCGCTAGCATCGGTAGCGACTATGAGAGGAAGCGCGTGGCTTTCAGCAACGTGAAGTGAGCGAATGTAAACTATTTGCGAAATTTTGAAATATAACGAAACTGCTTTTGCTCTTTAGCGCCGATAAGTATAGCACTGAAGCTCTCATCCAAATATTAGCGTTAAAGAGCTCGTTTCGCGGGAATTCTGCCGTCGGTGTCAGCGTTGACGTAGGCGTCGTTCGTTGTCAGCGAAAAATCATCATATTGTCCGTGACCACAAAATCGAAATATATTATAAAAATTTCAGGATCGGAGTGAGTATCTAAACCACGCCGTATGCGTGGCAAGCAGATGTTCTACCACTCAGCCATACCATTTCTCGATACTGCTTTAAAAAAAGCACTATATGAGTGTTATGTAACAGAGAGGGTCTCCTTATCGCATCAGATGTTGCATAGCAGAAGCTTACAATCGCAGGAGGCGTCAAAAGACGTGATTTGAGCAACGAGGAGGTGTTTTAAGAGCCCACCTATTACAAAACCTCTGACATACTGAATAATCGCCAGCAGTAGAAGCATTAACAAAGTGAATAGCTGCGTAAACTCATGCATTGCAAAACAGACGACGAGTGGACCCTTCGCTTATGCGCAAAATGAATAATTATTGCGTAGTGGGCACCTGATAACTGCACTTGAAGTAGGCATTCACTGATACTTTGAAAACGGCCAATGCTGCGCGCGCAGTCATTCGTTCACTTGCGGCACGGTTCAGGTGTGCACCGAAAACCGAAGCAGGCTCGCGGTTCTGAAAGCGATGCGCAAAAGGCCCTCCTATGCTATCGCGATCCACCCTATGCTATCGCGATCCACTCTTCAAGACGAAGCTCAAGCGTCTTCTATCTTTTTTTTACTGTGGGACGTCCTGTGTCTATTTATTTATTTCTTTATTTATTTGTATAAGAAGTTGGTTCAATAATTAATTAGTTAACTGAGTAGTCAATAATTAATCTTTTCGTAATTATTTAGTCATGCCATAACATAAGCGCCAGATGCATCCGCAGCAAAAAGGTTACTACATCGATGACAGCTAGCACCGTTTCAGCAGACAGGTTAGGACACACATAGAAATGACGAACAAAAAAAATTATGCCGGCAATAATAGGGACTATAATGTGACACTATAAATCATTAATACTTGTTTTCAGCAAGCAATAATATAAATAACTGCACGAAGGAGAAAACGAAAAAAAATCGGTGGATAGGAATTTGTACATTCTCTTTTTTCTAAAAAAACATTCTTCGAAGTAGGCTTCCGTGTGTACCGATCTCTCTTTGTCCGTTGTCTTCGTGGCACCCTACACTTCAACACATGTTAAACCAAGACACCCAGTCAGCCATGCTTACACGATGCAACTGAGTCCCTCCATTGTAAGCGCTGTGGCTCATCAACTCATCATAACCAAGACACAAAGAATGATGAAGAATCGACGGGTGCTGCACTCACGTCCACGTGGTACGTGACGTAGACGACCTCCATGTTGTGGTTGTTGACCATATGCCTGAGCGCCGCGTAGTTGCAGTAGCAGCAGTTGTCCTCCACGACGAGCGCCCGGTCCCGTTTTTTCTTGCGCGTCGGGAAGCAGCAGCACCTGCAGTGTAGAGACAACAAGACGGGAAATCAGCAGTAGACTTACCGAAAAAAATTATTCGATAAAGCTTGAAGCCGAGAGGCGCATGTAGGCTGGTCTAGTCGAGATGAAAGTAAAGAATACGGATAACTATAATGTCGTTAAAAATTGTAACTGATTTTGGTTGGTGTATGGGACCCTTCTTTTAGATGCAAAGCAGCTCTTTGATTAGCCTGTGTAACGCTGTCCGTCCGTGTCTCCGTGCCAATGCGCCGTCCCCGTGCCAACGCGCCGCGCCGCGTTCGCCCCGCCGCAGTTCTTGGAACGATGTCAAGTAGGTAAAGCCGCAACAACGCGTTCACGTCACTCTCTCCCTCACCCGCAGCAGCTGCCGGCTCCTCCCAACACACCTAGCTCATTGTTGCTCGTCTGCCCACTCGCAACACACTTCTCTATCTCTTCACCCTCTCCACCGCCCACAACACTTTACCTCACGTCGCGTGGAAACACTGGAAACACTCTTCCGGCTCGTTTATCTGCGATGAAACATGCACCAAAGCCAACCCGCCGCCCGGGTCTTCGCGTTTCAAAGAAACGTTTACTCGAGTAAAGACTACACCGAGTTTCGCTTGAAACCGTTTTTACAGCATTCGCGTCGACGCCCGTTTGAGCTGGGTCAACGCCGCGAGCACCGGTGCTGCTTCGCTTTCCATCATGGTTCCCTATGGGGAGGTAATCCATAGTTTTTTGTTTGTACAAATGTTACATAAACGTTCGAAAATTCTGGTAAGTTGGAAAACAAAACAGAGGGCAGGGAGATTAACCAGAAACATGACTGGTTGACTGCCCTACACTTAGGGAAGGGGTATAGAAAGTTGACAGATAAAGTGCCATAGGTGAGGCAGCTGGAGTTTCGGTAGGTGACCCAATACGTCCGTAAAACAAGGTGCCCCAGAGAGGTACGTGTTGCGTAAACAGAGTGTAAAGTGTCTTCAAGCTTACCAAAATATCGGAGGCAACCACATTGTAATAACTATTTATTCCATTCACGGGGCGATGGATACGGTGTGAAAAGAAACAGATTACAATGACTGAATGGTTGAAAGTTCTCTAAACAAGCGTGAAATGTGTCAGAACCGCTGGAGGGTTTCGACAGGCGGGCTGATGTTTTTTCGAATAAAACAGGCAGTAAAATAGAGGTTGCAGGAACATTCAGGGCCATAGTGCATCTTCCAACGTGTACCAACTAACCCGAAAACATATTTTATTGTTGAATAGAAAAATAAAAGTACGTGCTTTTCCGCGTATGTAGGCATCACTTGAAAGACCTTACGCTTTAGTGTATCTTGATTAGATGAAGAACGGGACGGCGAATTAGTGCGAAAACCGCCCAATGCCGTCACTCCAAGTTGTATTTGCGAATACTTGCACAAACTCAGCCTTTTCTCACAGCAATGGAGACTGTCTTGCTACTACGTAAGTAAGCGCTAATTCACTACCACTTCATCTTGAGAAGAAATACAGTGTTCCCAGGTAACAGATGTGAAAAACAAAGTACAGACATACAATCAAGAAAGCTTCCCACGATACTAACACAAGGACTCATAATAGTAACTTAAGAGGACGTTATAATAAACATTGTGCAAATTTTCAGGGGTTAAAAATTCTATGTAAATGCAATGCCCAGGCAAGGATAACGAGGACTGAGGATGACCCAGGAATTTTTACTCGATTACCCACGTGACACCTGATGACGTCACACTGCGACCAGCTTACCTGAGGCTGGGAAACAGGTGGCAGCAGCCGGTGCTCCCTCGCGTCATCATGTACATGGGCCAGCCGTAGACGCCCAGTGCGTAGTGCATGTAATGCGTGATGACCATGACAGCCTCGCAGACGTTCTGCACGAGTTGCAGGGTGGGTTGCAATTGACTCAATCAGCGTAGAAAATATAGACACAAGCCCCTCCTTTCCAACCAGATACCTCTGATGCGCCACGACGTTTATTACTCATAGAGTCGAGAAGAATTGGAGTATATTTTGGCGGTCTGTCTCATTTCAGTATACAATAATAAATTCCGTTAGTACGAAGTACAGCGCCTTTAGATTCCGCTGCATTGGTTGCAGACAAGATATAAGCACATTCTCCGAAACAGGGATGGCCAACAGTTTCGGAGCGCACATTTTAGTGCGAGCGTATTGGTTCGAGCATACTGGAGCCAGCGTATCGGAGCGAGTGTATTGGAGCGAATGTATTAGAGCGAGCGTATGGAGCGAGCGTATGGAGCGAGCGTATTGGAGGGAGCGTATTGGAGCGTACGTTTTGGAGCGTACATATGGGAGCGTGGGCTTTACATCGGAATTCGCACTTCCTGTCACATTTTCATATTTATTATTCCTATATATAAACAAAGATAACAGAACCACATATCGGATGGAGCCAGCTGACAGAACAAGCGGTGATTCGATATGCCGTTGAATTAGTTTTTTTTCATCCCACATTTATGCATCGCGTCGAAAAACAAAACATTTAAAACAACAAAAGGCACAGTGATTCAAACAACGCACTGGAGTTGCAACGCAGTGAAGCTAAACACGGAGCTGTTTCTACAGATCGTGCCCATTCTCAATTTTAGAAGTCGGGCTCGTACCCAAAGTAGTAAGTAGCGCGTTGCAAGTACTCGATTACTGATAATCAATGATATTTTTGTAACTTTGTAAAACAATATATTACTCTTTCGGTACTGTGACGTTTTGGGTAGTAAGATTACTTTTGCAATCGATTACTGGCAATCAAGCCCCGCCGCGGTGGTCTAGTGGCTAAGGTACTCGGCTGCTGACCCACAGGTCGCGGGTTCGATTCCCGGCTGCGGCGGCTGCATTTCCGATGGAGGCGGAAATGTTGTAGGCCCGTGTACTCAGATTTGGGTGCACGTTAAAGAACCCCAGGTGGTCAAAATTTCCGGAGCCCTCCACTACGGCGTCTCTCATAATCAAATGGTGGTTTTGGGACGTTAAACCCTACAAATAAATCAATTACTGGCAATCAATCGCTTTTAGTAAACAAAATTGTGACCACTCTTTCACGGCACTTCTCGTCCCAAAAGTATGCGATTCCTCTTCAGGAACCTGTACGTGTCCTGTCAGACGGAGGGCTCCTACAAATCCTCTTTTTACCCAATTTCCTTGGCGTTACCTGCGATTCCTTACCCGAGCACCGGCAACAGCGAAGGGTGGCGCTTCATAGAAGACATGGGCCCTAGCATCGAAGCATTACGCAACTTCAAGCTCATGCGCAAAGTGTTACTACTTTAAAATAACACCCTACTCTCCAGGCCATGCCTTGAGAGTGTATTCATAGCAGCAGCTTACATCTCAACTAGGAGACGTTGAAGAATCAGCGACGACGGAATTTGAAAGCAACTCCTTGTAAAAGTTAACAATGCGCAACACCACATATCGGAAGCCACAGTCAGCTTCCCTACCATTAAGCAAGTCTCCAGATCTCACTCTACTATGCTAGTCATAGTAGCTCGTTATAGCTTAAGTAAACTTCTACGATTGTGTTTACAGTAATGATTATTTCAAGGAATTAAAGAAACGCAAAAGGTAATCAATTAAATTTATGTAATTCTTAAGTTACATTTCTGTGATTGACTGCTGTGATCTTGTTAAGTATTTAAAAAGGTCATTGCAATTGCAATCGGTTACTTTTATTCTGTACCGTTTGCAAGTCATCTCACACTTCAATTAAATCTCACATGAACACACATTCGCGCAGTTGCGCATCGCGAAATCCAGTTTCTTATTTGGGGCATTCGTTTCCACAAATAAACACACTCGAATGACATGGGCAGCACCGGAAAGTAAAACACGAATCCGAACGTACACACGAAGTGGCCGGATTACAGAAACGCGGTCCTTACAATTTTCGACTTCGCGTTTTTTTTTATTACCCCTCGCAGCTTCCTCCAACCCGGGTATTCCTGGTAGGACCCGTAGTACAGGCGTAATAAGGACCGGCCTTTTTCAGCGCTTCTCATTCTAAAGCAGCCTTGTATACCCTCGGGTAAAGTTTCGTTATCATAAAGAAACGAAAAAAGGGAAGGCTGGGACACAAAAGAGGTGCACTGCGAACGTGCCCGAATGACGGTTTCCTTCGAGGCTATCGTGCTTCCCTTTGAAATACAAGAACCTCTTTCTATGCGAGATGGCGGGCACGAAAACGCACAATCTTACAAGAGGAACGTCCATGCTACACATGAAGACTAAACAGAGGGAGAGAAAAAACACGGGACTCAACGAAGGAATAAGCTACAGGACAAGCTCACTCGAGAGCGTGTCCTAAATAAACAAAACTCACAATCGCAAAAAAATATAAGGTGAACACGCGAACACGAAAACTTTAAGTAGCTTCTAATCACTGCATCGTCAAGGCAGAACAATATAAACGCGAAAACAATTTACAACCGCGAAGCCTACACAGTGTCTAAGGCACGTAGCCGTATACACCAGCTAAGAATAATGTCGAAGACTTAGAACTCGTCTGAATATATGTCGATCGTTCCTTCGAGGATGTTTCCACTTCCTGAATAAACTTGATTTATTCCGATAAGCTAATCCATGCACCGTCTAAGTTCTGCTGTTTATTTTTTTTTTTCAAAGCTCGTGGACGACTCCTTCGGAATTTAATATACGCCGAATCATTTGCATATATTACAGACCTGACTGCATCCAGAGTCACATTAGTCACTAGAAGGGTTCAGGCAATAGTTCTTTTTCAAATACAGTGTACCGCATAAAAAGAAGCGCTCTATTCATACGTCTCCCATAAGGGACAATATACAGGACTGTCTAGGCGAATACATAGTGAATAACAGTTTTTATATGAAGTGTAGCGCTTAGAAGGAGCGCTCTATATATGCACGCTTTCAAGCATAATCGGCATTGTGTATTAATGACTATAGATTTTGGTTAGTATAGTGAATAGCGCAGTCACTATCGGAAGTTTACCACTTCAAGGACTTTTACTGGGACGTATCTTCTCGCATAATCCACGGTGTGTACATGGCCGATTATACCTAAAGGAGTTTCATATGGAGTTTTTATAAACAGATTTTAAATGTTTTAAGATAGTCGCTCCAAATAAAAAGCACTGAAATCGAGAACCTTAAAACGACTGTTTTGGTGCTTGAGAATGCATCGAATATCATTCCCATACAACTATCTTCAAAAAACACAAAGAAAAGCGATTTCAGTTTTGATATTTAGGGGCTCGTTTCTCAGTGACGTGTCATCGAAATGTGACGTCAAGAAGAGACAGCAACTCGCAGCGTACGTGCGGCCGATCAGCCACCTGCTCGTCGTTCACGTAAGAAACAATAAGTGAACTATCATCCAGTGACTCCTACACAGTGGTTTCGGAGAATTGCATGGCATGCGGGGCCCATAGTACGCAAGCTCACTGTAAATGTGTTGATTCATCGGGGATAATGTCCCTTGAAAGTGGTGATGGTTTATAGATGCCCATCGACTAAAACTTGAAAATAAAATATGAAAAAATATTTTTACGAGGTGCCTGACTTTTGTGTGTGGAGAGCGTTTTACACTTTACACCTAGAATAAACAAAAAATTACCCCCTTTTAGTTGTTTCAAAATCATACCAGTACTCCTTTAAGACGGTTTCCCTGCCCCCCCTCCCCCTGCCGAAGTCAAATTGTGACAGAGATTCCGTCCCATGTCACTTTTAAGGGACTAAGGGACACCCTCTCCCTTCATCATACACCCCCTCCCCCCACCCAATGCGTTCGCTTACACCTTTAGGCTATATTATATACTACAACGCTTCTAATAAAATTGTATGTCTTGAAAGGAGCACGTTATTCTATTTGCTTTTCGCATAATTGACAGTGCGGGTGGCGGATTACAAGTATGCTAGTATATTCAATAATACAGCTTCTTTTACGAATAAAGTGTAATGTGTAAAAAAAAACACCCTGTATAAGTTATCTTCTCACAGGTGCAGATCGTGCAAATGCCCATGCGGGTTTAATTTTGCTTTGCCTTCTCGGCGACGTAACATAACGAACATTCCAGAAATAAAACGCTACACAACGAAGCTCAGTACTATTCTGAATGCTCCAGTGCGCGTACATGCACGGTTCTTGCTTAAACGCAAATAGAGGGGTGCCGTACGGAAGAGGTACAAAAGGAACAAATCTGCGCCTGTTTTGTCGCTTTCTCCTCTGGCCCTACTTTGAACAACGCCCCAATCTTTGGATTTAGAATGAATTGTTACTAACTATCCCAAACGCCTGTTTTCCTACCATACACGTTGCTTAAACATCGATTAGACTTTCAGAGTGGCTAAGAATCAGGCTGAACATTAGTGGAAATTACAGCTTAGGCTGCAAAATTTTCAAGGTGTCTCAAGTATTTTAAGGACACACACCGACAGCATTAAAGCTCAAAAGTAATTTGGAAACCACGTCTAATGTTTTTACTTTTGTAATTTCTCCTTTTTTCCACAAAGTTACTCTTTTTTTTTTCACCTGCTACATGCGCAGCCACTGCCATTTAGCGGAAAGGTAACTACTAGAGCTTCGAAGAAGGCCAACTAAAACTGTGAGCATATACGGCAAGCACTAGACTTCTTATGTACGTTTTACGTTTTTGAATATATGAAAATTGCCAATGATGAATGGATGCTTTTGCTACTAAAACACACCGGTGCAGCTATGTTATTGATTCTATAGCTCCAGTTAAGTAAAAGCCTCTGCTTAACATATCTAAGACATCTTGCTTATTACACTCGATAGCTGCTGAAAAGAAGGTAAGAAGGTACACAATACCAGCGAATCTTGGGCTAGTTGGTGGTTCATACTTGGGATGTAAAAACAGCGCGAAAATTATAGACAAGGACGAAAGAAGAGACGCGGTGTCGTCTCTTGTTTCTTCCTTGGCTATACTTTTGCGCTGTTTTTACAACCCAATTAGGAAGGTGCACAAACTTCGAAAGTGGTCATTCAGAAAGACGCAGAATTTACGTGGGGCTAGAGGCGCGTTTTCTGTCAACGTATCAAGAAAAAAACAGACCAAAAATATTTCTAAAACTGCTTTCTGAAATACTTGCTAATACTTTCTGAAAAACAAATCAATTTTCTTTCAGAAAATTGCAAATTTTATTTTTTTTAACCAAAGCAAGGCCACTAACACCTTACCTATGACCCCCACATAGGGCAAAAGAAGCGGGTCATTGGCTATCAATCAGAGCAGAGCGAATGAAATGCGGGCTCGTCGACCTACCGGATGATTGACGTCTAGGAACCTGGTGGCGGGAGTGACGGCGACTCCGGAGAGAAACTGGTACGTGTCGTTGCCCTTCTGCAGTGAGACAGCAAGGAAGGTATACATGTAATACGGGAGAGCAGAAGCTCTGTCAGTGACACGTCGAATGTCACGTCACACGGGACGTAGGACAGGGTGAATCGTTTAGACCTACTTCAACGGGGTTTAGCTTTGTTGCGAAAGATGCGATTTTCATGCGGTTTATTGCAAACGTTCAGAAAGGATGAAAATTTCATAGTACGCCCCGTTTACATATTTCAAATGCCAAAAAAGAATAATATCAAACAAAGACACGAAATGCAATACAACGAGGCATATTGCTTGCGACTATAAAAAGCTGTGAAAAAAAAAAAACTGCGGTTTTCATGCAACAGTTCAAAACTGCCGAAATAGTAAGTTTGTAAAAGTTGGAAAGGTATTATAAAAATTTTTCTCACTTATCTTGCCGCAGGTGTTCTAACGTAAACTGTGCGCAGTCCCTCTAAAAAGTAATTTCGTGGAATGTTGAATTTGCAGTTAGCTCTTGTTCATGCTTTTTCGTTTTTTTTCCCGTTTTGTACGTAGAATTCCAGACAGCACCTTCAATTTTCCTTCTTCGTAAATATTTTCCGCGAGCCATAATAAATTACCATTATTTGGAACAAAGCTACACCACATTGAAGTGGGTAAGTTCTAAAATAACCACTGAAATAAAACGTGGGAAGAGTTGGTTCACCTGGTAAAACATACCTTTGTAGAGGAGCGGCTCACAGCGTGGAACCCCGCACACACAAACTAGGTACACATTTCATGTACATGAATGAACACATGCACGTACGCAGACGCTAGTACACGCACACACACGCGAAATAGACGACATACGAGCAAAATCAGAGACATCAAGTATACCACGGTTCTTTTATCTTCCGTGAAAACGACGCATTTCCGTTAGCGATACTTTCTGAACTAATTTAAACTTTCCTGGCGTCATCGTTGAAGCTAGGGGGCCACTTCAAACTAAGCCTGCGTGTTGCAACTCAAACTGAGCGCGAATGTACGTCTGAGTGGACGTATAGAACAGATATGGCGCCCCCGACTTTGATGATTATTGGGGGAGGGGCGGTTACCCCCCTATCCTGTGCGCACACCTATGCGTTTGCAATGTTGTATGCGTGCGATTTTAGGATACGTTTTAAGCACACTTCTCGCGATAGAACGGCATTTTTGAACTGTTGTACTCTAAACACCTTTCCAGTATGTTTTTTTTTATTTTCCTATAAGTGCGCATGCGCTTGTTATTCTCTTTTTTTTGTCTCTCTCTCTCTCTCTTTCTTTCCCCGAAGTCCCCATTTTCCCACCCCAAACGAAACCGGATGCTAATATTTCGTTCGTCTCCCGGGCTTCGTCTTCTCTCTCTAAGCGTATAACTGCAAGGTTAACACTCGAGACGCGCAAGAATTGAACACTACAAAACGCACTGAGGCGCAGGTAAGACACACATGCACGATCACGCTCGTGTGTGTCCTACCTGCGCCTCGGTGTGTTCTTAAACGTTTAATTCTTAAACGTTTAAGAATTTTAATTGTTAAACGTGTTGTTAAACGTTTAATTCTAAGTGTTGAATTCCTGCGCGCCGCGAGTGTTAAGCATGTACAACCCGCTAGCGCCTACGCTGGCACGTATAACTGCAAAAGACTCAACTACCCCCACCCCACCCCTGTCATCCTGTGCCCGCGCGACTATATGCGTGTGACCATAGACCATATGATATATGTATAACTACAGTCCCTTTGAAGGACTCTGGTATAACCCTGCAAAAGACTCAAGCATAAGGAAACAATGCTCAACACCGTGCCAGCTGACGACGAGCGTCACCGGAGCCGGACAGGGCGAGCACAGCAGCGCGCACTTTTGTATAACGAAATCGGCATTGGCAGTACGGGAAGCCAGCCAATAGGCGAGCCGTGAACCGAGACAAGCCGACGCTCGCCGGTCGACCGTTCTGAGCCGGTAGAACGGGCCGCGCACACTTTGGCGCCAAACAAAGCTTCGAGCGGACCTTGTTAGCGAGCGACGACATCCGCGGCCTGTGAGACATATGGCGGCTGCTGTTCCAGCACGTGTGCGGTTTGTTTGCGATCGATACAAGGACCTTGTGCTCGCAGCGAGCCTTCACCCTTTGAACGCCTTCGGCATCTGCAATCAGCCTTTCCTTGCAAAGCAGCCCGCATCAACGCTATTGTGACACAAAACGGGAAAATCGTGACAACCAACGCGGCCCCGTGAAGGGACAAGAAACAGTTTGTCCAAGCAGCTCCCTTTTGCTTGCTCTCGTGGCGCCCCTAACGAAGTGCCTAAAGATGGCTTCCACATGAAGACGCTTAAACCGGCATGTTAGTGAACGACATGGCGCGCGCACTCTTTGTGACGTCAAGCGTTAATATTATCATTATATCACTTGCAAGCTTTTTTTTTCGTTATTGACGGACAGAGGCCAATGAAATTCTGGCCACATTGCTGCCAATTCAAAGCAGGTCAAGCGAGATGTGTTTATGCTGCCTCTACATCTTCAAGGCTACCATGCTAGTGAGGAGGAGGAAAGAACTTTATTTAGAGTCCGGCGAGTAGATGGGGTGGGCGATTGGCCCGCCTAGGTTACGGCCAGGAGTCCTTGAATCCTGGCGGCTTCCTCGGCCCGCTGGACGGCCCACATTTGGTCTTCGAGGATGGAACTGAGCATTGCGGCTTCCCCGCGCGCGCGAAGGCTGTCAGCAGAGGCCGCATACTTGTTATGAGTACTAATCCCTCTACATTCCCATAACATATGCCCCAGAGTGGCTCTGGAGTCGCAACGCTTGCACCTGTCCGTTTTGTATATATCAGCATATATAATGTGCGATAGTGCAGGATTCGGATGTGTCCTAGTTTGTAACTGCCGCCATTCGACAGACTGTCTTTTTGTTAATTTTGGGTGAGGGGGCGGATATATGCCCCTCTGTAATCTATAATGTTTTGTAATTTCATTGTATCTGGTCATTTTGTCTCCCCACTCCCACTCGTCTGCCACGCCGTAATCACCGGAGGAGGTTGGGGCGGCACTTGAGAGGGCAGCTCGGTCGGTGAGCCCTCGAGCTGCGTCATGTACAGCCCCATTGTTGCTGTCCCCCGCGATGGCATGAGCAGGTGTCCATATAATATAAGTATTTCTGGGGCTTGTTCGACACCCTCCTTTGAGAATACGTAGTGCCTACGGGGAGATGCGGCCGTTGGCAAAGTTTCTCACTGCCATTTGAGAGTCACTGACTATCACGGTTGCGTTTGTCTGAGCTACAGCGAGCGCTATGGCTACCTCTTCCGCTGTCTCGGTACTTGTTGTGCATGTCGTTGCGCATGTCATACAGCGTTTGTTGCTATCGATTACGGCTGCGGTAAACCCCCGTTTGCGCTTGTATCGAGCAGCGTCTACGAAAACTGCGTCCTTGTCATTACCGAACTTTTTTTGTATTTGTTTTGCTCTTGTCTCTCGTCTAGCTTCATTGTGTTCGGGGTGCATGTTTTTTGGCAAGGGTGGTATCATCATTGTTTCCCTGGTCTCTTTTGGAATGTCCACCTTAACGCCGCGTTGCGTGTGATACGTTATGCCTAGTCGCTCTAGAATATGTCTTCCTGCTCGTGTCTTAGAGAGACGTTCATATTGCGCCGTACGCTGCGCCTCAATAAGTTCATCTATTGTATTGTGCAGGCCGAGCTGTAACAGTTTGTCGGTGCTTGTGCTAATCGGTAGCCCTATAGCTAGTTTGAATATTTTTCGAATGAAGCAGTCTAGCTTGATCTTTTCCGCGACTTGCCATTTTAAGTATGGCGCTACGTATATTATTCTGCTTATAACGAATGCCTGTATCAACCTTATCGTGTTTTCCTCCCTCATGCCACTGCGCTTAGTTGCTATCCTTTTTATGAGTCTCATTATTTGGGCTACTGTTGCATCCAGTCGCCTGAGGATTTCTCCATTGTTGCCCTTGGCTTCGATGAGCAGACCCAGTACTCTGATCCTGTCGACTATGGGTATGGTTTTTCCATCGGCTGTTCTTAACTGTATTTCTTCTCTATGAGCAAGACCTTGCAGGCAGTTGCCTGGTTTGCGACCTCTACGAGTAGGTCTGTACAGCAACAGCTCTGATTTTTCCGCAGAGCAGGCTAGCCCAGTACCTTCCAGATACCGCTCGACCGTTTCGACTGCTGTTTGAAGCGTTCCTCTATTTCGCCATCTATTTCGGGCATTAGCAATCAAACAACGGATTGAGCATCTAGTTGGCATTGCTGATTCGTAAAACGCCCGGAGGATGGAACGGAGAGACAGTTGAAGCTTGGATAGAATACATATCGGCGAGACGTGGTATCCGCGGTGCTCCCGTGATCTGTAGGCACACCTTTTTTTTTTCAATGTATTTCTAAAAAAAAAGACCAATACTAAACGAAGGGTATTACAAACTATATCCGCTGCTCTGCTAAGCGACAAGCGCGGACTTACTCGCGCCCAAGAGATACTGTATTTCTGAACGAGGTCATGATCAATGCAGCAGACACAACACGTGCAATTGACAAATGAATGGGGGCCAGAGAAGCAATTTCAAAAAACATTTCGCCTAGATGCCGACGCAGTCAGTATCCCTTCGAGCGAATTTCCACCACCTAACTTGGAGTTGCTAAGCTTTCTCGCGAGGAAGATCGAACATCCGATGCCTGTCGCCCCGCCGCGGTGTTTTAGTGGCTAAGGTACTCGGCTGCTGACCCGCAGGTCGCGGGATCGAATCCCGGCTGCGGCGGCTGCATTTCCTATGGAGGCGGAAATGTTGTAGGCCCGTGTGCTCAGAGTTGCGCGCACGTTAAAGAACCCCAGGTGGTCGAAATTTCCGGAGCCCTCCACTACGGCGTCTCTCATAATTATATGGTGGTTTTGGGAAATTAAACCCCACACATCAATCAATCAATCCAACGCCTGTCGTCCGACCACATGAAAACCTTCGGAAATGTGTTACAATAAAACGATAAAGCACAAGAAACGCTTGCGAATTATCCTAGTGGACTGTTTCGAGTGGTCTTATTTTGATCTGATCGATATGTGGGGTTTAACATCGCAAAATCACCATATGATTATGAAAGACGCCGTAGTGGAGGGCTCCGGAAATTTTCACCACCTGGGGTTCTTTCACATGCACCCAAATTCTGCGCACACGGGCCTACAGCATTTTCGCCTCCATTAAAAATGCAGCCGCCGCAGCCGGGATTCGATCCCGCGGCCTTTTCGAGTGGTCTAAAAGTGGTCGACCATCTCGAGCGAGAGCGACTACTTAACATCTACCGAAGACAGCTGCGGCCGTGCTTATTCGAGCAAGTCCGATGAAATGACACCATGGTAATATACTTACGCTGTTCCCCAACAATTCTTTCCACCCCTAATACCAAATTGTGGCAGGGAGCTGCCCCCTCTTTGAAATAAGGGTTTCGTTGATTCATTCATTCATTTATTCATTCCCAATTTAAGTTTACTATAAAAAAATACAAGGTCGTTTTCGAGCCCCCTTGATTCATCTGCTATGCGTTATACCCGCTAGGCCGAACACCTAGCTTTGTGTGATTTGATTGATATGTGGGGTTTAACGTCCCAAAACCACTATATGATTATGAGAGACGCCGTAGTGGAGGGCTCCGGAAATTTAGACCACCTGGGGTTCTTTAACGTGCACCCAAATCTGAGCACACGGGCCTACAACATTTCCGCCTCCATCGGAAATGCAGCCGCCGCAGCCGGGATACCTAGCTTTGTGTGATACAACGGAGGTGTGTAAAATGTTGTAACGAGGGGGAAAGTGAAATTCACTGCTGAAGATAAGAGCATGCATGTCATCGCTTCCGTATATGCAAAATCCTTGAACAGAATATGCAGTTGGAGTCAATGCTTCGACAAATTGCCTCGTATTGTTAGAGACAGCTACTAAGTACACTCGCAATCATGTACTGCTTAAATTGCAAGGTATAACCAGGAAACTAAATCGTTTTCGCCTGTTTCTGTGGCTATAGATTTGACATTCCCCAAAATCTCATGAAGACTGTAGAGCGTCTGACGTCTAGCAACGCCCCATGTTTGAAGGTTTTTTTTTTTTAATCTCTTCGAGCTTCCAAGTTCCTCTTAACACTTCTGCTATAATTCCCATCGAGATTTAAAAATGCGCAAACACTATTTCCATGGACATAATCGCTTACCTGGCTCGCTATGATTAGACGCTCCTGTCGTTGAAACTTCCGTAGCAGTACCAACCCGGCCACAACGTCCGAGGGAACGACGTCCAGGTCGCGGAAGAAGTCTGACAGAAGCTTGGCGATCTCTGCGAACGAGTTCTGCAGCAGCAGAAAAGAACAAGGACAAGCCGATTACGCTTTCGTGATCGACTTCACTGACGTACTTCCGTCACGGATATGACGTTGATATGACGTCACGGACTTCCGTCACGGATATGACGGTGCCACCACCTTGCCGTCGTAGCAAAGCGTTGAAAACATCTTTTTGAGCATCGCGTTGCACTGTCAGCGCAGCGCGATAAACGCTACATTCCTTAGAGTTACTCGTGTGTGCCCCTTCTAGTATGAAGGCAGACATTCGAAACTTCGAAGTCTTGTTATGACGCCTAAGATACGCGCAATAATTGCTTTTTAATTTTACAATTGCACAACTATGAACGCTAAACCTTGAGTATTATCGGTGGGCGCTGCGAATGGGGTTGGCCGTTTGATGCTGTTTGAGGTATTGTAAGGGCGGACAAACAGACAAATGTATAGATAAATGTACACAGACAGACAAACAGACAGACAGACAGACAGACAGACTAAATTTTTTTCTGTCAGAGGTCCGCAAGAAAGACTATCGTCTTTAAAAATGAAGTGTCCGTCTCTTCGATGCGTGCTCAGTGTGATAGGAGCGGGCGCAAGAACGTACTGACAGACAAATAGACAGGCGGCCTGACAGACGGCCTGACAGACGGGCTAGACGGACGGACGGATGGACACTTGGATCCACTCATTATCATTCACTACGTGGATAATTACTCTATGGAGTATTTACAACTAAACAAATCAAAACCCTGTTTTATGGTTCTTACAGCATGGCTGGATCAGTTAACGTTTTCATGTTTTAAATGCGAAGCATTTTTTAGCGAACTTCGGCGACTTAACGCGTATCTATCAATCAAGCCACCTACGACATTTAGCTCTCCTGGCCGTTTCAATAACGGTATCGATACCTAACTTGGTATGGCATAACATGACTGTATGAAGAACATATTTGACTAGCCATAACATGAAAATCATGACATGTATGTCATGAATGTCATGATTTGCATATCATGGTCCTGCAACTCTTGCAGTGGTGTCATTCGCATGGCATATTGAAAAACTGGTATGGTATGACATGATTGCAAGGCGTACACAAGCGACAGACCCTAACGTGAAAATCATGACATGCGTGTCATGCAACAACAGGACTACGTTCCGCGCTCATGATGCGCTCGCGGCTGTTTCGCTAGCGTCACATATAGCAAATTCGGTATTACGGTACGTGAATGGATGACGAAAGTATGATACTGGTTCAACCATTATAAACATGAGATGTGTGTCATGTAACAACATGACTACATGGTGCGCTCGCGGCCGTTTCGCTAGCTTTACATGTGCCAAACTCGGTATTACGCGACGCCAATGAATGACTAAGGTGTGTGGCTGCTGCAAACATGATAATGATGAGATGCGTGTCATGTGAAAACATGGACTACATTCCGCAGTCAAGACGCGAATGCATTTCGACGTGACGCTGTGCGCGTAGCTCGCCGGAGTTCATTTCGTCGCGTCACGCCAGCGTTGCCACGCCAGGCGCCGGTCCTGCCATATACTCGCATGCAAGCACCGCACTGCGTTGCTTTGGACGCATGCGCGTTTCAGCGCGTCCAGCGTGCCTCCGTCACGAAAAGAGGGAGACGCAGTGTTGTCTGCTTAACACAACGGCGCGAAATGCAGCATGTTGCATTTCACACCAGTTGCCGTCGGGCGCGCCGACGGACGCTGGTCGCGCCTGGCGTCAGACTCAGAGTGCTCGCGTTTTGCTAACGTATAGCGTCGCTGTGCCCAGCGTGCGCGCGCGTCAACGCTACATTAGAGCATATAGGGCCCTTCATGTCGCGCTCGCAGCCGTTTTGCTTGCTCCACATATACCAAATTCGGTGTTACATGACGTCAATGAACGACAAAATATATGACTGGTGCAAACATGATAATCCTGACACGCGTGTCACGCAAGAACATGACAACATACCGCACTCGTAGCGTGCCACTGTTTCGCTAGCTCCACAAATACTAAATTTGGTATCACGTCACTGAATAGATGACAAAGGTAAACGACACATTCAAACATGATAATCATGACACGGAAGTCATGTACCGCATCGTTTACCTCCACCTGGTAATGTTGTGCTCATTTTAAAGTGACATATCAACCTTTTTCATTCGTGCTTCGCATATCATCGATGATGATGATGAAAAACATTTATTATGAAAGAGAGAGGTACGGGGCCAAAGCATGACCCCGCTACATGGTCGGCGTCCTTAGTCCGGGACACCGCATGACGAGGCCCCTACTCGCGCCCGTCTCACCAGAGCCCGTTGAGACTCTAGTGATGAGAAGTTGAGGAGGGCAGTCTCCCATGCTTCTCGGGAAGGGGTAGGGGAAGGGGGTAGGTGGGGATTTTTCGGACATGCCCATACCATGTGGAAGATATCACACGTCTCCCCACAGTGTGGGCACCGCCCATCTGTGTTCGCATCGAAATGTTTCAGGATTGCAGGACAGAGTAGAGTACCTGTCTGCAGGCGCCTTAGAGTTCGCTCTTCCGCCTTACTCAGCCCCTTTGCAGGAGCCGGGTAAAGGCGGTGAGTGTCGCGATAATAGGTCAGAATTTCTTTGAACCGCAGCAGCGGTGTATTGGCCTCCGAGTCATAAGAGCCAAGGTGAGGAGCCCGGTGGGTAAGCGCTCGGGCGGCCGCGTCAGCCCTGATGGCCAGGAGCCCATACGATGCGTTTCGGGGCTGGATCAGCGAGAGCCCGTTTTAGAATTTGGCTGGCTAGGGGGGATATCTCTCCTACCAAGTAATGAGCACATGCTTTCCGGGAGTCCGTGATGATAACTTTCGAGTTGGGGATATCACCGATTCCCCCTGTATGTGGGATCTGCCAATTTTATTTCTTTTTCGGCATTTTCGTTCTTAGGTGGTGGTGACACGTCACGCGCATGCACACGCTGGGCCCGCGCTTACAACAACAGCCGACCATTACACGCGCGGAGTGGTAAGTTTTGCTGAATGATCTCCTTGCGCAGCTTTCGCAGCGTTACGTCTGAGTTGTGAAACAAAGTGTAAGGTTTTCCCCTTAAAGGTTTTCCCCTTCAGGACCCCCCCCCCCCCCCCCCAACCGCACGCCGAACGACAGGCATCGATTTAGGCACTATAAAAGGCTTAACTCCAGTTAGATATATTCACTGATATTTACGAACCGGATTACAGTTTCTTACATTTTTGTCACGTTTGCTTAGGCAAAATAAAGTTAAAAGCGATATGAAATTTGAAAAAAATATATATATAGCTCAACTGCGTGTATTAGGTTTAGCACATTCTTTTAGAAAACATTCTTTCGAAAAATTACGATGAGCGGTAGCGCCGGCGGTGACCGCTAGCGGAAGGCAAGCCTTGGCGGCAGGCGAGAGAGTTGGACGAGTCTCTTTTGGCGGGGGGTGGTGGCACGGACGGATGCCTGCAGCGGTGGATCTGCCGTGTTGTTGAGTGTTGTTTAATATTGTTTAGCGATGTCTTAGCGTGCTGATCACGATTGATGTTATAATAATTTGGTCTGACGATATCGTCCTTCAAAAGTAGTCGACTAAATGTGTACTGTCAGGTTTGTTCCGACCGCGTCTGCTGCGTCCGTTCACTCTAACAGTACGGCATACTCTCGCTCGACAATTGGAGATCCTACAATGTCGACACGTCTACGTGTAGACACGCTTCAAGTCTGCCTGGGCGTCTCTCGAAAGACACACAAAAAAAAAGTGTCTTCAACTTTCAGTATTTCATTGGCAACCGGATTCTAATGAACGTCTAGGAATTTAGATATCTTGGTTTCACAATTACGCGTGACCTACGCTGGGGTTTACCCACATCGATTATGTTTCTTCTAAAGCCAATAAGGCTGTCTGGGCGCCTAGGCGAAACTGAGATACGCCACCACAAGTATTAAAAGCTTAGCATAGAAAACGTTGATAGGCCATATTCTTGAGTACGCTAAAATCTTATGGGACACTTATGCACAATCAAACCAAATCAAACTGGAATAGTACAAAGACTTGCTTCGAGGTTTATTTTTAACAAGTACAAGCGATGCCATTCACCTTCTGAGTTGTGCAAACGTGCTGACCTTTCCCCGCTCGATGTCCGAAGCTTTTTCGAGCGATTAAAGTGCCTCTATAAAATTATACACCACAAGATAAAATAAATCACAATGAATACTTTCAAATTGAACACAATAAAGCTTTTTAACATCATCATAGCAGGTATATTTCCCCGCAGTTTGCCCGAAATAAATGCTATAAATTTAGCTTTTTTCCTAAAACAATTGATCAATGGAACTTGTTACCCGTTGACGTTGTAACCTCGCCTACCTTTGACATTTTTTTATTAGAATTATTGACTACCCGAAAGCATGACCCCAATTGGCAAACCCAATTTTTCTTGTGTGTTTTTTGCATATATCAGTTTTTTTTGTTGAATTCTTCCACTTTTTGTAACTGTTCCCAAGTTTCTCATATATTTGTTGTATACTACTTCTAGTACTGTGACGTTATAAAGATACGTTTTACATCGTCAAAAGTGTGATGTACCCGATTATACCATATTTTTTCTTCAAGTTTTTTTTTGTTTTTATACGTACATTGACAGTATGTTCGCATTCTATTTTTCACTCCCAGATATCCCTAAACAGGGCTGGCATTAATAATAAATGAATGAATGAAAGGAATTAACACGAGTAAAACTGTCGTGCTTGAAAATTACATCATTTATCGCTAAAGGGAACGCAGGGAGGCGCAAAGCGCGCAGTGATAGACCGGTGTTTCCTATCGGATGATGCCGATCGCAGCTAATGCGCAATGAGAAACAGAAGACTCCTACTTGGTTTTGGTAGGCTAATGTCTGTTCAGTACCGGCAGAAATGTCATGTAAATATGTAAAACATACATGTACAGGTTTTATTTTTACTTTCGGTTAACATCTAATGTACATATGTATAGAAAATTTTCGCAACAATTTTGTGTGTCTGTGAATGTTCTGTTCTGTTGAAATGTTCTGTTCAAATGTCTTTGATGTCCTCTGTCTGTGTAAATAATTTTCTTTTTCTAAACACCCTGGTATTGGGACAGTTGAACGCTCTCCCATAGTAGGAATCGTGGTAAGAGTACACTGTGCTGTAAATCTTCTAAACTTATTCCAAGCACAATGAGAGCAATTCACTCTCCTTTATGGTTTCTTTAACTTGTACATTCGGTACACCGAGATAAATCGGTGTTTTCGTGCTCATTTGTGACGTGTAAATTTTATGTTTACTTGTTTTCTTTGTTTTGCTTGGCTACGTACAGGTTACATATGCATTCCCCTTTTCTTCTCCCTTGCGCTTAAGTAACAGCCACGGAAGAAGAAACGTAGCAGCCAAAGCATTACCACGCTGCCTGCCTAATAGTATTGTAATCACGGTGGCTTGATAAAAGAAAGGTGAGGCCTGTTTCGTCACACTCAAACACACATGGGTATACACTAAAGGGAACGCCACGTAGGCAGTTTCGTCCACGTCGGCCCCAGTAATTGGACAGCGACACGCCTTCAAAAAAAAAAAAAATTTGCCACCAATTCTCGGTGCCTCACTGCAAAAGAAGCCGGTATGGCGCCATCTGGCAGCAATGTGAAGAAATGAAAGTTTTTGTAGAACGCAGAGCTCTCGGTAGGTGGCATCGCCGAGTCGTTTTAGTTAAATTTTTTTAGCGAGACGTAGGAAACACCCGCCTTATCGTTCATAGTGTCAGCGCAGTGTAATAAACACTTCGGTATTTAAAATTTTCTATCTATGCATTTTTTTTATCAAGACACACTGTCCAAGACTTTCGTATAGATGGCTTGCCCGTGACGTGACAGCCGCAGCTTCTCAAGGGATTATAATGTGCTTCACAAAAAACGAACGGAAACACGAAGTAGAGAAACAGGATAGACAAGCGCAGACTATCAACTGAAGCTTTATTGCAAGATCGAGGCAATATACAACATACCCTCTCTTGCTTTTTATCCTTTCCTTTATGTATTGCCTTGGTCTTGCAATAAAGCTTTAGTTGATAGGCTGCGCTCGTCTGTCCTTTTTCTCTACTTCGTGTTTCCTTTCGTTTTTTTGCGCAGTACATTATAAATCAGTACTAACTTGCACAACTAGCCATTCTCCTAAAAAAAACTGGGACTCCACAATGACGGCTTCGATGACAAACGAGTTGCGTTTATGTAAAAACGCCACGTCAGGGACGTCTCAGTGCGGTCGAAATCAAATGACCTACATGTGATGTATCGATAATGTTAACATGACATCGGGAACGTAACTGCCTCACATGTTGGTGCTTCAACACGGTAGTTTCACTGCAGTGACGTCAGCACAAGCCATATATTGATTTTCCGACTGAAATATGCTTAATATCTGACTTTCATTTACTAAATCATGGGCTCAATCGGGTGACTAAATCGTTGACAGACAGACGGATCAAGAACTTTGCCATGATTGAATTGATATGTGAGGTTTAACGTCCCAAAATCACCAAAGATCTTGGCAGACGCTGTAGTGGAAGGCTCTCGAAGTTTCAACCACCTGGGGTACTTTAACGTACGTGCTGCCAAATCTGAGAACACAGGCCCACTGCATTACCACCTCCATCGAAATCGCAGTCGCCGCAGCCGGGATTCAATACCGCGACCGGTCAGCAGCCGAGTACCTTAGTCACCAGTCCACGGCGGCGGGGCAACAAGAAAAGATGTGAACGTTGGTTGCCACAAGTTTCATATTATACATAATACGAGCAGGTTAAAAAAAACGGTGTACTTACTCGATTGCGATCGTTGGTTCCCATACAACAGAAGAGTAGACGGCACCGCTTGTTCCAACTGTCTTGGTATTCGCGAACAGCTTTCCTGCAAACGTCAGTGAACGAACAAATGCGATACAGAGTTGAGAATCGATTAGGAAAGGATTCAGGCATGGTATTATTTGCAGTGCTCTATACACATACACCAAGCCTTTTACTGGGTGCATGGGTGAACAGCCATTTTCTTCATGGTACGCGGGTGAGGATGTGGCTATACGTTAGAATGTTACAATGACGCGCCACTGGTATTGGCGCGTCATTCTAACAACCGCAGTAAAGTGGCGGGGTGAAAGTTACCGCGCACTCGCGGCGGCCGAATTGCTCGTTACGTGCGAGCACGTGATAAAGGACAGCCAATTAAAACCTTGAGAAGCCCCTAAACCAACTCTTAAAAACACGAAGAACGAGCGCGTCATTCTGCCTCGGCGTTTTCCTTCTTTGCGGCACAGTTCGTTCACGTGACGTCAGAGTAAAATTAAGCTCTCGATGGGTTCGATATACGAAAGGTATTCGCTGTGAATCGTCACCTATACCTGCTTCGCCCGGGATTCGCGTGCGAGGTCTCCCTTATCTTGCATGATTATCGAGCGCGATACACCGATTTGACTTACTTTTCCTTTTTTTTTGCGTTTGCGAGTACGCAGGTCGAGATAGCAGTGTCTAGCAGGACAGCGATGTCCCGGCTGGCTCAACGCTCAGTACCGACATCCCACGTGTTTCACAAAGAAATAAGAGGCGAGTAGGAGGAGGTTGCGCTCGTAGGAAAGTTATGGGGAAAGCGATAAAGAACTACTGTATTGCCGTTTAGGGGTCATTTAAAGAAACGCACGTCACTTTACACGATTCAACCGCCGCACACGTGTGATAATCGTGGCCCCCGCACAACTGTATATAGTTGAAGTGACCGGCACCCTTTCCGCAGTGATTGCCAGCACGTCGAGTGGAACGAATCGACGATCGCCTGCATTTATCGCACGTTTTCCTCCTTTGTTCACAGAACGCCAAACGTGGCGGAGGCGAACCCGCAGTTGCCATGCCGACTGCGCCATTGAGTATTTCCCTACTCCAATGAACGCTGTAGCTGGGCCTCTGCTCGCCATGACGTAAGCATAAACGTCACGCGCGAACTCGAACCACCGCTAACCTTCGCCCGAGTGGCAAACGTTCAACATGGCGTCGCGCAAAAAAGCGCTGCCGACTTTCCTGCACACCGTGAGTGATAACGAGGCATGGTGAACAGTGCAATCTGTGTGCGCGCATACATGTGTATACATGTACGCGCGAGAACATTGTATATATCGCAATAATCATGTGAGGCGAGTAGCCAGGCTGACCTACCGAGTCCTTCATTAAAACATTTCTCTCCAAATTTCTCACTCAGTTTTCAAGAACAGTACTCTGGCTCGCTGAGACAGACATGAACAGACAGGGACGAGTGAAAGCAAACGACACAATCGCTTGTGTCGTGTTGCTTAACCCTGCCTTCGTGTGGGCAGTTTCCTTTACGTGGCTGTTTTGCCAGTGTCAGAGATTGAACCCATGTCACTGGTGAGAGTGGCAGTATGACATGTGCTGTGCCGCTTCGCGGTTCTCAGTGTTCTCTCAGCATGGCCACTGCCAGAGGTCGTGTCGAGAGCGACTTCCAGCGGCAGCAGTGCCGTCACACCGGTCGTCTTTGCTGAGGTAGTCACTAGACAGCTACCTATAGCGCTTCCTAAAGTTAACTAGAGAGAACTTTGGCACTACAATCGTTCAGCGATCATTGGGAATGATGGGTAGCATAAAAACTTACCCAGTCTTCGTGCTTGCGGGCTTCGAACGCATTTCTCACATTGTTTATTGCTGTGTTTCTGGTTTTGTTTCGAATAAAAGAACAGACTGTTGTGAACTGCATGATCCGATTTGAATTGATGAGCCTAAAAGGTTAATGTGGCGAAGTGTAACTGCTGAGCATTCGCCGATTGTCGTTTTGTGACAAAGCAGCTCCAAGCCACGCGAAGCCATGAACGGAGTCGAAAGTACGAAGATTAGACCAATCTTTGTACTACCATCATTCCTATGCTCGCTGAAGTAGCTGAAGCGCTCTGCGTTGCAGCTGCCATACTCTATAACGCCAGAGCTCCCTCTAGTTTATTGATAGGAAACCCTATGTGGCCAGTGTGCGACGGCGTCCGCAAGTTCTGTTACTGCACTGCACTATTTGGGGTAGCAGCCAATATTCATCTGAGTACGCGGTTCAGGATGTGGCTACGGCCAGGAAGTAAAATGCGAAGCGCGCACATATAACTCGGCGACGGTAGCACACAGGTATGCTTGGTCTAAACGTGTGCAAGACAGTAAATGAATCTGGTCTGTTGTGAAAGTGATTCTATAGCTCGCTTGTTTGAGAGCCATCGCAATTCGATTCGACCTTTATTCTGCTCCGATGACAGTCACATTCACGGCACGTTGATATTTTGACATTCGAGCTCAACGACCCTTTACTGCGCGTTTGTGCTTCGTTCTCCCCGCCACGGTGGTCTAGTGGCTATGGTACTCGGCTGCTGACCTGCAGGTCACGGGATCAAATCCCGGCTGTGGCGGCTGCATTTCCGACGGAGGCGGAAATGTTGTAGGCCCGTGTACTCATATTTGGGTGCACGTTAAAGAACCCCAGGTGGTCAAAATTTCCGGAGCCCTCCACTACGGCGTCTCTCATAATCATATGGTGGTTTTGGAACGTTAAACCCCACAAATCAATAAATTGTGCTTCGTTCACGTGGTGATGCAAGGTGTTGAAAGTACGTGCAATGCTGTTTTTTTTATGCGTGCGAGGAGAATATAAAGAACCTCATCCTTTACTATGCACCAGCACTTTTCAACGAAGCGGCATGGAATCTACGGAAAACCTAAATAAGCGTATGTTTGCGTACTTTCCTTCTGCATCATCGTACTTACGCGTGGGTAAGCGTTAATATTCTTTCACAAAGCAGTCTTTGTCAAACCTGCAACACAGACAAAAGTTCATCAAAACAGATGAAGTAAGCGGGATAGGCACTTTTGTAGTTGAAAGCCAGAGAGCAACTTCGCGTGGATGCGACAGAAGGGAAATTTGTTAGTTGCCGAAGAAGCTGCCATTGCACGAGATTCGAACGAGGAACCTGTCTTTACAGAATGGTCGCTCTACGACCTTAGCTAACCATGAGACTATCTGGTCGAAGCACGCAAGTGACGCAATCGATAACACCAACACGGGACAAATTTGTACAGATTTCATCTGCACATTCGTGCTCTTACGAACACGTTGATTACAAGTCCCCCTCTCACTGTTCCCTTTTGTTGTCGTTCGCTCCACAACATTTCAAGTGCGTGTAGCATTTCTTACAACGCCAATCTGTTGTTTTTTACATCGGTTTCTTTGCATAATAATGCTGTCAGCTTCCCGCCGTCAGCTGTCTGCACTTCACGCCAACGTATTTTCGGTCGCAGTGTCCGGGTGTAGAGTCATTTTAGTAGGACATCAGGAGCCGGCATCTTGGACGGTTAAGCCGATGCTTTCTTGTTTTTGTACATCGCGAAGTGGATTAATAAGGTCATTAATTATGGTGGGGCGCGACAGAACCGTTCCCGCGCATATTCGCCTATACCCTCACACGGTTAGTTTAGTTTTCAAGGATACTAATCCCAAAGGTTAATTAACAGCCCAGTATGGCGGCACTCACGGCCATCCGTAAAATAGTCTATATATGATATAATAATGTGTGCATGCGGTTCTACGTCCCAAAAGCATCATATGATTATGAGAGACGCCACAGTGGAGGGCTCCATTGATTTTGACTGTCTGGTGCTCTTGAACGTGCACTCTTACATCGCATAGTGCACGGGCCTCCACTATTTCGCTTCCATCGAAATACCGGGCGTGTATATATATATATACTCTTGGCAAATTGTACGGGAAGCAGTTAGGTTATAGCTACGACGGTCATATTGACCACAAATAACGTTGGCAGTATACACTGAGGAGTGAATACATATTTACTACGTTTCCGTTCATGCTGGCTGGAATTAATTTATGCGCGGTAAACTAATTACTGCGCCTACGTAGTAATTAAATTAACGCCTCTCGTTTTCACGAGCGAACGAGAATCTCCCGCCATACTGTGTTTTTTTCTTTAAGCTCTACTTGTCAAAACATTCCCCACGATCACCGCAATGTGAGAACTCGGACGAATGAACAGCTCAGAAAAACGCTCGCTCAAATCTCCATATTTAATATCTCATTGTCTCTCGCGACCCGCACGTCACTTGAAATGTCATTGCCATTTTGGGGAAAGAAAAAAAGTTTATCGGTGTGCTCGGGATTTGCACCAGGCGTGGGGACAGCTGCAGCACTGATTTGTCGTACCACTCGGTATTTTCCCGGCTGCCTCTTGACAGGAATTAAGAAGGCGACAAAGGTCGAGTCGGAAATTTGCAACCACGACGTAACCAGAAAGAAAAAAAAATAATCGTGACACACAGCGTAAAATATTTTCCAGGAAAGTACCAACGCGAAGACAGTGATGTCAAATGTACATCAATTGTTCCGTCTACTGTGTTTCTTTTGTCTTGGTTTATCAGCGGTTTCCAACAAGTCACCAAGCAACTTTACTAACCTGGTCAACCTGTTCCCCACCTTTCAAAAGTCAACATCGTCTGACTGACATTGTTCATAACCATATTTTTTTCATCTGCTGCTGTGTTCGTGTCTCTCGCTCTCGCCCCCTTCTACCCTCCCTACCGTGTCGTTATTGAAGATATTACTTTCTTTGACAAACGCGACAGCGGCGGCGTTCCTGAGTGAAGCTTCATTTTTCGTTTATTATTTTTTAGGCATAAACTCTGTTCCACGTTGACGGCTCCATAACTGCAACGCCACCACGCATGACTTGTTTTCTAGGGCTGTCCACGTGTCATGCCCTTAATAATACTTTCGTCTTAGCTTAAAGTGGTCGACAACTGGCCAGGTGGAGTGATGAGGCCATAGGAGAAACAAAAACACCGCGCATTATAATGACAAATTCAAGCGTTCGTTTGGCGATTCTATTATAGTTACAGTTTTGAATTGCGTTTAAAATTAAATAAAAACCACTTTGTCGCACAGCGTAGCAGAACAGCCTCAAAAATGCACTAAGGTCAAATAACAATTTACGTTAGACTGAAAGCTCAATGTATGGCAACACCTAAAACGACAACATTATGAGCCGCAGTGCCCTACTTACCAAGGATGTAAAGTAAATGCTCGAGAACACACGTGCACGCGCAATCGTAGTGCATTTGCAAAATGATCCCAATGACGTCAGAGTTCCAGCCTACAATTAACCTCTAGCAGTCTAACTAGCTGCACTCAATAAAGAACCTTCCGTGCATCAAGAGACGTAATAAAATGCTGCTTGTTCGTTTCTGTTTGATTCATGGAAAAACGAGCCACCGGGCGTTACCATGGGTAATGGCGAAAGTGGTTAAAAAATTCAATTTTCTCCTGGTTAAACTAGACAGGTCGTGCCATCTAGCGGGGTCCAGTTGAACCGAACACGTGTGCCATCTCGGAGCTAGTGTCGGCGGCCACGCAGTCGTGTCCTTCATTAAAACATTTAATGGGGAAGCGTTGCGCACGGCAACAGTGACGTGAGATGTTCTGCTTGAGGCGGTAATTTGGAGCGCGCCAACCCGATGCGGACCACTAAAACGCGATTTTATTTTAAAATAAGCACTTCCTTGACAAAGAAGCAACACTATACACGAGGTTTCTGGGCCGCTATGTCAACAATCAACGCCGACTTAGTAGTTGCCTTTATGTACCTTTATACTGCACTATGAAATAGTTAGTAATATCCAACTGAGCCAACTCTACCAACTGAGCCGCCGGTATGGAATCAGACGTGTTATTAGAAGGTCGCAACTTCCGTTCCTGTCGGTTTCAAGTTATCTCTTCGTCCACTTTTCATTCTCCAGATTCGCGTAAGAAGTAGTTCTGATAGCACCCCCTATAGTTTGCTCGGCATGATTGTCTCTTCAATCTAATTAATATTGCCCTTAACAAAAAAAAAAAACAAGACCTTAAGTTTAAACTTCATTTCTTCATTTTGTGATTACACACTCACCCAGCAAGATTTCTGTTACGCCAAGGGAAACAGGTACCGTAATAATGAATTGGCGGTCCCCTTAACATCTCAATAAGTAGGAAGTAAAGTAGTGAACTAAGAAATGGGTTCCGCTTCAGAGCGTCAAGGATGCGACAGTGAACACGTGTTGTGTTATTCTGGGTTTTCGGTTTTTCATGACGCAGTTTTGAGAAACGACATCCTCGCGTCAATTAATTAATCACTTCGCACGGTAAATCACGCTGTTCTAGCTGTAATAACATGGCTGCCGTGTGCCACTGAAGAATCGAATCGATAGTTTTTTCCAAGCCCTTCGCGCATGAATACATCGAAAATTATGCGTTTATTTTTTCTTGCGCTGCAAGCCATTGAAATGTACAGCGGTGCGATGGTGTTTGGCCTATCGAGTTTCATAATAAATTACACATACGTTTACTTTCTTCTCTCGATAAAATGCGCGAAATAGCGACTGCGTTTGGGCTAGTGGACAATAAACCATACCTCCAACTAACGAAGGAGAAACAGATGACGAACGAGTAAAGAAGATAGACGCGGCTTTCAACAGATGTTCTGTGTCGCGAGGTACAGACTTATGATAAACACCGCTTTTACACTCATACTATGTTGTTCTTTCTTTGTTAGAACGCTGGTTAAACGTAGCGAATACCTTAGGCAGGCATACATGTCCGCCGTGGTGGAACAATGGTTATGGTGCAGGGATGCTGACCCCAGTGTCACGGCTTCGATCCCGGCCGTGGCAGTCGTATTTCGATGGAGGTGAAATGGTAGAGGCCCGTGTAGTGCATGACGTCATGTGCAAGTTAAAGAACACCACATGGTCAAAATTTCTGGAGCCCTTCACTATACGGCGTCTCTTAGAATCATGTCGTGACCCGTAATGTATGTAACTGCGCCAAAAACAGACGGAAACAAGAAAGGAGAGAAAAGAGACCCAGTTGCGAAGTTTTAGTGGTTTTCCGGATGTCTAGTTTCATTCTGCAGAGCCTGGACGGCCTCGTTTAAGAGCCCGCGGACAACGGCGATGGCTTCTCGCTCAAACTCGCAATGAGTGGTGCGAGTTGATACACTCTCGATCATGTCCTGCTTAATGCGTTAATATAGTCAGAAAACTAAATTATCATCGTCTGGTTTCCTGGCCATATGCAGGACTTTAACCAATATCTCACGACAGTAGCTCCACGGCAGCCGGTGCCCCAGCGCGCAGTTTGCGTGCAGTTTGCGTGCAGTTTGCGCTGGTCGTGCTTAACGCATGTACCAGGTTATATACGTCCACGCGTGCAAGTGCAAAGCGGTGCCACGCGTGCATGCCGTACCGGTGCCTCCAGTTACGCTGCGAGTTTCCAGACCTCTTGTAGCGCAGCTTGCCATCCTGCAGGCTGCGCTGGTAGCGCTTCATCTTCACCCAGGTGCGGCCGGCGCGGTCGAAGGTGCACCACACCGTCACCAGGACGCTCAGCAGGACGCACCAGTTGCACACGATGATGCCTGCGAACCAAGCACGAGAATATGACGGGGGAAAGGAACAGCGAAGCATGGTACGCGAGCCAACTTTTTAGCCCCGCAATGAATATGCCAAACGTATGGGGCCTTGGAACGGAAAACCAAGCTAATTGGTACGGATTCATACTTGGAACTGCGCTGCGCTCACAAGAAAAAGGCTGGAGCTAAAGAGTACGAGTATGCTTGGTCAGAACGTGCGGCCATATGAAACGAAAAATCATAGTTCGTCCTTACTTTAGTAATGTACTGCTTCGTATATGTAAAAAAAAATATGAACTGCAACCCCCCTCTCTCACTTACAACCTTGCAATGCAAAACAGGATAGGAGGCAATAGACAACTTATATTCCTCGTATATGGGCCATCGATAGCACTTTTTTTTATAACATCACGTGAATATGCTCTGACAAAAACATGGGAAACGGTGGGATGTGATGACGCGCGGTCGAGTAAAGGTTTGGGACAGGCGCGTCATCCTGGTCCCCTTAGATTACTGTTATGGGGGGAGGGGAGGGTTACGCCGAACTCTCTGTGCGCACGCTCATGGGCACTATCACATCAAGAAGCAGTGCACGCGGGAAGTGTAACCCAAAAGACGCTCGGTGCAAACAATAAAAGAGCGATATTTGTCAAAACAATGATCACTATTAGAACAGAAAACTATGCGCGTTCGATGCTGCATTGCACTTACGTCATTGTTGTCGTCTGATCTACGTATTAACCCGAGGAAGGGCTGATGATGTCACGGCAAAGCTATTTTCGTTTTGTTTGGGGGATCACTGCAGGGCAACAGCCCCCAGCAAGGCGGCACCGACAACAACGCGCTGAATTATACGGTCATACGATGGCGAACAGTGATAAAAACAAACCCCCACTGCTATTGAGGAGTACGTACCTAGAATGGCGTCCTTGGCGACACCCATCGGACAGCTGTCGTAATGCTTGCTCACCCAGATGACTCCCACGACGAGCCAACACACCTCGATCAGAAGAATTCCTGCGATTTGGACAAGCCTCAGGTCAAATGAAATCTTGAGATACTCTAGTCACCTGAACGCAATAGTGTCCTTTTTTTAGGGGCGAAGCTCCTTAGGGCGTGGGCTGTGCGTCCCCTGTAGCCTGTATGTAGCCACCTCTAGTTGAGTTCTTGCAGTGTTCACTAGATGGCGGTACCGTAGCCACCTCTAGTTTAGTTCTTGCAGTGTTCACTAGATGGCGGTACCGTCTCCTGTATGTAGCCACCTCTCGTTTAGTTCTTGTAGTGTTTACTAGATGGTGGTACTTGTAGCTGATGATGAAAAGATGCAAGATGTTATAAACTAGAAAGCGGTACTTGTAGTTGATGAAAGACGCGAGATCTTATAAAATAGGAATGATGTCACATATGGCGCGTGTCATTGGTTGAAGGCAATCGTTCGATTTAGTGCGGCGACGTACGCTAGGGGGAGCGTTGTAATAAAATCCGTTCGCTGTTGGCGCGCGCTCGGAGTCGCCGGATGGATAAGGCTGCACAGCGGAGAGAGCGCAAGGCGGCAGCAGCGCGCGCTCGCAGACAGAATCCCGATGTGCGAGCGCGCGAGGCAAGGGACATCGCAAGCCATCCATCGTCTAAGAACAAATAAAAGTTGATTTGTGTATATACACACACAGCGTTTCTCACGTCTTTACATGATGATCGACTGGGCGAATTACACGGAAGATTCACAGTTTACCGATGAATCCCTCCGGAGCTTCGCCCATTCATCATCATTCACCCCGTGAATATGCCGTAATTTTTTTTCTTTCAGAACAACCACTATACAGTACGACGGCTTAGCATGGTTGCTCAGTTTAGCCGTGCACATCGGTGCACGAAATGTGGGTGGCTGAGTTTGGGTATACAGCCCCGCAAATGAGCAATCCTTTTCCCTCAACTTTCTTTCCAGCTGTCATCGCCATCAATCAGGCTTATCTCTCTCTTTCGCCTCAATAAAGATAAAAGGAACCTCATTGACAGGTATGCTAACCACAGTGTCTATACACATATAACGGTATACGAACTCATGTTGAAAGACGTTCCGTACAAACATGCACCCGAGAGTGTAACCAGAAGAACACAGACGTCGACTAACAACCGAAAACACGCACAGTAGCGGGAAAGAAGGCCTATAGGCAAGAGGCGTTATCTATCGATCGGGCGCATGTGTGACTCTACGTGTGAGACAACTGTGCCTTCACTTAATTTCTTGTTTAAGCAAGTTAACCATTTACTGCCTAATCTTGCGAACTCGAGACATACCGAAAACCTTTGAGTAATCAAGTGATGGAATGCGTGCCGCCATTAATGCCGGCTATCAAGTACTCACGTGGAACGTAGCTTTTGGCATGAATAATCTAGCACTGTCTAATGTAATGTATATTAAGCTAGAACCAATTGTTTTGTAGCTGATGATGGAGAGCACGAATCACGTGCAAGAGCGCTCACTTCTCGCCTGGTTGACGCAAGCTACATTTTCAATAATCTTGTTTACTATAGCTGTGTACGCGCTCAAGACGTGGCACACACCACGTTGCGTAGTTCTGAAGTGCGCTTTTCATTCCAAGGTCATCGCTTCCGTGGCGGGTGAAGAATTCTCGACATTCATAAAGGTTTGCATTAAAGGTGCATTTTAGAATAATTGAACTGCGGAATCATTTAAAGGTTGCTATTTAAGGCTAGAAAACGAGATTATTTTTTTCTTCACCAGGCCTACTGAAACGTTCCGTATGCGAGTCCAATAATTCCATATGTTTCCATAAAGAATACATATTGTCACGAAGCAAAGGACGACGAAGTTGTCTATAAGGAAAACAAGTTTATTGGAGCGAACCTGTGCTCCCCTAACAACTGAACGAATACACAGGCGGCGAAGCAGCGGCCGGCAAAACGACGTGCACGCTAGTGAGCGTCAGCGATCGAATGACGCGGCATCGGCTGTGCGGGAATTTATATCCCGCACAGCCGATGCATTATATAAATAAACAAACCCAATGCATGGTTCGCGGCAATATGTTTCCCATATGTTTTCCATATATTTCCGTAAGATTCTTACGGAAACATACGGAATTATTGGACATCGCATACGGAATGTTTCAGTAGGGCCATCAAACGGTTAATCGGCGGTTGGTTCCCACTCGCGTGCGTGTTTGGACGCTCCGTCTTTCAACGAGAATCCCGACTAATTATCTGAGCTTTTCTGCCACCACACTTACCGAGGCGCACGTAGAGCAGGTGCTGCATGGAGGCCCTGGGTGCGGTGTCCAGAATGCTCCCGCGCATGGAGACCCACGAGATGCAGGCCTCGACGACCACGCAGCCGCTCAGAATGATGCAGTAGCCCAGCATGTGTTGCTGCAGGTCCGAGACGCACGCCAGCGCGCCGAAGTCAAGGACCGACAGAGAACTATGAGCCTGAGGATCCGAGAGAGACGCCGTGCGCGCATTGAGCAATGGTATTGGGAACCTCGGTGAACAATCAAGAGATAATTTCACATTGCGGAGGGAGATTATTGGGATGAAAGCCGGTGAATAATGGGGTTGAGTGAAACAGTGACTGTCTCTAAGACGAGGACACCACAACCGCAATGTTCAAGGGGGATGGGTAAAAAAGGCAGGAGAAGAATAGGAGTACAGTAAAGGGCTTGGGAGAAAAACACAGCACACTGCACCATGCACACACTACCACAGGGTCAAAAGAAGTGGGAGAAAGAGAAAGAGATAGAAAAAAAGAACGTTGCTTCTAAGACATATTTTAAATAGAGGGTGCTCGAGAGCGCTCATTGAGTGCTGCGTTTCATATTACGTCTCAAAGGGCCTGGTGTAGAAAGTAGGTTTAATATTAGACTCAGTAATTTTTTTTTTTTGAGTGAAACCATAACCGAGAGACACACTCACTTTTATTCAAGGTACATCCGGTCGAGCACTCACTTCCGGTTTTAAGAATATTCATAAAAAGTCTTCTACAAAATGAAAATCAATTGCTCTGGTTGAAGTTAAGTTATATCGGATATATTTGACAACTGAGCATAACTTGATTTAAACATATAGCTATGAATTTAAGAAAACAACTGAAGCACAACTGGGCCACAAGCCAAGACCACTGGCGTAGTTAGAGGGGCGTGGGTAGTCGGAACATTTTCTTGCACCACCCGAAAAAACTTCTGGTTATGACTCAAGCCAACACAGCCCCTATTATTGGGCTTTATGTCTGCGCTACTACCTTACGCATTGCCAACGTAAAATTTCAGGATTGTAAGTCTCAGCTCAGCAGGACTTAGCACTGAAGATGCTTTCTATACTGCGAAGATGTGCAAAGAAAAAAAAAAGACTAAAGCCATAGCGTGTCTGCAACGCAGCTTGAGCCCCGAACTTAGGGAGGGTGGGTGCACGTTAAAAACACCATGTGGTCAAAATTTCCGGAGCCCTCTACTACGGCGTCTCTCATGATCATATGGTGGTTTTGGGACGTTAAACCCCGCATATCAATCATATCAATCATTATCAACTTACGGAATCGAAACGATAACACCAAAACGCTCGTGGAAGCAGCGGCCAAGCCTTTAGACGGAGCAGGGAGAGCGAACGCGGAGGAAGCGGAACCGGAAGCGATCACGCGGAACGCCTCGTTGAGCGTTCATCGCGTTTATCTCGCAGAGGTGCCAGAGATGCAATCAAACGCGTCATCTGCTCATCAATGTCGAAGGCTCTCTCCCTCTCTCGCTTGTTTCATTCAGCAAGGTGTATTTCCTACGTGGACGCTGAACAATTCATTTATTTAGGTCCTTTATATGCAAGATTTACGCCCTGTAGAAGCTCAATCTTTCTCTTTCTTTCTTCCTTTCTTTCTTTCTTTCTTTCTTTCTTTCTTTCTTTCTTTCTTTCTTTCTCTTCTTTCTTTCCTTCTTTCATTCTTTCTTTCTTTCTTTCTATGCTTAGCCAGTTATATTATAAGGAATGCTATAACCGGCTATAGCGTAAGCAACAATGCCCCATCGTATCATGGCCTCTGAGATAAGGTGCCTCTAAAAGGCGGAGCTTGTGCGTCTCTCTGAAGACCTTTGCACACGCATGACCAAAAAAGAAGGAACGCTAACCTCGAGTGTGTTATAAAAAAGCAGAACACTCTACCCGACGACAATGATTACAGCACTAAAGATTACCGCTACTTGTCCCACCAGAGCTTGAGCCCTGGCTAGACTGGCACAAGACGGCCCTTCAAAAACTTGTGCCCCATAATAAGTTAGCATTAAATAAATACGATGATTGACGGCTACATACCCAAACGCCAAGAAAGAAGGCCGGATAAAGTACGTGGCCTCAACTGCTGTTAGCCTTTAAAAAATGGGAAGGCTCGCTTTATCCTTTAGTCGACACCCGTCTCCCCGAACTTTGACGCTCATGGCCACCCGTTCGTTACTACCCGTGTTTCTAGAAATCCCCCTCGTTATTTATATTTCTTTCTGCGCGCCACCTGAGGGCGTGCTATCGGTCACGTCAAGCTCGTAACGAGACCTGGCGCGCTGTTATATATGGGAGCCATCTGGCGGCGCTGACAGCCGGCTCAATGACCGGCACTCTCGTAGAAAGCGCGATTAGAGGCAAGGCAAAAAAAAAAAAGGTACGTCAAAGACAAAAGTCACAAAAAATAATAATTGCGAGCGACGGACAAGCTAACGGAAGCGTCCGACAGGGCTGACACGAAAGCCACGACCGCTCCGATCGGTGAAAAAGAAAATTGAGACAACGTTCCCAGAAAAAAGAACGACGCCTGAAGGAGGCGATCCGCTGCCGAGGAACAACGAGCTGAACCCGGGACACATATTATAAAGAACGTATAGAGGTAAGAGGAGACACGATATCCGAGAAGCTGCAGCTACATAATGGGCAAAGAATCTCCGGCCGAGAGGAAGCGAAGTTGCAATGTGCCGTGGACAGGAAGGAGAAGCGAAAGGAATGAGATCACGTGGCTGCCGAGAGCTGCAGCCCACGTCTCTGCCCACTGTATTACGACGTAATGCATCGACAGGCAGGCCGGCGGGTGGCGTTACCTTAATCGACAACGCTGCCGCAATCAGTGGGAGTGAGTGGCCGTCCCATGTCCCGAAAGCCATGCTACCGCGAGGAGCAATCAGGCGGGCGGGCGGTGGCGGGCAGGAGGGGCGTGGAGGAAGTCCAACCGAGCAAACCACATCACTGCTCGTCTACGACACTATTATAGAAGCTGTACCGTGCTTCCATTGGGCTGCAGAAATGAGCGTATTTTCTTTCTCGACAGACACTACCACCACCACTGTTATCTGCATGGAGTGCGCTGGACAAGCCAGTGCTTAGAGGCAGCAATGGACCCAAAGAAAAGATTGCACTTCAGTTGTACAACACTCCAAGTAGCGAATTAATTCGTAGAAGTATATAGACGATTATTAGAAGAGTGGCTCTCTGCATGGAGCAGTTTGTACTGCATCATCGTATAAAGCACTGAAAAAAAAAACGGAGACACATGGGGCCATACATACGCCGTCCAACTAGATGAAACTTCGCATCTTGCTCACTGAATTTTGACCACGTGTTCGCTTTTGCGTTGCGCTTACGGTTAGCACAAATTGCAAGGAACACAGGGCAGATTGGTAACAGAACACTGCCTCCTGTGCTCACTGTGTCCGGTGTATGCGAACTACAGCCTTAAGAAAGAGAAAGGACAATACCACCCATTTGTAGCGCGTAGCCACAATGAAATCCGTACGGATTTCTCAGCAAGCAAAGCTTCTTAGTCGCTAAAATATTTGTCCTGGCCCGGGTTTCGAACCCAGGACCAATGCCTTCCCGACGCGGTCGCTCTGCCTCTGCTCCTTTCCCTTTCTTAACACTTCCACCACCTTTTGGGTTTCCGTAGAGGTCATTTGTAGCTGCAACTCACTGTGCTGTGTTACCTGTACCAATGTGTATGGTGTTTTTTTTTTAATTCCCTGCTTACCGTAAGCGCATCGCAAAAGATCAACATGAACAAACTAGCCCCTTTCATCACATTACTGACCACGTATTCTCTTCGCACATGGGTTACACACACACACACACACACACACACACACACACACACACACACACACACACACACACACACACACCACACACACACACACACACACACACACACACACACACACACACACACGTGTTTCGGCTACAGAACCAATTTTCACGATAATTTACTGACGCTGTATTTTGTACATCGATGACAACGTCTATAAGCAACTTCCACGCATCATGTTCTTGATCCGGTCGCAAAAATGTGGTGCTGCCGTTATGAACACCACTTTGTTTACCATGAAATTTTTCACTGTTGTATTTTACCTGTATCAAGAAGTGCTCTCACTACATAATATTGTTACTTCTACTGCTGTAGTGCAATAAGCTACGATGTATTATAATGATGTACCAAGGAAACTGTCACTCAACGCAATACATCAGAAAAACGATGTAATGATCCAGTTTCCACCGACGGTACCAGCAAGACTGCGTCGCTAGTCAACAGCTAACAACAAATGTGGTAGCTAGCCGTTTATCGTTCGCCCGTGCTGCCTGTTTTGTGTCATCTTTCTCGCTCTTTTTCACGTAAATATGGTAAGTGTACGAGAGCAGTGTATCGTGACTGTACCCGCATTCACAAACTGTTTTATAACGTCAAAAAAGACCACGACGTACATGGCAGAGGCACCTAAAGATAGCGGTGCCTAAAACTGCGAATGAGTCACTCCTGTATGGGCTGCCCCTGTAAAGTATGAAGTTCTAACTATTGTGTCTCAGCAGCAATTTATCTCCTTGTGTGAACTTCATATGTACAGACATGCGACCGCGGCACTCGAATAAGCCCCCACCATTAGAGCCAACGTGCATCGTACATGATTTCGGGCCGCTTGCTTATACAGAACTTGTTACAGAGGCTTGGCACACGTCTATATGGGAGCGAAAAAAAAAACAATCGATGCATTAACGTCGTAGAGGGGTCCAGGAGGAGGAGACGGTGCCCAAAAACACGATGTGTTCGATCTCACTTATCCCCGAACGATCTGACTAGGCAACAAAACGCTCCTCCCTTCAAAATCGGTCGAGCCCATGGTGCACCCAAAGTGAAAATACCGTACACATCAAATTTTACGTACTCCAACCACCACCACTCTGTCCCTACCTTCCCTAACCTCGCAGTCCTCGGCCGCTGTTCCTAGCAGGATGACGACATCAAGTGAAGGCACTCCCCATTGACTCCCCTTTCTTTGCAAGCCCCGTGGGCAAACCCGTGGCGCTGGGGCAAGAGGAAAGGGGAGGCAGATCCCAATTCTCTCTTTGCTTTCCCGACGGGCTGTCATGCGCAAAGGTATCCGCGCGGTCTGCTTCAGAGAAGCCCGATCAAAAGAGCCGCGGGGATCTACACGTCCTCACCCAAACTTCCCTCTTTTCCCTGTGCCCATATTGGCCTGCTCGTATTTAGTGAGCAGCAGAGGGGGCCTCTATAATGATAAGTTTCCCCTTCGTTACCCCTCCCCCTCTTTCAAAACACGTGACATACAGTGACTCGGCGGCGACTTACGTCATCCGGCCAGAAGCCATCACGCGCAGGCCCATTCGGCGAACCGGCTTATGGTTATCCGATGGATTATGTCAGGCGGCGGGCTTTTGAAAAGGGGGTGCTGCGTTTCCCATGGGGAGAAGAAAAAAAGCAAAGGGAAAAGTATGGGTTCCTCCTGGACCGAAAAGGGTGCTGCTGTGCGGACGCGGTTTGGGTGGGGAACTGTAAAGGCACAAAATAGGCGCGTGCCTCGAGGGGGTACGCATGCCGTCACAAACACTGAAAAAATGCAGACAAAACAAACTCGCTTTCAGCTATAAATAGAATCGGCGTATGAGAGCAGCTGTTCTCAAGGAAAACTAGACACGGAAAGGAGAGCTTTCGGGGAACAGGAAAAGGCTTGAGCACGTCAAGTGCACTACAGCACACGCTATTGCCGGGAAAAAAAAACCCTCCAGACATCACGAAGGAAAGAAATGAATAAAGGAGATGGAACAGTCCCAAATAGGTACACGTGCATCACTGAACTGAGAGCTGGAGGAGCACAAACGTGGGGAAAAAATAAAAAAAGAAAGGGAAGAAGGCACGGGCTGCTGCTGAATGGCGTCTTCTGGATAGGTGGCCAGATTCAATATAGCCGACACGACGGGAAGCCAACCCCAATGAAACAATCCACAACCACGGCGAGAATCGGAGAAGCGGATGGGGAGATGATAGATAAGATAAAAGGGTAGAATGGGAGAAGAGAAAATTGCGTTCGGTTCGCGGTGGTTTACAAGTGCGCGGGGCAAACCCTGCATACCGTGGCTATTTCGTCGCAATTTATTTGTTCGTAGCTTAGGTGTACCATCCACGTGTGTCGCTGAGCAAGCATGAGGCGCTTCCTGTGAGCCTCCCAACAAAGCGAAACAAGACAAGACAGTACTAAAGCTGAAGAGCCCGAGTCCCTACGTGTGATGGTGCCGGAAGTACGCCCTCCAGACCAAGTCGGGAGTCCACCAATAAAACCAAAAGGACAAAAGAAGAGGAAAAAAGGAAGATAGAAAGCGTCCCTGCAAAGGCATCTCTTTGGATGCCGATGTTTATTAGGTGTTCGAAGTCGATAGGGCTACCGTGTTACATGTTCATCAACTTATCGATTTTTCCCGGCATGGAGTTAAACGGTGCCTACAGTCTCAAGGGTGGCTGCAGGGTATGTCCCTCTAATAGAACAACGACAGAAACATCAGCCTCGTTAGATTAAGGACTGTGGCGAAATAGCCTCGGGAAAGCTTTTAAAGTTTTCAGAAACAGCCCGTTTCTTACTTTTTTTCCAAGGCAAAGATATCGAATTTCAAAGAGTTTGACGAGAAACCTTTTTGGGCTGGGTTGCCGGGTCGTTTGAAAATGATTTGTTTAGCGCAAAGAAAACCTACCATAGACGTACACATCAGTACACGCAAAAGGCTTCTTTGTGGAAGGAACTATCAGTAAACAAAGAGAGCATCCTCGCTGTGCCCAGAGCCAAACTATTTTTGAGGTCCTCAGTTGCTGGATAACTATAGTCAGCAGGTCATGTGTTGGACACCTTCTCGATCAACAATGCTAAAGGTCGCAGCCCCGCTGAAGTTATGTAAACGGCACCCGCTAACACCTTTTTATTTTAGTGTACTAAGCTTTGCGTAGCGCACACACACCTACATTTACAGCATTAAAAAAAGAAAACTTGTAAGGCCTACGCAGGTACAGTCGCGCTTGCAGCATGGCAGCACGAGGCCTGACGAGTTCAGATATATATATATGGCGCTTGGCTTCCACTAGCCCTTATTTTCATTACTGAATGCAGTTATGTCATATTGGAAGAAAAACAGCGCACTGAAAAAAAAACGTAGAAAAATAAGAGAAGAACCCCACACAGCACTGCATGCACATCTGTTAACATGTTTAACGTTTTTTTATTTTAGTTGTCTACGCTTTCTCAGTGCGCTGTTTTCTCTTCAAATATGAGTGCGTACCGACTCGCCCAACTTGCTATTGAGCAGTTCTCTCACTTGGTTATGATCGCAAATAGTAAAATTATATTTAGTTGTTGAAATAAAAGCGAGTTGAAGTTATGCGCAGTCTTAGAACTCGTGAGGCGGCGCGCTTTCGTTTTGCAGGTCATATTGAGCACGCCTGTAGCCTCCGTCGCCTTATCGAATGCAGCCTATCAACATACACATACGCTCAAGGCCTCTGCGCAACGCATTATTGTGCATTAAAGTGACACTTCTATTTCCAGATATAGTCTTTGGTAGCCACGTATTGGCTGAGTGATCGTATATTATTTGATACACAGTTTATACACTACACTGTACTAACCTTCCTGTGCTGTTTCGTTGCAGTAATATAACAAATTCGATAATAATAATAATAATAATAATAATAATAATAATAATAATAATAATAATAATACATGAGGTTTACGTCCAAAAATCACGACAATTTTTGAGGGTAGCATCGTTGGAACAGTTCAGAAATTTTGACAATTTGGTGCTCTTTACGTGCATTTACATCGCACGGCACTAGGGCCTCTGGCTTTTCGCCTCCATCTAAATGGAATCGAACTCGCAACCTTCGGATTAGCAGCCACGCAACGTAACCTATACACCGCCACGGCGGACTTCTACACTGTAATGTGTCGTCATACTAGCACTGCGCACAGCTCACACAAGCGGCTTGTTTCAGGTTTCTCGTGCAGCCCAAATAAACTGGGATAGCGTCTTGTCACCATATTCAGTGTAATTTATCTCCTAATGAACCGACAAAACCACACAGAGGAGTCTTGGACAGTTGCAAGTAATATACAGTTGATTCGATTCACTGTGCACCAAGCAACTTCGTTCTTGTCTTATACCCCGAGCTAGTTGATTGATTGATATGTGGGGTTTTAACGTCCCGAAACCACTATATGATTATGAAAGACGCTGTAGTGTAGGGCTCCGGAAACTTCGACCACCTGGGGTTCTTTAACGTGCACCCAAATCTGAGCACACGGGCCTACAACAGATTCGCCTCCATCGGAAATGCAGCCGCCGCAGCCGGGATTCGAACCCGCGACCTGCGGGTCAGCAGCCGAGTACCTTAGCCACTATAAACCACCACGGCGGGGCATACCCCGCGCTACTTGAGCCCAATAAACCGAATACATCAACCGAATACATCAATAAACCGAATACATCACGTATTCAAATAGGCTGCCTCTGCGATTCGATGAAAAGTCTCTTCATTCGGTTACCAGGCGACATTCGTTATCGTCATCGAGCATCGCTTTACAGCAGTGAACTGAATACGGCTCCGACCCCGTAGTAATAAATGTATAACATGAAACACAATGAAGCGACAGTGCTGCCTTTACCATGATTCCATGTAAAGCAAAAAGCAGGTAAACGGAAAGATAAACGAAAGGTAACTCCGCAAACATGGAGAAGCGAGATAAGAAACGAGTCCACGAACGAAAAAAAAAAACAATGCGAGTGCTGAAACGTCGCCCGCCATATCAGGATTCACACAGCAGATTTCACAACAGCGTTAATGAGGGCGGTTCGAAGACGAAAGCAAGAAAGTAGACACAGGAAGGTGGGATGGAATGACGATTGCAAGCTTTTCTAAGCGACTAAATATTGATGCAACTATTCCACTAGCCTAAAACATGGATTACAAGCTTTAAAAAGCAGCAGATCCAACGAAGTGTAAAAATTAATGGCATGTGAAGCCTTCGCCATGCAACAGCCCATGCCTGAAATTTTTGGCTTGAGCATTACGAGATAGATCGGCGTCTTTGTTTGTAGTGCGCATAACCTGGGCTTATTGCGCAGCACGTCAACTACATCAGTGTGGAGTTGTAAGTGCAGCTCACAATTGTAACTGCAGCTTACAATGGTAATGAGCAGCTCACAATCACAAGTGCGTGCCGACGTCACGGTACACTTGTCAGAGCCGAGACGCCACGTCATCGCTAATACGTGCACGTTACAGTGCGGTGATAACCATATCCGTAGCAAAGCAAAGCGATCTACAGTAACCTGCAGAGTCGCAGGTTCGCTTATCTAGTGTTTATTAGGTTGGTATAAAATCGGATAGCCAACGTTGCACTCAAGATAGTCGTCTTGACAGTAAGCCTCTTCAAGGTAGTTCTAATTTCGGGATGTCGAGGTGTTTGAGGTTTTTGAAGCAGTTTGAAGTGCTGGCGTGGCTCTGTACGTAGAATACTTGACTGCCACGCAGAAAGCCTCGGCTCAACTGCTGCTCAAGTAATGTTTCATGCCTTCCTTCCGACGATATATTCTTCCTATTGCAATAAAACTGAGCTCTCAGCTGATTTTTGCTGACGCCGTCGTCGGCATGTCCCATATATGTATATATAAGCCAGAAAGAAAAGTAATTCAGAAAAATATTCTGAACCGCGCGACCAGGACATTCATGGCCATCTGTTAGATAACGGCAATTACAAGAGATAGATAGATAGATAGATAGATAGATAGATAGATAGATAGATAGATAGATAGATAGATAGATAGATAGATAGATAGATAGATAGATAGATAGATAGATAGATAGATAGATAGATAGATAGATAGATAGATAGATAGATAGATAGATAGATAGATAGATAGATAGATAGATAGATAGATAGATAGATAGATAGATAGATAGATAGATAGATAGATAGATAGATAGATAGATAGATAGATAGATAGAGAGACAGACAGACAGACAGACAGACAGACAGACAGACAGACAGACAGACAGACAGACAGACAGACAGACAGACAGACAGACAGACAGACAGACAGACAGACAGACAGATAGATAGATAGATAGATAGATAGATAGATAGATAGATAGATAGATAGATAGATAGATAGATAGATAGATAGATAGATAGATAGATAGATAGATAGATAGATAGATAGATAGATAGATAGATAGATAGATAGATAGATAGATAGATAGATAGATCCACTCTACGCTCATTTGGCTTGCTAAGAAACACTTCGCACTTAAAACAAACAGAAAGCGAAGTTAGAACGCATGTGGGATAACCTATAATAACACACGAGTACTTGCGAACACGAAAAAGCTCTTCTGAAATGCAGAAACTTGCACAGCACTTCAACCCTCTGCCAAAGAAAACAAGAAATGCTACACCTTTTCATCTTTCTGGAGACTGCTCATGAAAAAAGAGATGCCAATGTTGACGTCAACAGCAAACAAAGAAAATATAGAGGCAAAAAAAAAAAAACGCTCGACGAGTCAGTTTTCGCACTCCAGCAGCTCGAAAAACACCGTTGGCGTATCGCTTTCGCATATGCGAATTTGCGCCACTGCGTTTCGTCTTTCACTCATCCATTCCTTTTTATTTATTTTGAATAACATACCAAGATGCTGATAGGCTTCATACAGAAGCCTATTACGAGGTTTTCTCATTTACTAACGGAAATGGGGCGAGTTTGCGCAGCGGATTCGCCGCTACAGTTGCCGTGAAGTTATACCAGACTCAATGGCGCATACGATACAGTCAGTTCTGAAGTTTGTGGGGTTCGTTTGCGAGTTCCGCTTTAGACTTTTCACTGGTACAAATGCAAGCCTCTTTTTTTTTATTACGCTCCAAAGCTCAGAATGTTTATTAAAGAGAAACATAGCCCCTTAAAGCAAGCTAAAGTTTTCACGGAACGTGCAGTAAACTTTTTCTTCGGCAAGATTTGGTCCAACGGCCAATACCAGAGTGACCGCTATTGCCTCAGAGTGACCACTCTATGGGCACACACATTACCGTGGACCGTTAGGCCACGGTAAAGTATGCGGCCATAGGTCCACTTTACCAATTTCTCGGCACTGCTACCTGCGATAGATGTAGTTATTAGTACCATGGACCATGGACTACACCACGGACTTGGTCACTTTTGTTTGAACGTGTAATCTATGTTGTGCTTTGTCATTTGTCTGTTATTGTGCTTGTTGTACAAACACTCGTTCCCTAGGTTTGTTGCGTCCCATGATAGAATAAACCTTTTTTAAACAGACGGTGACACAGTTGCTGTAGACTTGCATATACCTGCGTTTAGGGAGCACACTCCGCCACTTTCGTTCAGCAGGCCTAAAGTCTGGCCGACCACCCGATCGCCGGATTAAAGGACCTTTACAGCACTGACTCTCGGACTTCACGCACGAAGATATTTCCTGTGTGTATGTATGACACCGTGTAGTACCGTGACACCATGACACCGTGCCCGAGCACCGTGACATCATGCACCGTGCTTGTGCACCGCGCACCGTAAAATCTTGCGCTATAGTGTCACGGTGCACAACACGCCGGCGTAGTGACACCTTGCCTAAGGGCTGCAGGCCTTAGAAATTGAAAAAAAAAAATAGAAAAACTTTTTTACAGCGCTGTCCTTGTCTATTCTAAAGCAGAGCACTTGCTCAGCTTAAGCGTACTGACATCAGGCTGTGTGTACTTATATGACCTTTGACTTACACATGCTAAGCGTTTTACTTCTTTAGCGCTGATTTGATATGCCCCATCAGAACAGCACCAAACACGGAGTACAAGAAAACGTTTGGCATTGATATTCACTTAAAAGCATCTGCGCATAAATTAACAGTTTTACACGTGTAACTGTGCTTTTGTATCGGGTTCGAAACGATACATGGTGCTCTCACTATAGACGTCGACCGCTCTTTGTCGACAAAGGTGCGTCTGCGGTTGTGACGTCACAATATAGCAACTACAGTGATAGCATTGTGCCTTCATACGGCTAAAGGATCGGGTTCATTCGCAGAGAAACCGAGACTCGATTCGTCGTGCAAAGTTCATCATGTTCCGATATCGAGGAATTTCGACAAAACACCAGCGGTGTGGCACCTATTGCGTCGGCAGATATGGGCGAAAAGGCCGGGAGGTTTCGTTCGATTCACGTTAATACAGATTCATGACGGGTCTTACATCGAAAACTACGGTTGTATGCATTTTCCTTTTTTTTTCTTTTTTCTTTTTGAGCCCAGCGCGCTTAACGAGGTATTCCTGTATACGAACTAACAGAGAGCTTAAGCGAACAGTGTGCGGTGACTGTGCGCTTAGAGCTGCGTAATGCTGACTTGATGTACATGGGCGGCTTCTCTTTACTCTGATCCCTCTGGAAAGCATAACGAGAAAAAGCTCGCGCGAAATCGCAAGTAAGCACACGCTTGACATAGTGCGCGGCTCATCACCATGAAAAGCAAAAGCATCGCTAAGAATTTTACGTGAATTTCAATGTTGTTGTGATCTTTTCACGCGCTCTCTTTTCATTTGCATACTTGGCCGCAGTAGAGCAGCCAAGGATAGCACAACGGGCATGTGACCCCCCTCTCCCGAAAAAAGAGGGAGGGGGATCAATAGAATAAGGAAGAATAAGTGTTTAATAATTTAAAACGAGCAGTTTGGTTGTCCGAGACTACAGGCCTCCCAAGTAAAAAAAAAAATCTTGACCTCCTCACCTCCAAAGAAAAAAATTGCTGCCGTTGAATACTGGGCACACAACGACGCTCGAACACACTAGCCTATCCCCCTCCTTTCACGTGAAAAACGTGCCTCCTCCCCCCCCCCCCTCTTTCCGAAAACAAAATTCTGCTCACCTTCCCTGCTTGGCTTCCGGGAAATGATAATGTAGTACGTCAGGTCACGGCGGATGAGAAAAGAGCTGTGCAGATCCCTGCCTGTGGTCCATATTTGAACATCTTCAGCGTATCAACAAGGCGACAAAAGAAGAGAAACAAAATGCAGCTTGTTCTCTGTCTGCCGCAAGAGAAACTTCAAGCATAACATTAAAAATTAAAATGAAAGCAAGCACCGAAGTGAAGGACGGATAAAAAAAAACAGTTCGGACCGGAACTCCGAAAACAAAAGCCCGTATTCACAAAGAATATCTTAGACTATAACTAGTCGATATTGAAAACTTGAGCCTATAGTGACGCTGAATATATAAATAACAAAGCTGATTCATCAATTACTACAAAACAACCATCACAAAGTAACGAGTTATCTGAAATCGCTCTCAGATGCATAAAGCATGTTTGACATGCAAGCTACTTCACCCCAAGAGCGGAGGGGCAGCCATCGCACGACCCCAAAAACTGGTTTCTAGAGCACCTAGTAGAAGTAGCAATTCAAAATTTCCGCAGCCCTCTCTCTACGACTTCTGTCATAATCGTATACCGTGGTTGAAGGAGTTAAAATCGCCAATATTAATACTATCGTGAGCACCACGTTACCTCCGCACCCCTTTGTCTGAATCACCATCCTTACTGGCCACCATTCGGGGCTGCGCAGACGCTGCCAGCTTCAGATAGACTACACACTGTAAGCCGAAATTCGGCAAAGTTGGACTAACTGCAGTCGTTAAACCAATGGACGAACGGTTCGTCCAACAGGGACTAAATGTGTGACAATGCGTGTCTTGCGCAAACGCCCGGCAATGAAGGGACCAACGGGGAGGGCAACTGCGCCGCGATCGCCTCCTGTCGATGCTGCACTGCAATGCTCGGCGTGGTCGGCGATCATGAAAACAAGTTAAATAGGCTATACGCCACTGTGAAAGTGAAGCACTATGAAACGAATAGAAGATGTTATGAGAGGAAAGTAGTACAACACGCTGTCAGTGCACACAGCAAGTGCCCTCGCGTTTCCACCATGCCGGCACGGGCGAGCCGAAGCCAAGTGAAAGTCTCCGCAAACACGGGCAATGCCGAGAACTCGCTTTAATGTGCTGAATAAGTTCGAACTACGGTGAACACTGACATGCTAATAAAGGTAAGCTGTGCATCAGCGGTCGTGTACCCACACAGTGACCACAAGTTCAAAGCGATATATAGGAAAAGTAGGCTTCGTACGTCATCGGTATGAAGCGGGCTGCCGGTGTGAGTGCATTGCCGGCACAAGCGAAGGAAGCGTCGCGTACAAGTTCACAAAAATAGTAGCTCAGGCAAACTTATGTCTTTTTATCCATGCGACAATCGTTATCAAAAATCCAACGTGTAGGCGATCGCGGATACGACTAATCGTGCGGCCAGCGGTACACAGGTTGTGCCTTACCAGCACGATGAAAGAACCGTGCCTGCGAACGGTCTCGTCGCTGTAAGTATACGGATATCTACATCACTCCGTAAGACACAGCGAACATGGGGCACTTACCTATTGTTCATTTGTGACTATAAAATAACGACGACGAAAATTTCACGCGAGCCGCATGTTGCGATCGCCGGCGGTCGTTCAGCCGTACTCGTCGTAAGCCTAGCGACGCCGTCGGCAAGCCGACACGGTATGGCATCGGCGGGGCGCCTGCGGCTGCTTCGCCGGCTTTGCCGCACAAGCGCCGCTGTTATGTTGTGTTTGCGGACTCGTGCGCCAGCACTGCGAACGCTGGTTCGGCCGACATGATCGAATACCAGCTGATAATTCGTATTCTCGGGCTGGAGGCATGTTGAAGATTAGATGGATCCATATTAAAAGATCGATGCGCATCGGTGCTACGAATAAGCCCATGTAAATTTTCGCGTTACGGTGTCAATATTTATTGTTTCTTAAGCCGAGTAAAAGTCGCCCACTGGCACTAGATGGGAGGCCAAAATACTGTGCTATATATACCCGAGAGTCTGTTCTCTGTAGTACAGCGCGGGCAGTCAGTGTTTGCAGTGTTTTACTTTGAAATAATAGTGCGCATGTATGTGTGTGTGTGTGTGTGTGTGTGTGTGTGTTGCATGAATAACATACTATGATCTTCAGTGCTGATTAAATTGGAATAAACATAAAATATACTGCACAAACGCAGTGTCGCCATTTTTTTTTGCCATTGGTCCAGACGGTTCAACTGTTAGTCCCGCTGGAGCATTCTACTGGGGTCAACATTTAAACCAAGCGGAGTAAGTGCTTGGGGTAACAGTCGAGCCCTTGCAGTTACTCCCGCAGTTAGTCCAAAATTGGTTCAAAATCTGTGGCAGCGCATTTAAACCCCTAAAGGACCAATGGCATACCCCACTTTAGTCTTTTTCGGCTTAGAGTGCACGAACGTATTGCTGTCGCGCTACAATTGCGAACTCACAAACACACCACTTCCCTTCGCATATACGCTGCACTTACCCTCATCAAGACGAATGCATTAGATGCCTCATCAAATGTTCAAACTTGCCGTCGGCATCGACTGTCGTTCCGTGGTGTCGGCGTCAAGAAGAGGGATGCGAAAATTTTTTAGCACGCGATGACGCCCCCATGTGAAATCATTGTGACATCTCTATGACGTCATTATGACTTCACTTTTGTGACATTATCATGACGTCACAGCGACATCACACCATGTCGTTGTCAGATAACATCGTGACATATCCAAAGATGGGTCGAACACAGAGGCCATGCAGAAGCACGGTAGGCGCAGAACGTTTTCGGAGATTGATTGATTGATTGATATGTGGGGTTTAACGTCCCAAAACCACTATATGATTATGAGAGACGCCGTAGTGGAGGGCTCCGGAAATTTCGACCACCTGGGGTTCTTTAACGTGCACCCAAATCTGAGCACACGGGCCTACAACATTTCCGCCTCCATCGGAAATGCAGCCGCCGCAGCCGGGATTTGAGCCCGCGACCTGCGGGTCAGCAGCCGAGTACCTTAGCCACTAGACCACCGCGGCGGGGCCGTTTTTGGAGACGGCAAAGAGGGAGTTAATACATTGAAAGAGATGAGAATGAAGATTGATTTCACTTTCAATAGACTCGAGCGAATGCGCTACGAAACAGCATGATTATTATTTTCCGCGGCAAAGAGAATCCTGAAAATTTTCGCCAGACGAATAGATTCGTGAACACCTTCCGGGAGCACTACAAATGTGGGCTGCCTGGATTTCATTTCTTCGGACATTTCATTATCTATAGCATAGCAATGACACAAAGCACGCGTGTTTTTTTTTTCGTAACAGAACGTCTTTTACTACAACCTTCCGGACTGAGCCTGGCTATGCGGAAACTTCGGTCATCATCGTCACTCAGGTAACGCGAAATTCCACGTTCTGTCATCTCTGGCAGGCAAGTGAACTTCGCGTAAGGCTTCGCTGTACATCGAAAACGTAGGAGATAAGTCTCCTTTCGTTATAGCGGCGGCTAGGTCTCTGAGCCGCGCACGTCGACGTGGAAGAAAGCGGCACACTTGCAGACTTTCATTATCGCCGACGATAAAAGGTCGCTTCGTCAACGGCTACAAAACACAGCAGGAGCAGTCGTTCACCGGGATCGCACGCACTACAACAGAACACCTTTCGCGCTCGAACCGAGCGAACTAGGATGAGGGACGCGTGGCTCTTGCTTCCCGCTTTCTGCGCGACTTCGATTATGCTGTCGGTCGCCGGCGAACGGGTCAAGTCCAGCGTGGACTCGAAGACCAAAGCCGAGACCGCTTCAGGAGTCGCCGGAGCACCGGAAAACCAACTCGATGCTTGGGAAATGGCGAAGATGATAGTGTCCCAACAGGAGGCCTACATGAAGGTGAAGGTGCCTTCGGAAAAAGGGAGCGGTGGTCCCAAGAAGGAAGAGAGCGCTAAGAAGGCAGGAACGACCGCAGCAAGTGAGAAAACTGACGCTGCCCCGAAGAAGGCCACGTCGTTACCTTCCGAAGCTAACGCTACCGAGGACGAGATCGAAGAGGCGACTCCATACGAAGATGACCCACGTCACCGGGAGCGACAGCACATGGAAGACGTGAGTACACGGTCTGAGCCAGAAGTGTGCTTGGCGTTCTCTGACTTAAGGCTTAAATTTAAGAGGATGCAGTGAGCTATTGATAAGAAAAAGGATAATAATTTGTTTGAAGTGCACATTATGCCACTCTAACTTTTTTATCAATTGAACGTTATCGTTTCTGGCTGTTACGGTTACCTTATACTGCGAGCTTTCCCTTTTTCCTTCATTTTTTTTATTATAACGTCCTTTCTATTCTGTACGCCCTCCCTGTGCAGAGCTGAAAAGCCCCACATTATAAAATAAATAAATAAAAAATTGAATATTTCATTAATAAAAAAACAACGGAGCTTTACGTCCCAAAACCACAATATGAATATGGGGAACGCCGTAGTGAAGGGCTCCGCAAATTTCCCCCATTGGGCGTTCATTAACGTGACCTCGCACAGTACACAAGCCTTTGCCATTTCGACTCCACCGAAATGCGACCACCGCGACCCAGATCGAACATTGGTCCTTGGCGTCAGCAGCCAGTTCCCGTAACCACGGATCCAACGCGGCTAACAGCTGTATTTATGGCTGTACCATTTAATAGGAGGAGGGGAACGTTCTATACTACGCAGCGAATGCGGGGAAGCAACTCAACCGCATGTCGAGAAGAACAAACACATGCACAGGAAGAACAATGGCACAAATGAGACAGTTCACACGTCAGCAAGGTACTTGCTCGTGCTAAGTAAAAATAATCAGTGGTGTGGAGCGAACGCTGTTGAGCAAAGGTTTACAATGCATTTTCATGCGTCAAAATAAATTGCATTTGATCATGCGCTAACAAAAAAAATATTTTACATTTAAGGCATGGCAGCTTCAAGTAAAATTTAGGTTAGTAAACGTGACGAGGTCACCATCAGAAAGAACACAGTTCTGTTAATAATTCCGTGTGAAAGCTCAGACCTTTCATGAGATAAAGCGAAGGAACTGACTGGTTATATGTTCAGTCACTGTGCACTTGGTTAAGCCAGATTTATGACACTAAGTGAATATGTGATTATGTTGCGCAAGCCACAACGTTCGTGAATGATAATGTAATGTACACACCGATATTTTTAATTTAGCGAAGCTGCATCACAGAACTTCACGGCGTGCCATCTTAATTGAGGTAAATTCTCAATTGCTGCTGACCCGCAGGTCGCGGGATAGAGTCCCGGCTGCGGCAGCTGCATTTCCGATGGAGGCGGAAATGCTGCAGGCTCGTGTGCTCAGATTTGGGGGCACGTTAAAGAGCCCCAGGCGATCGAAATTTCCGGAGCCTCCCACTACGGCGTATCTCATAATCGTATCGTGGTTTTGGGACGTTATACCCTACATATCAATCAAGACTCAATTGTACCGAAAAGCGGCCTGTCAACGAACCTAAAGCAAGCAAAAAAAAAATTGGCGACTGCATCTTCCCACGGAGGGAAATTTGAGTAAAGCGTCGCAGCGTGGTTGGGGTGTCACGTGAATCTTGCGTAATTCGGTATGGCTTGGGAATGCCTAATTGTTACTTCATCTTTAATATTCTTATTTGTTTATTGAAAGAGACGCGTTGCCTGCAACGAGTGGTGGGACGCTCATGTTGGGTTGGGCCCTACTACGCATTTTAGGATCGTGTCAGTGTGGAATTCAGGACACGTAGATAAGTGTCTAAGGAAAGAAAGAGTGTAAATCATTAGTTGTAAAAAGCTGCTTAATGTTAGTGGCAGTAAGTAGCCTATATCGTTTCGCACCCTGCTAAACTCGAGCGATTAATATTAGTGTACCCTTGTTAGTCTTTACGACACATTTTCTGAGACCCATAAATTTCGAGCTTTTCGCGACATTTTCTAAATGTTCTTCAAACCAGAAGTGAGTGCTCTTACAGAAGTACTTGAAAGGTAAAAAAAGCGTCACTAAAAAACACTCTACGACATGCGGACCTCCTCATGACGACAGCGGTATGTGTACATCATGCCGGGATAATATGCGGCTGTCACAACTATATCTTCTCAGTTAAAGGTCTCATCATTAGTCAGTGTTCTCGTCTTCTTCCATCCATACCATTTTTTCGTTCTTCAAATATCCGCCGGTATTTTTTCTTTAGACACCTTTCTCAGACTCCTTCCCCTAAGAAATGCCGAACCTTTAAAGAACTGACGTTTGTTCCCAGCAATTGGCGACCTTTCCGATAATCATATGGCGCATATTTTTCCGCGACAATCGACTGTGTCCACTCGTAATGAATGACAGAGAATTATTTATATTGCACTTTAAATACACGTGTACCTACCAGGCGTGCCACGTCTTCTGTATTCGTTGGGATTATATCGTTAATTGGAAACAGGGTTTAAAACCAGCTTTGCGCGCGTGTTCATTCCTATGCCCGTAGGCTTGCATGGGTAGACGGAGGAAGGGGGGGGTGCATGGCGGAAGCAGTATAAAGGGGTTGCCGATTATCGGTTATGTTACGCACCTTTACGCAGCTATACGTTTGACGTCATTTTTGAGTGCACAAGGTTGTGACTAACTAATCTTTTTGGCGATATTGAGGACCGGAGACCCCTGATTATGCACTCAAACTGTTCACGCGACACATTTACCCTTGATGGGGACTGTTGCACGCAAAAAACACTGACGCAAGAAAAAAAACACATAGACGCCCGAAGTGTAAAATAACAACGTAGAATGTGCGAAACTAACACGCGTACAACATGAAAACAAAGCAGGCGGGTGGCTGACCTGGCCCTTGGTTGTGAAAAATGCGATTGCAAATGTGAATTTTGAAGCTGCACAGTAATTGCAGATACCAGACGTGAAACAACACGCATTATCATTGAGGTTCCCAAAATATTATGTCTCTGAAAAATCCATCAGCACGCCGTCTATTTTGTTATCAGCCGAAAAACTGCATATATCACTGGTACCACGCGCGCGCGCGCGCGTGTGTGTGCGCGTGTGTGTGTGCGTGTGTGCGTGTGTGAGTGTGTGTGTGTGTGTGTGCGTGTGTGAGTGCGTGCGTGCGTGCGCGTGTGTGTGTGTGCGTGTGTGCGCGTGTGTGTGTGTGCGTGTGTGTGTGTGTGTGTGTGTGCGTGTGTGTGTGCGTGTGTGTGAGTGTGTGTGTGTGTGTGTGCGTGTGTGAGTGCGTGCGTGTGTGCGTGTGTGTGTGCGTGTACGCACGCGTGTGTGTGTGTGTGTGTGAGTGCGTGTGTGCGTGCGTGTGTGAGTGCGTGTGTGTGTGTGTGTGTGTGCGCGTGTGCGCGCGCGTGTGCGTGTGTGCGTGTGTGCGTGTGTGTGTGCGTGTGTGTGTGTGAGTGTGTGTGTGTGTGTGTGCGTGTGTGTGTGTGTGTGTGTGTGTGTGTGTGTTATTGGTGTTATTGCTTTGCTTCGCAATATTCCGTGAGTGTCAGTGGTTGGTACAAACAAGGTCACATCTCTCGCTAATAAACTATCGTTAGTTCGCGCTTCGTCTATCTATCTGTATTCCTTCTTCTGTTCTTGTTTGATGTTCGCAACAGTTTCTATCAAGATGAGTCACCGACAGAGCCAAGTTGAAACGAAGCAATTTTTTTAGCCTCCTTGGATAAAACCCACCTTTAGACCGGAAAACCTTTGTGAGAAGCACGAAGTCACTTTATTTTTATTTCTCAATCACAGCAATTTGTTGTTTCTTTTTAGACTCCACGAATAGAGGGAAGCGGGCTCTGCCATTAAGCTTGAATCTCCGCCTTCAATAGAAAACTCCTAGCACACCTATGCCCATGACTATTTGTGCTTACACACATGCTTCTTTACGTTGAGGCTTCCAAGCACGCATGCGTGTATGCGTCCGCCGATGAGTGCACGCACCTTTGTGTGCGTATGAGAGATGAATAGGTGAAGGAAAGGCTTGACGTCAACCACGATAAATCTCCAATTGGCTACCTTGTACTTGCCAAGAGAAAGAGGGAGTGAAAGAATAAAATATGAAAAGGGTGCGTAGCTACACTACAAAAACAAGAAAACAGCACTGTCTTAAAGCAATAAACAACGAAATAAATGCACTGAGGCAACGTTTCCTTCATTACAGTTTCCCCAAGAAACCACAACTATGCCGTCGCGGCGACTCGCGTTGAAGTCTGGGTAGTCCAGTCGCATAGAATTTTGTTTCCTCTATGAGGGCGGTTATCAAGTCCATCTAGTGTGGCTAGGAAGGTCACTCTTAGTGCGTGTCAAAGCAGGTGCTATTGGAGATAAGGTGGTGTCCGCCACACTGGAGTAGTGCTTATAGTGCTCAGCTGCTGACTCGAAGGTCGCTGGTACGATCCCGGCCACATAATTTAGATGGATGCAAAATTTTATAGGCCGGCGTACTGAGCGGTGTCAGTCGTGCCCGTTAAGAAACACCAGATGGTCAGAATTTTCGCAGCCTTCCACTTTGGCATCTCTCCTAGTTATATCGTGGTTTGGGGACGTAACACTTTACATATCGTTGCAGAGAAGGTGTGCGATTAAATCGCGGCATTGGCAGAGCTCGCAAAATGTCTTATCAGCCATTCAAATAGTGTATGAACGCGCGTACGAAAAGCACGAAGAAGATTTAGAAGAAATTTAGACGCGGAAGTACTCTGAACTACTTTAACGCCTCAAGTCTGAAAACTGTGAAGGCTTAGTTGCGTAAAAGTGCAAGACACCATGGGACGATGCGAGTCAAGAGAGAAGGGGAATGTTGACTGTGATGTCACCTGCGGCATGAACGACGAACTCTGCATCACAATGACGCTCAAACTGCGGCACCCTTTAGATAAGAATCTAAGTACTTCTGCAAGAAAAAAAAAAAGACGAGAAAAAAAAACCAAGTTCTCAAAAAGTAGAGCGAGCGAAGCTAAATAGGAAAAGTTCTCCAATAACCATGCTGATTTGCAAGCAACACCTGAACACCTTTATCGTTTTTAGATCAATCCCTTTCTCTATATCTTTCTATTTTTTTCAAATAACGACACAGCTAACAAACAGGGCTTTGAAGCGAAATGGTAATTTGTCATTCTCTGGCAGCCTGTCACTCAAGCGGCCACAAATTGGCTGCCGGCACTTCACGCAGCGATTGTGAAACTCGTTTAAGTTTAAAACGCGCCCGCATGCGGTTTTGCGCTATCGAGCCCGTCTTGTTGTTTGCGTCAGCGCGAGTGCGTGTGCTTCACGCAGGCGTAGTGCTCCCGTGTGAATGCTTGCCTGCGATATTGACACTTGAATTCATTATGAGTGTCCATGCATATGTCGCAATTAACCGTTCCTGTTGTTTTGCTCACGACCTTTTGAGGCACCTTCATCATATCAGCTTCGTCGTTGAAGACTATCTCCTCTTAATATTTAAAACGCATAACACTCGCTGTGCCATTGTCCTCGATTTGCCACAACCAAGGAGTTGGGGGGTAGACAAGTACTTTTTCAAGGCAGTGCGAGGTCTGGAACATCATCCACCTCCCGTGCAGGAGCTACTACAACAGCGTCGCCATACCCCGTCGGCCCACAAAGCTGTGAATACACTCGTGTGCATTTTACAGACGTATGGCTTGTGCGGGCGCCTCTGACTTATGGTGCAGTGACGGCCAGATGCAATGAGTTCACCGCTTTCGCCTCTCCCTCTCACCTTCCTATTCCCCTTTATATTGTCCTTTCCTGATTCCCCGTGTAGAGTAGCTCACCGAAAGCCTCGCACTCTCCTCTCTTCCTCTACACATGTTTCAAACTTCCTCATCCCTGTCCCCATGCAGTCTAGGGCAGCATATCAGTCATTCTAGGCGGGTTGACATCCCTGCCTTTCCTTTCCCTCCTGTTTCCTCCCTCTCTCTTGCTGGTTAACCTCCTTGCCATAGGATTTTCTGTTTCATTCTTTCCTTCATGCGCAGGTGTACAGATAATTATCACCGCCTTAATTCTCTTTGTTTTTCTTACTTGCTGAAAGCAATTGTAAATGACACGAGCTATTTATTACTTTGAACAATGCATTATGCTCGGAAACACTCTCCTTTTTTCCGTATAGGCCAGAGGAATGTTTTCTCAGAACATCCTCATGAGACGGTGAGGATGTCTATAAAACGGATCTGTATAAGCAAGATCAGATATAGAAATAATACCTGCGTCCACAGAAGTTGAAAGTGCTTGCTCCTATATGTTAACCAATGTGGCTGGTACATATCTATTCTAAACACATTCCTTCAAACACCTAGCTTCCACCTAACACGTGTATAATAGTGCGGCCTTATACACGGCCTCTTGTACTATAAGAATTACACAAACGCTACTGCATCGACGATGGTGCAAAATGACACGTAACAAAAGGTATCTAGGGTTGAACCTGCCAAAACCAAAATGTTATTACGTGAGAGCCACGCCACTGTCGACAGCTCCAGACATTTTGGCCACATGGCCTTTCTTTAAAGTTAGATCGTACAGTACTCTGGCAGCTATCATTTCGCCTTCATCGAAGTGAGTCCAGTAACGAAGTCATCACTTTCGGGTCAGCAGCAAAGCAATGTAACAACTGTACCACCGAGCAGGGTGACAAATACTCCTGACCGAGCCCTATTCACAGCTGTGTGTGGGCCCGCCTTGAGCCACGTATTGTAAGATGCGATATAGAATGGTTTACTCCCACGCTATGCCGACTTGCGTCATCTCTCTAGCTCCACGAAAGAACACCGTTATTCGCCCATGCACTGGCACACATACATAAATTTGGAGGCGGCTCTAAAGCTTACCTCACGTGTCAAGGCTCTCGAACATCAGCTTTCACAAGCTCCGGACAGTAGCGTAGCCGAAAATCTTTTTCCGCGGTTGGGGGCGTTGGTAAACCATACCTTTGTATGTTCGTGCTTGCGTTTGTACGTGTGCGTGCAAAAACACACATGGATGATAGAAATTTGCGGGTGAATAACGGTTTGAACCACTTGTCAACCACTCCGGCTTTTCCATGGCTAGACCGGTGGCACTGGTGTCTTCTATGGGCTAAGTTCTGACGTTGGTGTTTCGCCCGCTGCCGAAACGAGTCACGGAGGTCGCGTGAAGAGTTGAACCCTGTTCACATTTTGTCTTCCAGGTGCCGCAGCGATCCCAACTCCTAAAAGGCCGTCTGATCTATCTATTACATATTTTTCTAAGATTATCATGACAGTTAATCGGCCCTTGTCATCGGTAACTTCATATTCCGACATGTGTTTCACTATAACTCTCTACTTGAACCGAAACGATAGATTTCACACCAGCCATTTTTCTTGAAAAAAGGTTTCTGAATAATTAGCAAACCGAAAGTACGTGGTCGACCACAAATGTTAGGAAGGGAAACAAGGAGGAGGAGGAGGAGGAGGAGGAGGAATAAATGAAGAAGGACAGGGAGGTTAGCCAGTTCTCAGACCGGCTGGCTACCCTGTACTGGGGAAGGGGGTAAGGGGGATAAAGGATGAGAGAAAAGAGACGTTGTAAAAAAAAAGAGAGTGAAGGTCATCAGACGATCCACGACGCTGTTTACAGTCTGTCTCTAAGACCACTTGCCCGCAGAAAGCGCAACAACACTCTCAATGCCTTGCGTGCAGAGGACGGTCTCGGCCAGTGTCCTAGTACCCTTTCTTCCGACAATTGGCGATTGTCTATTCTATCTAAAGCTTTCGACAGTTCTTTTCTTGGCACGCTGAAGTGAGGACACTCGCAGAGAAGATGGGAGAAAGTCTTTGTGCAGCCACAGTTGTCACATGTCGGGCTGCTGGCCATTCCAATTCGAAACGAATAAGCATTCGTAAAGGCCACCCCAATCCACAGACGGCACAAAAGTGTCTCCTCTGCTCTGGTTATTCCTGATGGAAGACGGAGCTGTAGGTGTGGGTCCAAATTATGAAGGCGGACGTTGGTGGATGCCGGTGGATTCCACTGAGCTAGTGTCAGTTCTCGTGCAAGTGATCGAAGCCTTGCAGCGGCGTCCGTTCTTGATAATGGTATAGCTACACAAGGGGCATCATCATGAGCAGTTCGGGCTACTTCATCTGCACGGTCGTTTCCATCAATGCTGCAGTGGCCTGATATCCATTGATACGTTATGCCATATTGTTTCTCTATAGCCAGGTGATGAAGCAGTCGTATTACAGCAAATAGCTGTTCGTTTGGTCCATGACGGAATGGCGAGGCAATGCCCTGGAAAGCTGCTTTAGAGTTGGAGAATATTGACCATATCTGTTGCGGTTCTTCAACTAGGAAATCCAGAGCGGCACGAATGGCGGCGAGTTCTGCCGCCGGGGATGATGTCAGATGCGAGGTCCTGAACTTTATCTTGATGAATTTCTCCGGAATTACCACTGCGCCTGTTGAACTTGTTTATGTGACCGACCCATCCGTGTAAATGTGAATGCGTTCACTGTGTTTCTCATGCAGAAACAGTAATGTTGTTTGTTTTAGGGTCAAATTTGACAATTTTTTCTTCTTTTGCATTCCGGGGATGGTTATCAGGGCTTCCAGTGGATGTAGACACCACAATGGTAACGACGGTCTTGCTGCGTGCGTGAAGCTCGTGGGAATCACCGTGCGATGTGGGGCAATAATAGAGCAGAACGCAGAGCGTGGCCTGGAAGTTGGAAGGGAGGCGAGGTGATGCGATTGAATCCGGGTGGCATGTCCTATGTGCGTTTTGAAAGCATCGCCATGAATGTAGGTTGTGATAGGGTGTTCATGAGCGATTGCGACAGTCGCTGCTGAGGATGCGCATCTCGGCAGCCCGAGGCATATTCTCAGTGCTTGAGCTTGTAATGACTGGAGGACGTGTACGTTTTTTATGCGGGCCTTGCCAAGCACAGGTAGGCTGTAGCGCATGAAGCCAAGAAAAAGTGCAGCATACAGTTGAAGCATGGCTCGTACCTATGCACCCCATGATTTTCCCGCAAGAAACCTTAGGACGTGGGTGGTCATGGTCAGTTTCTTCTTCATGTAAGCGATATGAGGGCTCCAAGACAAATCACGATCTATTATTACTCCCAGGAAACGGTGAGTCTTTTGATAGCTGATCGTGTGTTCATTAATTCTGATGCGGTATGGCATCATTGTCTTGCGCGTAAACGCAACCAGTGAGCATTTCTCAGATGACAGCTCCAGTCCTCGTCCTTGAAGGTAGTTTGACGTCAGTGTAGCCGCTGTCTGAAGCCTGGCTCGTACGTGTAGACGCGTGACCCCTGATGCCCAGATGCAGATGTCGTCCGCGTATATCGACAGATGTACGGAGTGTGGCAGGACGTCAACGAGGCCGATAGCGCAAGGTTGAAAAGTATGGGACTTAGGACCCCACCTTGAGGTACGCCGCGATAAGTATGATGTTGCCTTGTTGCGCCATCTTCTGCCTGAACGAAGAAGGTTCTGTCCTTCAAATAGCTGTAAATCCATTGGTAAACGCGGCCTCCCAATCCAATGCTGCCTAAGGCGTCCAGGGTGGTTTCATGTAGTACATTGTCGTATGCAGCCTTAATATCCAAGAAAAGTGCCGCTGATAATCTCTTTAGGCTTTTCTGCTGTTGTAAAGACGTGACAAGATCAACAACATTGTCTATGGAAGACCGTCCACGTTGAAAGCCAGTCAAAGCATCGGGGTATATATTGTTATATTCCAAGTACCACTCCAGGCGAGTCAGCACCATTCTCTCCATCACCTTTCCAAAACAGCTGGCAAGTGCGATGGGGCGATAGGAGGCCATGTCCAGAGGCGATTTGCCTCGTTTGAGCAGGGGCACAAGGCGGCTGCACTTCCACGAAGGAGGAACCAAACCGTTGCTCCACGAGTCATTGTATACAGCTAAAAGGGCACGCCGAGCTGTTCGTCCTAGGTTAGCAAGGACCATGTAAGTGACTCCATCGGGTCCAGGCGATGACGAGCGCTTGCATGCTGCCAATGCTGCCTGAAGCTCCTCTAGAGAAAACATATTGTCCATCCGAGTGTCTCTGGACACCGGCGCGTTTCGTAGGTTACTCATGTTGATCCCGGACCCCTTGTTTATAACCCTGGCACAGAAGTCTTCCGCTACATCGATTTCACGCCGGCTGTGGTGGAGAGCAAGGCATTTGAACGGACGATGCTGTTGTGGCAATGTTCGTAGGCCGCGGATTATTCTCCATATTTGCGAAAGAGGTTTGTGGGGATCAAGCGACTCGCATAGTGACTTCCGTCGTTACGACTGTAGTGCATTGATTCGACGTTGAATCTTCTTTTGTAGACGTCTTGCTTCCCTCAAGTCGTAGATGGATTTCGTGCGCCTATAACGTCGTTCGGCGCGACGACGGATTGCGCGAAGTCGCTCCAACTGCACCTCATATTTGCAAAAATCTGGCAAAGGTCCACAATTAAACGTTGCCTCTTGGATAGCGGCCTTCATTATACCTTCTAGGCTTTCAAGAGAACCTTCTTGGTTTCTCTCGCATTGCTTCTCTGTGGATGATCTGTACTTTGACCACTCTATCCGTGAAGCGGGCGCGATTTGCGACTTGCTTAGCCCCTTGATCTTCATATAGGTGGGGATGTGGTCACTGCCATGCGTTTCATTGTCCGCAAACTACTGCACCTTGGTACTTAGGCTACTGGACACAAAAGTTAGGTCGAGACAGCTACTATATGTCAGACCCCGTTAAAACGTGGGAGTGCCGTCATTTAAACAATATAGTTGGTGGTCAGATGCAAAGGAGGACACATTTCTTCCCCGACGGTCCATCTTCTGGCTTCCCCACAGGGGGTGATGAGCGTTAAAATCACCGCTAATAATCCACGGCCCTGGTGTCGCTGATATAATGGCGCTTAATCTTGCTGTGTCGAAGTGGCCTGAAGGTGAAATATATACTGCCACTAGCGTGAAGTTCACGTTCTTACGCTTAACTGTCAGGCACACGTATTGGTTGCTGTCGTCCGGTGTTACTGGATGCTCAATATATGTGAGTTCGCACCTGATGTAAACAATGACCTTACTGGTTTCGTTACGGGTCGCAGATCTGAAAGCCTCGTATTTAGAAAGTCGTATAGCATTGTGTAGACGTGGTTCACAAATTACGATAATTGGAAACTGATTCTTGAAAACATATGGTCGAAAATCCGAAATGCGGGGTTTAAGGCCTCGATCATTCCATTGAAAAATTGATGCCTCTTTCACTTGTTTACGGAAGCGCTGCAGAGAAAGAGCCATGGTGCTTCTCTAGATTTGATAGCACCGGATTCAAAGCGTCCAGTATTTGAAGAGCGCTGTGGGCAGCCGGAGTCTGAATATTATTCAGGAGTACTCGAATTGTCTTCATGAGGGTCTTAATCACGTCTATTATTTCGTTATCTTGACTTTCATGACTTACTCCCTCTGAAGTAGCTTTCAGCGGGCGATGCTGCGGCTCTACTGGCGGTGTCACTGACGGCAGCGCTGGCCACGCGTCCGGGTCAATGTTTCTTGCGTCTTTCTGAGGATGCTTGTTGTTGGCACTTGTTGATGCTTGTGGTGGTGAGTGCGTGATATGGGGTAGCGGTGTATCCCTGGCCTTGGCAGAGGATGTCCTAGGAGTTTTCCTATGGCGCGAACGCCGACGTCGCACTTTGGCAGCAGCCTCCCTGTGGGTGGAACCGTCTCTGGCCATCTGCCTCAGCACTTGCATCTCCTTCTTCACATTTGGGCACTGCTTTGATGACGCCTCGTGAGGACCTTGGCAATCGCCGCATTTGCGATGTTCTGCCTGGCAGGCTTCCGTGTTGTGCGACTCCGAGCATCGGGAGCACACAGCGGAACTTGTGCAAACAGCACTCACGTGTCCTATTTTACAGCACTTCCGACACTGAAGAGGTTTCGGCACGAACGGCCGTAATGTGTGTCGAAAATGACCAACTCTTACTTGAGTTGTGAGGCTGTCACCCTTGAAAACTAGTTTCACGCATCGTGAGTTCCCGAGACGGCGGGCTTGCAAGATTATAGTAGCTTCCGTCACTGGTTTGATTAGAGTGGGAAAATCAATATCGCTGATAGAAGTGTCGACGTCGTAGATAACGCCTGCTCTAGAGTCCTTGCCATCTGGTATGAAAGAACGTACGTTGATGTTCCCCAGCACATTCACCTTGGTCAATACGTCGAGAGCAGTACGTTGCGTAACGTCTATCGCCAGAACGTTCTTGCGGCCATTGATTCTCACGTCTGTTATTTGTCCCGGAACGAGCGCCTCAAGTGACATAGACGTGACCTGGCGATTAAGTCGGTTCATGCTGTCAGCGGCATTCAGCGGGACAAACAAAATAGTGTGAACCGGTGGCTCTTGAATATTTGTGGTGGCCTTACTTTGGGAAGAAGATGTCGTAAGTAGCCTCCTCTTCGCCTTGTGTCTTGCTACGGCACAAAGTCACTTTCATCGGAGCTCTCATCACTGGCCGTAGAGTACATGAGCGTGTCCTCGCTGTCGACGTCACTTGGGTGGCCGGGGCGCTTTCTTAGAGTGGCCACAGACGACGCGGAACGTATGGGTGGAGGCCCTGGTGATTCTACGTCCATTTCCGCAGGCAGAAGAGCGGCGTCTTCCACAAGCACCAAGGAAAACGAGAAAAATTAACAGAGACTGAAACCGGCGTTCCACTCAGGAAAAACAAGAGTCACTACTTGTTCGTGCCAATAATAAAAAAGGACACTTTGAAAACTACTGAATGTGTTCGGCAAAAGCCCGTGGCCATTACGCTGGTTGTGCCATGCCTTGTTTTTTTTTTGTTTTTTTTGTACATGTATAATGTTCGTTATAGTGTTTGGTATTGGGGAAGTCCACTTTCTCGGGGCGCTTTTCCGAACCACTAAGCGCGGAATAACTTTTAACTTTCCGACACACACACACACACACACACACACACACACACACACACACACACACACACATATATATATATATATATATATATATATATATATATATATATATATATATATATATATATATATATATATATATTATGTATGTATGTATGTATGTATGTATGTATGTATGTATGTATGATGTTGTGTATGTGTGTGTGTGTGTGTGTGTGTGTGTGTGTGTGTGTGTGTGTGTGTGTGTGTGTGTGTGTGTGTGTGTGTGTGTGTGTGTGTGTGTGTGCAAGTGTTGGGAGGTGCTAAGGAATGTTTGTGGTGCCAGGGAATTGTGTTAGAAAGTCTGCAGCCCTCAATGGCGTAAAAAAGGGGTGGCGCACAAACGCGGAGCCCCCCCCCCCCCTCTGCCCTGCTCGGCCTTGACCCCACGACGTATCAGTGCACGACGTGACATATTATGACGTATTACATGGCATATGATTGTACGGAGTTCAACAAAGCACTTTATAAGAATTGATGGCTTGTATTAGAGAGTCGTGTGAATGTTGCGCATGCAGGGGAGTTTTGTGGGACGTCAAATGGTAAGGACGACAGGTATAGCGCGAAAACCGAACGACGACAAAGAGACCAGAAGGACACGAGCGCTAACTTCCAACTGAGTAAATTGCGCAGAGCGCGAAAACATATCAAGGAGACAGTAAACCATGAGACAAAAACCATGAGGCACAAAGAGCAATGCATGAGCAAGGTAAAAACAAAAGCACGGAAAAGGGCAGAGAAAAGTCTATAAGAAAACGGAATAGAAAAATAAAAGTGAAAGTAATATAACTACTTGCACCCACGGAAACCTTCGAGGAACCTAGTGTCCTTCTTATCTTTTTGTCGTCGTTCTGTTTTCGCGTTATAACTATCGTCATGTCATACCAACTAGCCCAAACTGCCACACTTAAATATCGGCATGTCATACCAACTAGCCCAAACTGCCCCACTTAACTATCGTCAGCTCATACCAACTAGTCCAAGCTGCCTTACTTAACTATTGTCATGTCATACCAACTAGCCCAAACTGCCAAAACTTGACTATCGTCATGTCATATTAACTAGTCCAAACTGCCACACTTCTAAGTCAAGGGGTAATTCGGAAGTCCTTAGAACACACCACGCTTCACCTATTGCCAGACGTTTCCTTTTCATTGTTCTCTTTTTATGTTTTGTAGTTTGTGGCCATCACCGAGAAGATATACGTGATCAAGCGCAACTTCAACTTGAAACGAATCGAGCGCTGCGAGTCGGCGCAGAGGTTGCGTCAGCTGAGCGAGACCAACTACGAGTACGTGCTCCGCACTCGCATGTACAAGGAGGCGACGACGCTGTGAGTAGAACCTGCATCTATATACACAGGCGTCCCACCATCAATGAACCTTGATTCGCTCATGTTGACTTAACGCCTAAATACCCGTAACCTTTAGTCCGTGCTGTTCCTGCAACGATCGACTATATTTTTGTGTGAGGGAGAGAGAACTGTTTAGTGAAAGGCAGGAAGGTTAGGCAAAAGAAAATTAATTACACCTTAACCACGTCATGGTCACAAACCATTAGAATAAGAATAAATATATTAGTAATTAAAGGTGGACATAAAAATCCAGGCTGGCAAAGTGGAATGGCCCGTATTCGTTAACAAGTTTCACGGCCTAATCGAACTTTGGTGATTAGTGTCGGAAGCGAATGAGATTAAAACAAACATCTTATTAAGCAGTTTATACAGCAAAACTGTACATAAAAACGTTTATTGCGGAGTTGACAGCAGAAAATTATCATCATCTTAACGGGTAAGTGTAACAGACTATGGGTGAGTCACACAACCCATCGCTGGTCAACTAAAACGAAGGCAACATTAAGCCCAACTAATGGCTGCCCTGCGACGAGACGAAAAACCCGAGGAGACGGATGACCAATGCGAACGACAACGTGCTCGTAGATCTATTGAGACGCGGCGAACGCTCCGTGTCAGCGCGAGTTTCTGTGCCTGAAGTTTGGACACCCTTGTCATGTCTGTGACTCCATGCGCTTTAACTGGAACCTTTTTCTAACGCGGAGAATCAACGTAGAACATCGCCTAGCCAAGCCCTTGCAAACACCTAAAAGCAACCACATTAGTCTTCGTTATCATCCACTTTCACTGTTTGAAGCCTTGAGCGGCTTAGGGCAAGCTTCACCATTTTTTAGTGAAAGCAGTTATGAGATAACTCGGGTCTCGCGCAGTGCCGTAGTTGTGCGCCGCCGCCGCCGCCGCCAGTGTCGGTAACCACATCGCACGAAATTAGAAAAAAAAAACTAGCACCAATGACACAGTGGGGCTTGAACCCTGGTCCGCTTGCTGCCAGCCCAGTATTCTGCCACCGAGACACACCAGGGCTTGGGACTTGTTGACAAACTTGCCTTAGGCAGGCTTGATGTCGGGAAAGCGATCGCGTGTATTAATACGACTTATAAAGCGTTTTAGAACAGCGAAAGAACAAGCAGTCGTCGCACAGTATTGCGTAACGAGTGGGTCGTCCCATGCTACAACCCAATACAAAAGCTTGTTTTGTTTTGTCAGCTATTAGTCGTGGCGGATACCCACTTAAGTCATAATTCTTCATCGTCGTCAGCCACTGCTTGAACAATGGGCAAGATACTTCTCGCAATAGTCTAGCAGATACCATGCTTCTCAGAAGAATGACGAAAAATAGCATAGCGAATGTTGGCCTACTACACTAAAATATTTAATATTAATGCCGTATAGCGCGCATCAAGCGAGTGGGCATCAAGCAAATGTGTTTGCCGCAGTTACCCAATGACTAATTAAAAAAGCTCTGAAAGTCCGCTTCTAGCTTTCGCTGTGACTGCGCTGCACTTTCTGCGCAGGCCTCGCGTTTTTTTTTTTTTTTGTAAACAGCATTGTTTTTACTATTATTATCGCCATACATTATAATTTTCGCAGTAAAATCAGAATGAACATTCCGGAGCAATAAAAAAAATGATTCTTCGCATACACAGAACTCCCCGAAGGGTGCGTAAGTATGACCTAGTATAGTTTTTACGACATAAAAGGCTCGCGCGGTACAAATCGAACGTACTTTTTGAGATATCGTTATCGGAAGGTTGTATAGGTTCAGTCACTGCAGGCGGAAAGCTGTCGTATATTGTCCACTTCAATTTATTCTACATTTGCAAGATCATCACAATGCTACAAGTAAGGCTACAAATAATGCTGCCCTATACTTTGCTTGGCTAGTTCAAGTCTGCTGCTCTCACAAAATATGCGTGCAAAAAGTACGATGCATGTATGAACTGCCTGATTTGTGCTTATTCCGTCGACCTCCTTCACTGCGCAGAATGTCCATGAAAGTGTTCTTCACGATCAGCAAGACTGGCGTGCACAAGGACTACAACGCCGTCAAGTACGCGCACGGCATAGGTAAGAAAATTGTTGTGAAAAAAAAAACGATTACAATACCATGATTATTAATGAATGATATCCACCTCAACAGCAGTAGAACGACGTTGTTGCTGCGCAGCCTTAATTCGTGTGCCCACCCAACGGTGACACAGAGGACAGCAAGTCCTTGAAAGAATTGACGTACTACTTGGCTTTCTTATTGTCTTTTTCTTCTGTTCTATTTTCATTTACAGTACCATTTCATCGAAGCTCGTCACCTCTGTAAGCTCACCGATTGATTGATATGTAGGGGTTAACTTCCCAAATCCACTATATGATTATGAGAGACTTTGTAGTAGAGTGCTCCAGAAATTACGACTACTTGGGGTTCTTTAACGTGCATCCAAATCTGAGCACATGGGGCCTACAACATTTCCACCTCCATCGAAAACGCCGCCGCCGCAGCCACAATTCAATCCCGCGACTGGCGGGTCAGCAGCCGTGTACCTTAGCCACTAGACAACCGCGGCGGGGCTTCTCTAAGCTGCCAACAGACACACGAAGCATAAAATAATATTAGGGTTAATGATATTACAATACAGCTTTACAGACAGAGCCAAAAAGACAAGCAGAAAAAGAGATATAAAGGCGCATGTTCAAAAAAAAAAAGATAAACACTGGGAGGGCGCTTGAGCTTCGTCTTCAATAGAAGAAGGTGATAGCACAATCGCGCCTCATGCGCATTGCCTTCTAAATTGCTAGCTTGATTAATATGTGGAGTCTAACGTCCCAAAACCACCATATAATTATGAGAGACGCCGTAGTGGAGGGCTCCGGAGATTACGACCACCTGGGGTTTTTTTAACGTGCACCCAAATCTGAGCACACAGGCCTACAACATTTCCGCCACCATCGAAAATGCAGCCGCCACAGCCGGGATTCGATCCCGCGACCTGCGGGTCGGCAGCCGAGTACCTTAGCCACTAGACCACCGCGACGGGGTAGAATTGCTAGCTTGGCTTCAGCTCTCGGTGCATGACTTAATCATGCCGAAAAGAAAATGAAAGTCTGGGCACGTAACATTGGCAGCTTTAAGTTACCCTAAAATGCCAACTGCAAGCACAGTTACGCAATGCCCTTTACGCCATAATTCTTTCTTTTGGCGAATGAGCGAACGGTTCACTACGCGTCGCTAGGGCAGCACGCGAAACCAACGCAGGTAGTCACTTTGCTGGTGCTTTTGTGGTCTAAGATATAGTCGTACGTGACCAACTTTCTTGTAACTGTTCAGCTGTCTATTGTCTAACTATTCCTGTTCTGTTCTGTGCTATCTGTTTTGCTATGAAGAAATTGAAGTTCGTGTTACCTCCGATACTCAATATGAATGAGTTCTGCAGCGAAACAAAGTAACAATGAATGGTACCCAAAATAACAATCAACGAAAAAATCTATAGTAGCACACACAGACCCGTTGAAGTAACATGGCGATGCACACTTTGCTTGTGGCAATTCCCACAGTCATGAAACGTTCACACGCACACCTTTCCTTTTCTACTCACAGTATATGCACAAAAAAAATAATTTCATACATCTCAACCCCTACCTGTATATCACAAGCGCTTATCCAGTCCGGTCTCCATTGAGGAGTCGGTCAGGAAAACATTCGCCTTTTTCTGAAGATGCAGCTCAGGCTGTTGTCCGAGAAATTTCTTTAATGTGAGGGGCCGTCTGTCAAAACTTGCTAGTTTCTTCTTTAATTTTGTTGTTTCATTTGTACGACAATGTAACCAATGCCTTTCTAAACGCCCTGCGAACCTTCATGGCCTTCAGATAGATAACTGATTTTAATTACTGAGGATGGTGGTGGTAACGACAAGCATGGTCGTGGTGCAAAGTGCACATAATACGCATTAAGCTGTCACGAGCAAACAGCTACAGAATGATAGATCAAACGACACAAAATGATATTCTCATTACTACGAATTTATGGCGTATTCACAGATATTCACTGAAGTGAGACTGATTTATGCTTGCGTAACGGCACGACGAGCGACAGGATTGGCAGTAAACTTCTCTCATACTGGAAACCCAGCGGCGCCCTGGCTTAACGGAGGCTATTTCTGGAGCTATTTGTATCATAACAAAGCATTTCAAACATACCACCTGCCATATATAGGCCCTTACATTGGAGGGCGTCAAAAGAAAAAGAGATGCAGAAACAAGAAGGGTGTTGCTAAACCTTTACGGGGCAATACAGATGGTGCAAGAAAGTGCACTTTCCCATAAGTTGTGGTTGGCAGTTATAGTAAATAACTTGGTTACAGTACAAGGCCGTGAAATTGTGCTGTATAGCATGCTCTGTAGTTGAAGGTAAAAATCTGAACATTCTACGTGGAATTGAAAAACCATAGATGAAAAACACCGCGTGAACACAAGAAACGGGAAAGCAAAGGAGGGCTGTGATTTTCGGTTTGCAGTGTCCGCGTGTGTCGTGCGGCCCACCATTTGTCAAAGTGTCAAATCAACTAGCTTCAACATCCACTATTAAAACAGCAGAAACTTATCCACCAATCCAGACCCCGCAAACAGTACATAGACGCCGAGTGTGCACAGCAGAACAAGACCATACTCTAGCTCCTACGTGCTCTTGCTCTGACGTCGATGGTGCTTATTTAAAGTGTTTTATGCCGGGGTTGACCAAGATTTTAGTGACGTATTTTCGTCACGGAAGTGACGTTGAAAAACACGCACTATGAAAAGGCAAAAAAGAAGTTTCGTCACGGGGCATCGAAACCATGACCTCTGTGTCCACGACCACACATTCCGAGCACATGTTCTGATAGACTTTAATATACGCCTTTTATGTCTACCGCTGTCCTCTTACAGCATTCTTGGTAAAGTTCAGTGACAGTGACATCCGCGGTTAGTTCATTCGACGCATCGTTCCTAAGGGTCCAGCCCATTCGACGCGTTTCGAATAAGATAACTGCAATTTCGTCAAAGCCTTTAAACACCCACAGATGGCGATCTCACCCCAAGCATCGGCGCCACTAATAGTATCTATTGACCAGCAATCAAGGGCCTGTTTTTGTAAACAGTGAGAGGCTCTTTAACTCCGCGTGCTCCACTCATTCTCACCCGGCGAATAATCGTGGCCAGCCAAAGGGACATCACGACAACCATTGCGTTTCACTCTGGTCGGGTAGTGTTGTTGAATAACTGCAACATGTCGCGAGTAGGGAACTTTAGACCAAGGTCGGCGCCTAATCAGTCGCGCTCTTCTGGCCGTCACATCACTTTCTCTTCTTCCGCTCTCGGCGTTAACTACTACAGCTACCGTAAGCATATATGACCACAAGAGTTTGTTTATTCGCCAATGATGGACCTTAGTCATCAGGATGGAGGTGTATGACCAAGCGTCAACGTGGATGCATCAACGTTGAGCTGTGCCATAGTTGTCAAGCACCAATAGACGTTGCGCAAGCTCTCTTATATCGACGTACAGTAAACATTCAGCTACTTCCGCTAGGACACATTTTACTTACGTATTTTACCTATTCATAGGACGAAGGAATCAACAAGTCTTTTTTTGTTCCTTGGCTATCTTACACTGATGACACAGGAGCCGCCATCTTTGTTACTATTCTTTCGAAAGCTTGCTTAAGCAGGAAAAGCGACAGTACAAGATGGTGCGTCTTGCATCGAGACACGAATAGATGACAGCGAAACTGTATTAAATGACTACAATCGTCTATGCCAATGCAATCTGCGCGTGGAGGCATTACGTATTGTAGCTACCTAGCCGCCATTTTTGGGTACTAGGAAATTGAGAAGTGGGTTTCGTTACGTCATTTGCAATAATTTCAAATTTTTACAGGTGTACTTGATATTTAAGACTCCCATGCAGTTTATTCTAATCGTAATTTTCAGCCCATAACATTGCTTAGTGCGCATAACATAGCGTTGCAGCCTTTCAGAGAGTGAAGATCACGTCGTAGATACAACGTTGTTCAATGTAACGTCCCTCTTTACCGTTTCAGACGAGCCTAGCGTCGAGCGCAAGCTCATGTACATCAGTCCCGACAAGACGTGCGCGATCCTCGTCGAAAACTTGAAGAAGCGACGCAAGGGTGAGTATGATGTGAAGTGTAGAAAGGGTCGAGTTTATCGTTTATACCAGGCGCGCGATTCTCGATGGATTCATCTATAGTGGACTTGTTCACTTCGGCAGAGCGGGTTCAGATACTCGAAAAAGCACTGAGACGAGACGTGCTGATGCTCTTCACCTCATCGACGCACCGAACTCGCCAGCACATTTCTGACGTAAATATAAAGCAAATAGACGAAATGTATAGTCGACACTTGAACAGAGTTGACGAGTTGGAGCTCACCTATGAACGTGTTAAACTGTTTGAAAATGATACCGGGGATGCGGACCGACCATCTAGGTACGTTAATTGGGCTACCACATTAAACCTAATTCAAGGACTAACATGATTGAAGTTCATGCACGGCCTCCGAGAAGTGTGTCTCAAGGCGGATCTCTGGGGACAGCATTCGTTGCGGTGAAAAGCATTCTGTCCTTCTCATTTGTGTCGAGAGTCGTGAAAGCTCCATGCCGCTCAAATCAACGTTTCTAAACCTGGTCTAGAAACGTTGGCTCAAATGACGTCCCTGAACAACGACCGATTTGCAATGCATTGTGCGGTCTACGAGACAGTGGCGTAGCTGGGGGGGGGGGTGGCTCACCTGGCTCATGCTTCATCCCCCCCTGCTCCCAAAATTTTGTTCGCCAGGCCATACAGGCCGCAAAATGACCATTTTTTTGCCCCCCCCCCCCCCGAAAGAATTTCCGCCTACGCTTCTGCTAACAACAGATAGTGTAGACGCGAGGTAAAGCTTTTCTCAGCAAACTGATCAACCCGTCAATGTTTGCATAGAACATGCCTCTTACATATTGAGTAGAGCGGGTCATATTGACCGTTAAAACCGGAGTCTATCGGATGAATCCGAGTGGTCCAAAATATCGTCAGTTAGCGTAGATCAATTTTTTTCTTCGAATGTACTCGAACACACGTAGCCCTAGACGTAACCAAGCTGCTCAGTGTGAAATATTGATGATGTACATACAGACCGCGGCAATGTATAACGAAGGAAGCAACAAAAAGGGAGAAGGCAGGGAGGTTAACCAGAAAGACATCCGGTTGGCTACCCTACCCTGGGGGATTAGAGAAGGCAACAAGAAAGACTGCGGTGACTGGATGATCGGCCACTTTCGGTGCAGGTGCTAGTACAGCACCATCCACATCTCTCAGCAGCCCACAAGGCAGTGAAAGCCCTCTTGCGCTTTTTTTCTTTTTGTGGGCGACGGGTTTTTGTGAACGCCTCTGACTTGAAGTGGATGAGTTCGCGGCAACGTAGCAGTGCATAAACGTGCAGCTGTGCGGCACGGTGAGGGGCAATGTTAATCCGCAGTATTACTCCAGACGTAGCAGCTGCGCCTGGCTCGCAACGATGAGTGTAAACGTTCGCCGGAAGTCTGCCATTCGGCTGAACGAAACAGCGGTCTGGTACGGCGTGACAAAAACCCGCACAAGACTAGTTCGAAAAAATCAAAGCGTCGCAGGGTGCACTAAAGCATGAGAAGACTGACTTTATGATATAATAAACATAAAAAAAAAACAAAGGGGAAAAAAGCGCAAGGCCTGTGCAGAACGCGCAGCATAGTCACAGCTTTCTAGAGCCTCTATTAATAAACACTCTTGGGACAACTACTGCAGCTACGCTTCCTTGTCACCGAATGCGCGCCGTAAATTATACTTCTGTGAGGTACGGGCGCACCTATACAACGGCCGTATTGCGCTCTTCGGAGAAGCGTGGTAACCGCTACACACCTGCGAGGCATATATTGTACGTGCGCTCTTTTTATGCCGTGGCTGACGACGATGAAGAATTACGACCGAACCTTTTTGTAATGCGTTGTAAGCATTGAACGACCCACTCGGTACGCAGTTCCCATTGTGTGACCCCTGGTCGCTGTTTTACTACTTTGCGAAACGCTCTATTACACGTGTTAACGTGATTCCTTCCCCGCCATGAAGTCGGCATAGGTCCCGTTTGCAAACGATCTTCAAGCTTTGAAGAAATCGAGAGAAAAAGAAAGAATATAGGAAATGTAGGTAGGTAAACTATAACTATAGAATAGTATTCTTGAAGGCAGAATTACTGAGCGAGCCGCTGTGATACTCTGCACTGTGTGTGTGTTGTGCAATGTACATCTCGTTCTCTCTCTTCTCGTGTAGGGTAGCAAACAGTGGCGTGGCTATGTGGTAGACTCATGTGGTTACCACGCAGAGGGCCCGGGTTCGAATCTCATACTTTTCGAGATATTTTGTTCGTTTTTTCTTTATTCCGGAATAGATCAGTTACGGACACGAGCGATAGTGGTAGTGGACAGCTGTGTCATCAAAAACGGTCGTCGTTTTGATCTCGTATAACAGCTTTCGCAGCAAAATGCCACGCAAGTCAAAGTTCTATTAATTCCCATGACAGTGACTTAAACTTTCACAAACGGTGAACTCGCGCTTATATATACCGGCAGCTTTACTTTAGAATGCCAGTTAGCTGGTGCTTGCGTGCGTCAGCTCGTCGCCTACACATTCCATATAGGCATTCGTTCATAATTCCGATAGCGCATATGTACGTGCGTTTTGTCTTTATGGTAAACGACACACCCGATATTCCGGACACGCTAAAGCACAAGCAGATCGGACGGACGGACAGACGAACAGACAGACGAATAGACAGACAGACAGACAGACAGACAGACAGACAGACAGACAGACAGACAGACAGACAGACGACAGAAGACAGACAGGACAGACAGACAGACAGACTACGACCGACAGACAGACAGATAGATTAGATAGTAGATAGATAGATAGATAGATAGATAGATGATAGCTCGAATAGATAGATAGATAGATAGATAGATAGATAGATAGATAGATAGATAGATAGATAGATAGAGTAGATAGATAGATAGATAGATAGATAGATAGATAGATAGTAGATAGATAGATAGATAGATAGATAGATAGATAGAAGATAGACGACAGACAGACAGACAGACAGGACAGAAGACAGACAGACAGATAGATAGATAGATAGATAGATAGATAGATAGATAGATAGATAGATAGATAGAGTAGATAGATAGATAGATAGCTAGATAGATAGATAGATAGATAGATAGATAGATAGATAGATAGATAGATAGATAGATAGATCACTCAAAGTGCGTTTCATTCTCTCTAAAAAATGCTTCGCATTAAAAAAACAGAATGAAAAACAGAACACACATAATAAATATAGTGATAATAACAGACGATGTGCTTGCGAACACGGAACTGCTCTTGCGGAATGTAGAAACTGGTAGAAGACGTCGACCGCGTATGAAAGAGACCCAGAAATGCAACACGCTTTGACCTTTCTGGAGGCAGCTCACAAAAAAAAAAACATGACAGTGTTGACGTTAATAATAAACGAAGAAATATACAATAGCGAAAAGAGAAAAAAAACGCGCGATGATTCAGCTTTCGCATTTCTGCAGCTCGAAAAACACCACCGAGTATCACTTTCACATATGCAAGTTTGAGTCAATGTGTTGCGCCTTTCACTCAGCCATTATTGTTTTTAGCTGTATCCGACTAGAGGACATAATGAGACATAACTGTAACGAAAGTATACTGTCACCCATTGATAGACAGTTTAAACCAAAAACACCCATGCGCCCAGATTGACATTAACAAACTCTCGTTACACACTGTCCACTGCGTTCTTCTGCAGGTTGCCAACTCGTCCAGCCCGAGTCCGCCGTCGACAAAGGTGTGCCGGTGGAGTGCAACAAGATATACGAGACGAGGTGCGGCAAAAAGAGCCTCGTCGTCTACGAACCTGTCTGCAAGACGTTGCCCGACAGCGTTCCCCACGAGGAACTTTAAAAAAAAGCAACACATTCTCCTTCTGGCGAGACACGTTCGCTGCAAGAAGTTGGGTGGTCACGACTTACGCCGTTTCTCAAAACATTCCTCTTCACATCTGTCAAGTATACGTGGTGGTGGTTTTCGACTGCAGGTGGGGCTATACAACCTCAGAGACACTGCCGGCACTTGCTTCGTCTCAGCGTCACTTTCATTATTCAGACATTTCTGCGAGAGACTGTACTAACAATTCGAAAGACCTGCGGAGTGTACACGCGAAAAGTGCCCTTTTTCAAAACGTTCAATTGGGGACACACGCATCATCTTCCAATAAAACAAAATTGTTGACGTCTGAGTCACACACGGTCAGTGAGCACGCGCATTACGCTAAGCGAGGTCTCTCCCTCGTTTTAGAGCGAAAGCTACACCACTGCGCGATATTTTGCAAGGTCACTCAACACGTCACAATTATGTGTCGCCGGAGCGCATGTGTAGCGGACGTGACGTCACGGCACGTGATCCACTGAGTATAGAGACTTCGCGGCTGGTACCACGTGACCACTAATGAAACGCCATGTGCGTGGCCTTTGGAAAGTGGAGCCAAAAAACCTTTCAATCGAGGTAACTTGATCTAGAAGAGTAGCTAAACACCACCAATATTTTCCTGAGTTGATAGTTACTGGGCGAGGTGCCTGTTGGCAGCAATCCTTTCACATAAGCAATTAATGGTAGTGGCTGTTACTGCAATGCGACGTGCTCTATACCCCCGAGGACCGACACTGACATCCATATTGCAGGCAACTTGTAAATAGCACACGGAAAACACAAGCACACGGACCACATTTATACTGAAGCGTTTGATTTCGCAGCTCGAACCCTTTCACTTAAAAGCGACGAATGATGGGTATTTACGAACGAGTTACGAATAGTACGCTTTGGGATATTACGTCTCAAAACCACTATATGATTATGAGAAATGTTGGGGTGTAGGGCTCCGCAAATTTCGATCATCTGGTGTGGTTCAACGTAGTTAAATCTAAGTACACGGGCTTCAAACATTTCAAGTCCATTTAAATGCGTTTGGAACGATCGGGATTCGATTCCACGACCTTCGGATGAGCAGTCGAGCACAATACGCGCCAGCCCATTGGAAAGGAAAGAAGTAAGATTGAAACGAGGACGAGAGAAGACGGAGCGAGGCGCTCCTCGTGCTTTGAAGAATAGGCCTTATTTCCCCCGCCGCCTTCTCTTCGTATTTCTTTTGTGTGTGTGTGTGTGATAGATGCGATGTAAATTCAGCGGCTCCATTTGACAGAGCTCGCCGCAGAGCTCGAAAGGAGGAGGACGAGGAGGAGGATTGAAAGAGGAAGGACGGGGGAGGTTGAAAAACTTTTTTGTCGCAAGAATGCGGGCTCGTAAATGTCACCGTACCACGCGACAGCGCTGGCGAAGAAGACCTTATACATTCGTGTCACGCACGTGGACTCCGTATGTGAAACAGGTTGCTCTAAACCACTTCACGTTATCGCACATTTCGCCTGTCGTGTCGCTGGCACGGAGGCGACGGCGCACACGCTAGCGAGGACTTGCATGCCAACAAAACCGTCCCAATTGATTGATTGATATGTGGGGTTTAACATCCCAAAACCACCATATGATTATGAGAGACGCCGTAGTGGAGGGCTCCGGAAATTTCGACCACCTGGGGTTCTTTTAACAAAACCGTCCCGAAGTTTCCCTTTTGACAGAAGAAGCTCTAGTAAAAGAGCAATCTTCAAAGCTGTAGTACTCTTTTACGCGAAGCATTTTGTATATGAACTAAAGTGGCTTTTCAGCGCCTTCTTTCGGGCAAGCATAAAAAAAAAACGTTTTCCGAGTAGTGAAGCTCGCTAGCCAAGCTGGTGAATGATGATGGTAAGAACAGCGCGAACGCGAAGTGCGGGACGAAGATTGAACATGGTGCTCGTGTTGTATCTGTTCCTTCTTCGTTCAGTTTTACGTTCGCGCTAACTCTACCACCATTTTCCGAGCTAAAACATGGGAGGCCTGAAGCTGTGCTAAGAAAAACGCACAAGCTGTCATTTCCCGTGAGAATGAGTACGAAGCAAATTATTATTTGTGTAACAAAGAGTATAATTTGTCTGAGGCTTGCCGTATTAATATTAATGATATCAGTCCCATCTGTCGCCGGTATTCACTAAACGATGACCACTGCATGGCTTTGTTGGCTGATTTTATTTATTTATTTGTTTAAAAATACCTGCTGCGCCCGAGGGCATTATTGAAGGGGGGAAATATACAGCGTAGCATACGCTTACACAAAAAGAACTATACACAAACAAGGTGAACACAAAAACAAATCATAACAAAAATGTACCTATGAGTGTATCAGTATGTCCGTGAAAGCGATCTGAAAATTGTTGCGATTGCATGAGTACTGTGACTCTGTCAAATGCTCTACTAATTATGACCAATCCCCCTTCAGTAAACTTGAAGATAGGTCACTCTCTCTTTCTCTTTCCTTTTTTTTCTCTCTATTTGTGACTAATAATATTCTCGTACAGATGTTTTCCTTAATAACACGCTTTTCCTTAATAACACCTTCCTTAATAACACCTTCCTAACACCTTCCTTAATAACACGCTCGGCCTCTCGAAGCAAACACGTTGGTCTCAACCTAAAGCATTTTCTTTTTTAGTTTTACCCATATCATAACGGCTTTTCTCCACATTTTCGCCACGATCATTTCACCTATTCGGTACATTTGACGTCAAAGCTATGAACCACGACAGGGTCGAGAACGTCGCGTATCATCCGCGACTGGTAACGAGTAAATGCCATCTGCTCTCCCGCAGAACGGTTAACAAACAAACTAGAAAAGTTCATCTCCACCGTCAGAAGTATTTGTTGTCCCCTGGATTTTTATTCACCTTTTCTTTTTACAGCAAAGATCCTTACTGGCAGGTATCGGCGGATCGCTTGCTCGTACAAAAGAAGCGCAGAACGACGCCTTCTGGCACTCATCACCCCCTCGCCACCATCAATGAGTCTTTCAAAAGTGCCGCCATACATCGGCAATGGCACTTCCCGCCTAAAATATCCCTAGATTTTTCCCATTTCACCTGCGTAAGGAACAAGTGATTTCTTTCCCGATCTTGTCTCACCCGCAGCTGGCGTTTGCCACTCTGTTCTCCCTGACTTACAAGAGATAAAATGCCACGTACAGTTGCGCTCAATATAACTTGCAACACGGCAGTGCGTGGCCTCACGAGTTCAAAGACTGCGCGTGGCTTCCACTAGCCATTTTTTTCCATTACTAAACGTGGTTCTCTCAATTGGTTCTGATCCTAAACAAGACAATATTTAGTTGTCGAAAAAAAAAAAAAGACTAGTTGAAGGGAGTTGCACTCCCGCGTTGCAAGTTCTATTGAGCGCCACTGTACGTTTTAGTACATCATTAGCCACGCAGCGTTGAGTGGACAGTAGACAGTTTCAGCTGAGCGCGGGGCGCAGCTCTGCGCACCCAGGCTACCATCCATTCCCAATGGCAGAATACGTCCGCGGTGTTGTTGCGGATGCTGAACTAAAACTTCACGCAAACATGCCATGCCTTTATCATCCCGCGAATCCCTCGCCATTAGTGCGGGGGACGCGTCCCCGTGTAATTTATCAGGCGCTGGAAGAAAAAAAAATGGCCACGTATTAGCGCGCTTCACTGCAAATGTCGTCGAAAGATGATAGTCGTCTGCCAGTTATACTACATGAGTCCTGGTCTCATCCTCGTCAACTCGGCACGCTGTTTTCGCACCATTTTCATCCTGCCAAGTGGCAGCTCTGCGTCGTCGGCAGAGGGCTTTTTCGAGTATCGATTCGCATCTTCAGCGCAGCCTAAGAAACGCCTAAGGGTCTGAAGAATTCCAAATATATGTATTTTTTTAGTAAAGGAACACCCCCTCTGAGGCATACGTATTCATGTTGCACCTCAGATCTGCATAATATTTGCTTTTTGATCAATAATTTCACAAGTATGAGCACAGCCACCACACAAAAAATACAAAAGAACACAGAGACGAAAATTTCTGTGTTCTAGTATTTCTCCAAAAAACAATCATCTTTAAAAAGATAGAAGGAATATGGCTACTCAAAACGAGCAAAAGCCACGTTAGGCCCCTAAAATAGACCATGGACTGTTAAGCTTTCCATGAACAGTTTAAACTTTATTTTTACAAGTTATTTCTTTATTTTTCATTTAATAAAGGTATAGATCGTCCTACTGCGTTGACATTTTCTTGTTTTTATATTATTCAAATTTTCAAAGAGAGAAACAAAGCAATAAGACCCGCAGCTGCTGCAAATACCACGCTCTACGTCACAAAAGGCGAGAGAAACACAATATGATTTAGTTTAATGAACATTTATCAAAAATATTTGCGCGTGGCATTCACCAGTAGACCGGCGGAAAGTCTATCAACAGGGATAAGTATTCGACGGAAAAACCATAAAGCCTTCAACAGCGCGTTTCTTTGGATTGTACGATGGACATGTTATCAAACAACATCCTTAAGTGTATGCTGTGTTGCATACGGTGCGCTGTTGGCGAATCTTGTCCAACAACAAATAAATGCTAATGAGGTTGTAAAGCGTTCCTTATGATGAGAAAAAACGAGCTTTCACAAGTCATTCTACTTCTTCAAGAGTCAGCGTCGCCCTACTTTGCTTTGCGGCAGAGCCAGGAGAACAAAAATTATCAACTAGACCATGTGGGTACGCAGTTACACAAGGCACGCAATCAGCCATGGCAAATTACCGGATATGTTGTCCGATTGGTAAACTCGAGGACTGGAATTCGACTTCAGGCACTGTCGGACGCATTTCAGTTGGAACAAAATGCAAAAGGAAAAGGACGCCCCGTCGCAGTGGTCTAGTGGCTAAGGTACTAGACTGCTGACCCGCAGGTCGCGGGATCGAATCCCGGCTGCGGCGGCTGCACTTCAAATGGAGGCGGAAATGTAGTAGGCCCGTGTGCTCAGATTTAGGTGCACGTTAAAGAACCCCAGGTGGTCGAAATTTCCGGTGCCCTCCACTACGGCGTCTCTCATAATCATATGGTGGTTTTGGGACGTTAAACACCACAAATCAATCAAAAGGAAAAGGACATCCGTAACTTGTAACTGGAATCTGCTTAAAGGAGTATATTGAGGCACCCTAAAAGGGACACTTGTTTTCGTTTTCATGTTGTCCACAATTATACACGAGAGTGCAAGCTTCACACAGTTGGTATGTATAGTCATATTTACAAGTTCTTTCAAAACAGCACGTGAACATAGGAAAAAAGGACAGAGTAGACAGAAAGAGCGCTGACTTGCAACTATAGCTTTACTTTGCAAAGTTGCAAAATATATATTGGCACGTCAAAAATCACGATAAGAAACAGTAAAATAAAAGACAAGCCAAATCAATGTATTGTCACGTTACTCTCGACAAACTTGATAAAAAATGGGCTCGTTTAGTCGACTACTCAAGCAGCGGGTCAGAGAGATCGTCTTTTTCTTCTTTCACTCTTCGATCTCACCCAAGCAAACCATGTGGCAATAGTCCCCCCCTTTGAAAGCATCGACTCGATGCTCGTAAATAAAAAAAATGAAGGTATACACACGCAGATATAGAGAACCAAAAGAGGGAGAGTGCCACTACTCGCAGCGCAAATGAGGAAGTTTCGCCAACGCTTGCGCCAAGCGCAAAAAGAAAGGGCACAAAAACACACGAGAACACAAACAGCAGCGGCAACGCAATGTCACGGCATGTCGTAGCACGTGAAACCACAAGGGCTACTGTGTGAAGTAGGGCTTCAGCCGAAGGACATGCACGGTTTCGGGCCGAAGCTGTCGACGAGAAGACGCTGCGCCGTCCGGAAATACCTCGTAGGTAAGATCTGTGATTCGTCTAAGAACCTTGTACGGTCCAAAATAACGGCTTAGGAGTTTTTCGGATAAGCCTGGTCGCCGGACAGGGGTCCACACCCACACTCGGTCCCCAGGGTGGTAGGTGACATTTCGATGGCGGAGGTTGTAACGTCGCGCGTCTGCATCTTGTTGGTGCCTGGTGTTTATGCGAGCTAGCTGACGAGCTTCTTCGGCGTATTGAGTGTATTGCTCAGCATCTTGAGCAAGTTCATTGCTTTCGTCGCACGGAAGCATAGCATCGAGCATGGTTCGCACGTTGCGTCCGTAAACAAGTCGGAAAGGCGGAAATCGCGTTGTTTCTTGCGTTGCCGTATTATAAGCAAACGTGATGTATGGAAGAATCTCGTCCCAGGTTTTATGTTGTACGTCCACGTACATTGACAGCATGTCCGCTATGGTCTTGTTAAGCCTCTCTGTCAGTCCATTGGATTGCGGATGATAAGCCGTTGTTTTTCGATGACTTGTGCAGCTCAGTTTAAAAATGTCCTCCATCATTCGTGCTGTAAACGACGTCCCTCTGTCCGTAATCACGCATGACGGGGCACCATGCCGTAGGACGATTTGGTGCACGAAGAACAGCGCGACTTCAGAGGCCGTGCCACGGGGTAACGCTTTTGTTTCAGCATAACGCGTGAGATAATCTGTCGCAACTATAATCCACTTGTTCCCAGAGGACGACAAAGGGAAGGGCCCGAGAAGGTCCATTCCCACGAGGTCAAACGGTGTCCGTGGTGGTGCGATCGGCTGGAGCAGGCCCGCGGGTCTCACAGGCGGAGTCTTGCGGCGCTGGCACTCACGGCAGCCTTTCACATATCGATGTACACTAGTTGATAGTCGCGGCCAGTAATACTGTTGGCGTACTCGGGCGAGAGTTCGCGAATAGCCCAAATGTCCTGACGTGGGCTCGTCGTGGCACGCCAGAAGTATTTCATCACGCATGTCGGTAGGAACAACGAGTAGGAAAGCCTTGTCGCTACCACGGGCGTTTTTCTTGTAAAGAATGCCTCTTCTTAGACAAAAAGAGGACAGTTCGCGAGCAATGTGTTGAGGGACCTTAGAGTTGCGGCCTTCCAGGGAATCAATGACTGGGCGTAATTCATCGTCTGCCCGCTGCTTTGACATAAATTCGGAGTCACTAACTGCTCCGAGAAAGGCATCTTCATCTTCGGAGCCCCTGACAGCGTTCCCCACAGGTGCTCGAGAAAGCGCGTCGGCGTCTTCGTGTTTGCGCCCTGACCTGTACATAATCGTAATGTCAAACTCCTGCAAACGCAAACTCCACCGTGCGAGACGGCCGGATGGATCTCTGAGATTTGCCAGCCAGCACAGCGAGTGGTGGTCAGTCACCACTTTGAAGGGACGACCGTAGAGGTAAGGCCGAAATTTGGTCGTCGCCCACACGACTGCGAGGCATTCTTTTTCTGACGTAGAATAGTTGGTCTCAGCTCGAGAAAGAGTACGACTGGCGTAAGCTATCACATGCTCAACGCCGCCGTGTCGTTGTACAAGGACAGCGCCAAGTCCGACGTTGCTGGCATCTGTATGAATTTCTGTAGCAGCGTCCTCATCAAAATGGGCAAGAACAGGGGCTGTTTGCATTCTCTGTCGTAACTCTGTGAACGCTGTATCTTGTTCTACGCCCCAAGTAAAGGGTACGTCATCTCGGGTGAGTCGCGTAAGAGGTTCAGCTATCTTAGAGAAGTTGGCGATAAATCGGCGATAATACGCGCACAAGCCGAGGAAACGGCGTACTTCTCTTTTATCTGATGGGACAGGGAAGGCGGCGACAGCAGCAGTTTTGTCTGGATCAGGTCGCACTCCATCTGCACTAATGACATGTCCCAGAAATTTCAGCTCTTCATAGCCGAAATGGCATTTTTGGGGTTTCAGCGTAAGTTCAGCTGTGCGAATGGCTTCCAGAACCTTTCTCAGACGCTTCAGATGTTCTTCAAAGCTCTCGGAAAAGATGACCACATCATCGAGGTAGACAAGGCAGCTTTGCCACTTCAAGCCAGCGAGAACTGTGTCCATCATCCTCTGAAAAGTGGCTGGTGCAGAACAGAGGCCGAAGGGAAGAACTCGGAATTCGTAAAGTCCGTCTGGAGTCACAAACGCGGTTTTTTCTCGGTCTCGTTCATCCACTTCAATTTGCCAATAGCCACTCTTTAGATCGATGGACGAAAAATACTTCGCACGTCGTAACCTGTCGAGGGAGTCGTCTACTCGTGGAAGCGGGTAGACGTCCTTTTTTGTGACGCTATTAAGCTTCCTGTAGTCAATACAGAATCGCAGCGTTCCGTCTTTTTTCTTTACTAGAACGACTGGCGAGGACCAAGCGCTGCTGGATGGTTGAATAATCCCGTCATCGAGCATCTCTTTTACTTGTGTCTGAATAGCCTCGCGTTCTTTGGCAGAAACGCGATAAGGCTGCTGCCGGATGGGGCGGACGTCATCGTCGGTAATAATTCGATGCTTCGTGAGGTGAGTTTGACGGACTTTAGAAGAAGAGGCGAAGCAAGATCTAAACTCCCTTAAAAGGTCGTGAAGTGCAGCCTTTCTCTCGTCTGACAGCGTCGAATTGATGTCGATGTGGTCTAGAAATTCCTTATCCTCATGCGTTTCCTCGGACGCGAAGCACTCCGTGACGTCGGCAACAGGTTCTCCATAGGCTAGGGTGGTTCCACGGAAAAGATGCGGTGCTCGTAATTGAAGTTCGTAGCTAGTATCGTTGACTGTCCGTCACGGACGCGCACTACACTTCGGGCGGCGCATACACCTTGGAGCAGCAGAAGTGATAAGTTGCTTTCAGCCACCACGTCGCCGTCTTGGAAGTCTTCACAAGTGACTTCGATGGGAACAGTTGCTCGAGGTGGCAGCGTCACACTGTCGTCAGCAACACGCAGCGCAAGTCTACGGCAGTTATCGGCGTCTCGATCTGTTGCGCCTTGAGTCGAGAAGGTCACGATGCGCTCACGGAGATTTATGATGGCACCGTATTCCCGAAGGAAGTCCATGCCGATAATCAGCTGACGCGAACAGTCGGGGAGAACGAGGCAGCTGAGCACAAACGTTGACGCACGAATTTTCACTCTTGCGGTACAGCGACCCAGCGGTGTTACAACGTGTCCTCCAGCTGTTCGAATTCGCGTTCCATTCCACGGCGTGATCACTTTTCTGAGATCTTTCGCTAGCCTCCCGCTGATGATCGAATAGTCTGCACCAGTGTCTACCAATGCACTGACCTGAAGACCGTCAAGCAGCACAGGTATGTCGAGCGACACGCGGTCACTAAGTTCAGATGCGGATGTCGGCGTTTCTTCGGCACTGCGATTATTCTCTGACGAAATGCCTTCGGCGTTGCGTGCAAGCATCGATGGGAGGTCTTCCGCACTTTGAGTCCCAGCGACCTTGCCCCCGAAGGCCGCTGCCTTCAGTTTTCCCGACGAGGGCTCGGGGAGCGTTCCCGTGCCGCCACCCCAAAACGTGGCCCAGTGGCTGCGGGTCTCCTCGGAGATGGTGACCGCGATTGCCGTCGTGTAAAGGGTGCACGCTGTTGCGCGAGATATTCTTCGATATCCCTTGGCCTTTGACCAATTCGGGGACGAGGGGAATTGACGGAAAATCCGCGCAGTCCAAGTTGCCGGTATGGGCATTCGCGGTAAATGTGACCAGCCTCACCGCAATGATAGCAGAGGGGTCGTCTGTCTGGCGTACGCCAGAGATCAGACTTGCGCGTCGGTGTACGGCGACTATCGATGTCCAAATCAGCGTGCGCTGACTGAATCGCGACTGACGGCATCATTGTCTGGATCGGGACGTATGGCATTATCTGGATCGGGACGTGCGGCACTGTCTGGATCGGGACGTGCGGCACTGGCTGGATCGGGACTCCTTGACCCGAAAGAGGAGTGGCAGATCGCAAGGCTTTCGCGTACGTACGACGGCGACTGTCAGTAGACACAGGAGCCGTTTCCAGATCAACCGACGTGGGCGGAAAACGATGGGCGTGCAGCACCTGCTGGACCTCGTCGCGGATGACACTGGTGATAGACCCAACATCGATTTGCCTTGTCCCGTACATCTTTTCCATTTCTTCCCGGACGACAGATCGAATGATCTCGCGAATCCATTCGGGGCTCTTGCTCCCAGGGGTGGCGAAAATCTCGGGAGTTGAGGCAGCATTCACTTGACGGTCAAACTGGGCAGACCGTTGGTGCAGTACTCGCTCCATTGTTGCCGCTTCAGTAAGGAACTCAGCAACACTTTTGGGGGGACTACGCACCAAACCAGCAAAAAGTTGTTCCTTCACACCACGCATGAGGTGGCGCAACTTTTTTTCTTCTGCCATAGCAGGATCCGCTCGTTTGAAAAGCCGTGTCATGTCCTCGATGTACATCGAGACGGTCTCGTTGGGCATCTGGATGCGTGATTGAAGTGCACGCTCCGCCCGTTCGCGGCGGTCGGGACTCCTGTAGGTCTCCAGGAGGCGATGCTGGAACTCGCGCCAAGATGTCAGAACATCATCCCTGTTCAAAAACCACGTCTTGGCACCGTCTTTTAGGCACGTGTACACGTTCCGGAGCTTCGCGGCATCATCCCAGTAATTGATCGCTGCGACACGTTCGAACTCACTAAGCCAGTCGTCAACATCTTCATGCTGCGCTCCGTGAAAGGGGCTAGGCATGAGCGGGTTCTGGACGGTGCAGTAGATCGGCGTGGAAGGTGTCGGAGCTTGCATGGGATCTTGTGTCGAAGTCATAGTCACTGCGTCAGTGGTTGGTGTCTCAGGCGGTAGGCCTCGTTGGCGGCGGCTTACTCTATGAACAGGAGTGTCCACGGGTGCAGGGCTTGTGTTCCGGCTGCTGGACGGGGTCTTGGGCATCGGGTGGATTGCGAGACGTTGTACCCAGCAACTCCACCAGTCTTGTCACGTTACTCTCGACAAATTTGATAAAAAATGGGCTCGTTTAGTCGACTACTCAAGCAGCGGCTCAGAGAGATCGTCTTTTTCTTCTTTCACTCTTCGATCTCACCCAAGCAAACCATGTGGCAGTATCTGCAGTCAAAACACACGTGGTGGTTCAAAAGAGTTGACTGTTAGGCGAGTTGGTGCTTCGACATAGAAACCATCATGAGGGCCTAACTAAACACGACACAGATAAAGAGACAGACGAGGACTTGTGGCAGGTACTCGTGACAGGGCAGTCACCTAAGGAGTAGGGTATGAAGTATTTTCTATACATTGTTTTAGTAGGGAACGGGGGCCGTGACAAACCTTGCCAGTAGGCAAGGTTTGTCACGGCCCCCGTTCCCTACTAAGACAATGTACCTTGCCTCCCATCCCCCTAACATGAGAGAGAACTCTGCGCACGCCTATGGCCATGCATGCAGCCGAAATCACAAAAACACTATATAAACTATAAACTATATAGCTATATAACTTCCACAGCCAGCCTATAATTATAGGCTGGCTGTGGAAGTCTAAATCACACTACGACGAGTCTTTGTATGGTCTGTGGCTGTCAGTGATTGTCCATCCACAGAGTGCCACCGAGCTGTGGAAGTCTAAATGACACAATGACGAGTCTGTGGCTGTCAGTGGATAGTCATCCACAGACTGCCGCGGACCATCTACAGATCATTCACCGACTCGTCATCGTTCACGTGAACCACGCCACAACTGACAACAAACGGGCAAGATGCTCTACCATGTCACCAGTTGCAGTCTTAGCCATGACGTCGGACTTGTGTCGACACGTCACCGCGAAGCCACCCTCTCGATACCGAAACCGACATCGCATTTTTAAAGTACGAATAACAACAATCCATTCAGCGGATTCCCAAGCACTGCGACACTCTCTTTCAGGCTATCTACACTAGTGTGTTATTTAGAGCAACGACCCCAAACTATGTCAAATTCGTGCGAGTATACTCCTCTTAGAAATTCAACCTGAAGGGGAACGGCTATTTTGGCCTGTTGGTTAAATTCCACTTGTAATAAGGGTTGCAGCGGAAGCACGAAAGTGCTATAGAAGAAAAGTGAGCTGAAGGCGAGGACCATGTTGTCCTCTGTGCCTTCCGTTCCTCGACTTCCAGTTCATTTTTCTTCCAGCAAATTCGTACTTGCACTGCAATCCTAATTACACTGAAACCCAACCTGGCCAAAACAACAATTAGGATTTGCCGCACTATAGCGTACCTCCTAATGTTTTATCTTTTACGCAAGTAAAGCAGGGCCCAAATATTTTCTTTTTTTTTTTTAGTGCGAAGCCGTTCACGGTTGAAAGATGCAAAATTGAGGCAGCCTGTGAGTCTGTCAGGGCTCAGAAACTATATTAAAGAAGCAATGCTACCATGCAATATACCTCGAAGTGTAGCCGGTCTTGCACAGTTTTTCTTGTTTTTTTTTTTTTGTCGGCATATATATAGCTAGATAATGATATCTGCGGCAGGCCAAGAATCACATCAGGATATGTCACCAAACACATAGTTTGAGGCACACATATCTTAGATGCGCTTGAGAAATGAAAAAAAAAAGCTACAACATAAGACTGATTTCAGCTCGCGATCAACACCACCGTCAAACAGCTTGACCGGTAGACTATCTGTACAAAATTGGTTGGTTGGTGGGTTCATTGATATCTTGGCAAAACTCGCTCCGGTGGATAGGCCATAAATCGGACATTGCCATGCTTAGTGAAATAATTTACTTAGTGAGGAAACGAGTTGAAAATGAACTGTTTAGTCTCATTACAGATTAATAATTTAAAGTCACAAGATTACAACTAAAACTTTACAGTACTAAAATCTGCATACCGAAAGACGCAATTCACACAACTTTCAATAACATAATATAGCTACAGCTAACACTGAATTATTTGTGCCTTTCTTAAAATGTTGGATGGAGCGTTGAAAACGCTCCTGTGACTAAAACTGAATATGGTTGCACCAAATGAAAGAATCACCAGAAGTACAGTTCCCGGACAGTGAGCTTTTATACCACGGTTCTTCTTTTGACTCGGGGTGTGCATTGTATGTTTGTCGCTGAAATAAAAAAAAAACACTTCGCATTCTCTTGAAATCGAAGGGTGCACACGACTCATTACAGGCGAGTACGGCTTCTATTCCTGTGAGCAAGTCAACGCCAAACGAATTCGGTACATCCGCATACTCCGCCGTAGTCGACCACAGCCATTCCCAAATCATGATGTCGTTTCGTTGTCCAAGCCTTCCGTAGTACAACTCTTATAAACAGAGAATATTTGCCATAACAAAAAATACGCGGTAGGGGCAGTGGTTCACGTTGAGGCCTCCTTCACGTGTCCTATACGCTCCCCCGGCGCCCTACACCTCTTCATATCTAGAGAATGGGCGCGTGTGTGTCAATACGCTCACAGCCACGCACACACACCAAAAAAGAGAGACACGTTTCAGTTCAAGCTGAGTGCCATGGGTGGCTTCGTTAAAGCCAGGTGCGGCGCACCTTTTCGTTAGCGACGCACTACAGCTATTCCCGCCAAGATGTTCGTGATCGTGACTGAAAAAGGCTGGCTCCGCGGACCGCTTTCGTGCCTTGTATGTGACTCGAGGGCAGACCGAGAAACGCTGCTGGCTTTGTGAAAGGAAGAGAGAGCAGCATGCGCCAGAGCGGACACCTGACTCGTCTGTACGAGGCCCATGTAGATAGACAAAGGTGTTAGCAAGGCGAGAGCTTTATAACTCTGACGAGTCGAGAGGTTCCGCGAGCTTTGTCGAGACGTGAGGATACTTCACGAAACTTCGTTGCTTAAGTGTCGTCTCGTGAAAGCTGAAAAGAGCGTCTTGCGTGGGTTGCTAAGTAATTTGGTACCCAGACCATTTGACCACCTCTTGCGCATGAGCGGTGATGCACTCATATTGATGTGGAAGTAAAAATCAGAGCATGCATGCTCCATTATGGATTCACTGAAGATTTCTCCAAAGCGAAAGTATCCCAACAAGGACGATAGTCTTTATTGGGTACTTTCGATAGTCTTCGTAGGGTACTTTCGTTCAAGTATCCCAACAAAGACGATACTCCGTGGATATACTTGTGATTTTTTTTCTTCTTCCAAGTCAATTTATTGGTCCTCCCCCACGCACCCCCCCTCAAAGTTTCCAGCAGATAACGCGATTTCACACTCCTCCAAGCATCGAAGGCATTGCAAGCTTTTCGCACCTCCCTTGGTATTGCACACCATACGTGCTTGGTCTACTTTTCACCAAGCTGACGATGTTGTGTGGATGACGTCATCATATAAAGTCATGACGAAGTTGCCAGTGTGTATTGGTCTTTCACGTCATAATGGTGTTCTAACTTGATCAATATTTTTGGATCACTCGTCTTCACACCGACACCGCAGGATGTTGACGAACACAGTCACTTTTTTTAGTTTGATGTTCTATCTATCTATCTATCTATCTATCTATCTATCTATCTATCTATCTATCTATCCATCTATCCATCTATCTATCTATCTATCTATCTATCTATCTATCTATCTATCTATCTATCTATCTATCTATCTATCTATCTATCTATCTATCTATAGCTTACGTTTGGGTACTCTCGCGGCCCCCGTCTCCTTAACTTTTAAAACATACCAAAAATTGCCTGGGAGGGTATTTTGTTTTATTCATCAAATACCCACAGCGCCTTCATAGACATTGCAGTGGGGGGGGGGGGGAAATACATAAAGCGCATAATACAAAGCACGGGCTACACGGAGAAAATACGGAAACATGGTCATAACTATATTAGTACATCACAACAAGGTTATGCGTATACAATAACATCACGCAGCGCCTGAACGAAGTCTTAGTATTAGAGCGTGATGGACACAATGAACAGGTCATTACATAAAATACTTGAGGTGTACGCCACAAAACCCTTTGCTTGAGTCACGCGTGATCCACACCCGTATGTGGCACCACGGCCCATGAAATGTGGGTATGAGTCACAGGTGATTCACGGTTTGTTTCAAGCCTGAAACGGCAATAACACACTTTTCGAAGATACCTTATGCAATCACACGTTAGAACTTATGTCTCTTAATATACGGGACAGGCGTCGGCGGCGAGGATCACTCGCTGGATTCCGTGCCGACCGGTCACGCCCTCGCGATCTCCGACGACAGCGCAGCTCTGGCCGACTGGGTTGGTCCTACGCCACATCCTGCCGCCGACAAGAGCTCTCGCCAGTGGTGCCCCGTCCTCCGACTCCTGTGACCGTGTTTCATCTTTCCTATCTCTCTTCTGTCGTCGCTCGCTGTCACTGCGCATCTCTTTCTATATATATACATTTAATCCTATACTTTTAATCCTTCTTTACCCTCATCCCTTGTGAGCTGCAATTGAGGTGTCGCACCAGATGCAGACACTTACGGGGCTCAGTTTTCTCTTCTTTTTCCCTTTTATAACCACAATCTCTCGGCGTCGTCAGTGAGGAAAACATAGGAGATACGATTGTAAATCATAGATCCCCAATCTAACGCAGGAATCCTGCGCGGCAGTCAAGTGTTCACCCACCGAGCTATGTCAGTGCTTAAAGCTTCTTGCAAAAACTGCTGACCCGCAGGAATGTGGCGAAAATTGCTTCTTACGAAGTGCACATCATCACACCGTAGCGTGCGTTGAGGTGCACATCATAAGTGCACATTATTCGGTTTGGGTTTTGTCTTGAATAAAAGAAAATGATCGTATAGTGAACTACGTGACCAATTTGAATTGGTGAGCCTAAAAGGTAAAGATGGCGAAGTGCAACTGCTAAACCTTTGCTGATAGCCATCTCGCAACAAAGCAGCACCAAGCCACGCGAAGTGAAACAGCGCCAGAAGTACGAAGATCAGACATAGTTGATTAATATGTGGAGTTTAACGTCCCAAAACCACCATATCATTATGAGAGACGCCGTAATGGAGGGCTCCGGAAATTTCGACCACCTGGGGTTCTTTAATGTGCAACCAAATCTAAGCACACGGGCATAGAACATTTCCACATTCATCGGAAATGCAGCCGCCGCAGCCGGGATTCTATCCCGCGACCTGCGGGTCAGCAGCCGAGTATCTTAGCCACTAGACCACCGCGGCGGGGCACGAAGATTGGACAAATTCGTGTACTACCTATCATTCCCATGCTTGCTGGGGCGGCGCGAGGGGGTCCTCCTGAAACAACTACAGGCCGACATGGTGCTCACGCCCGCCCTGGCCCGACACGTGTGCCCCGGACTTTACGAAAGTGCGAAGTGCAGTATGTGTGCGCGAGAACTGGCAACGCTGACACATGTGCTGTGGGGGTGTGGCGTGTGTTCGGGGGGACCGATCACCGACGCACTAGCACCAGACATTGTGAACCACATAGGCTCGCCCGATCACGATGCGCATCTCAACGCCTTCCAGCGTTTTGCCCTGGCTCGGCAAAAGCGAACGGAGCAAACTCCTGGTAGCTCGCGCTGTGCCTGCCGTCGTTAAGGTCTAGATAGACAGGAGGGTGCGGAACCCTGCGCTGTGATCCCACCCTCCCCACGCAGAATTGCCCAATACAGTCTATTTCTCTCTCTCGGAAGCACCGTGCATCGAAGCCCCCATAGACACTAGTGCCACAGTTCCCTCTAGTGTATTTATAGAAAACTCTGTCCCGCACCTCACCTGGTTTTGCATTGCATTGCCTTTGCATCCCCTTTGACCCAGCGACTGCGATCATGTGATCACGTCATAACGACCTCATCGCTTCACAAACTTTGCTGATCTGTGGCTTCACGGTAAGGTCACATCTTAATATTTCGCGTCACTCATGTTGACGCCGACACCACGGGACGCTGACGCCGCCGGCCAATTTTAGGGGGCCTTAAAGGGATACTAAAGACAAATAACAATTTACGTCAAAGTGAAACCTCCATGTATAAAAACATCTAAAATGACCATATTATCAACAGCAATGCCCTACTTACCGAGAAATTAAGGTAAATGCACAAGAGTGCATGTGCCACAGTAGGGCATTCTCAAAATGATACCGATGACGTCAGACGAACCACCTTCAATTGATCACTAGTAATCTATCTAGCTGCACTAAATAAAAAAAACTTTCCGTGTACAAAGAGATGCCATAGAATGCTGCTTTTTAGTTTTTGTTTGATTCATGGAAAAAAGAACCGCCGGACGTTACTATGGGAAATGGCGCGAGTGGTTCAAAAATTCGATTTTCGTGTAGTTAAACTGGACATGCTGTGCCATCTAGTGGTGCCCACTTGAACCAAAACACGTCTGCCATCTCGGAGCCGATGGCAAGATATTGATCAACGGCCTTTGTTGCTGCTGTGACTCCCGCTGATTTCGTTCCCTCTACTAGTGTCGGCGAACCACGCAGTAAAGCAGGGCAACGTTGTGCACGGCAACAGTGACGTGAGCCGGCCCGCTTTTTGAGGCAGGTAATTTGAAGTGCGCCAACCCGATGTGGACCACTAAAACGTGATTTGTTTCAAAATAAGCCTTTCCATGGCAAAAAAAAAAAGTGACAGTACGAGGCTTTTGGAGCGCTATTTCAACAATCAACATTGACTTACTAGTTGCCTTTAGTGTCCCTTCAAGGTCGTGGCTTTTCTGTTGGCGGCGTTGGCATGCGTTGTAACCACGATGACGATGACGATGATGATGATGACGATCACGGACGACTAGCTTGTGCAGTATATGACGTCTGATACACTTCACGATACACTTTGTATGACAAGGAACAACCAACATCCACCAGGGTAACGTGCACAAACCTCGTCTTTGTCCGATACCACAAAGCAGTAAATGAGAAGAGGAAATGCACAGCTCAACACAATCATACAATTTCGGACCAATAAACCTTGTATATAACTCTACATCACTTTGTCATTCATTTACAAGCCTACCTGAATATCACGGGTAATTGACGGTACCACCAATAGACCCCACTGATCTGCCCACTGATCATCATTCACTTCGCGGATATGCTGTGTTTTTTTTTTTTTGCGACTGATAAGGCCATAAATACGAGAAGCGATTGATAAGGTGACCTCAATACGAGAAGAATATCTTTTCACCTTCAAATCTTCTTTAGAGAATACATAAAGGGAGCCTGTGACTTTTGCGGAACCGTCAGTCGAGCTGTTGAACGAAAAGGAAAGAAGGATTACGGACATTACTTCCGCTCCTATGAATACCGCTGCGGCGGCCTGCTCATTATAGAAATTCGATGCGCATGATACGGCCGGTGAAATGAGAATCTTCACGTGACGTGAAGAGAGCCGGTTGTTCGAAGAAATTTCGCCGTTGCCCTACGTCTTCACGAGCGCGCGCACACAACGCTCCCCCCTCATCGCGCTTCCGACATATGCGGCCGACTTACATGTACGGTGCCGGCGAGTTCAAACGGAAAAACCGCACGCGCCGTCGTAATTTGAGGGGCGTCGTATTTCAATGGAGCAGGAGAGGAAGACGGATCCGAAGACGAAGCCACGCGACTGGCCGGGAGGATACATTTTCCGACGGGACCCCCTCGTATGTCTCGTGTTACGTTCTTCACATAAAAAGAAATCATTCTTCTCTCTTCGTACGGAGAGAGAGAGAAGAGAAGAGAGGGTGATAAGGAAAATGAAACGGGACCGGTTAGTCGGGCGCGGCTTGGCGAGCCACGTAGTCTCAAGCTCTTCTCTTTCACGTCTTGTGGCCTCCAAGGACGTTCCGCGGCTCCCTGCCGGATATCTGGCCCACGTTCTGTACGTTCTGTACAAATGCGTGCAGTGCAGCAGAAGCTACATGCAGAGCAGCGTTCTTATATGACCGTGTGGGAGGGGAACGGATGAGGTACGAAAGAAAAAAATAGGTCGTGGTCGTGCGCATCTATCTATCTATCTATCTATCTATCTATCTATCTATCTATCTATCTATCTATCTATCTAGTCTGTCTGTCTGTCTGTCTGTCTGTCTGTCTGTCTGTCTGTCTGTCTGTCTGTCTGTCTGTCTACACTGTGCTGGCTGCACCGGAGCGATGGCCTGCCCTGGATCTTCGCCCCTAAAAGAGCTGCGTCTTGCCTAGAGGATCTCGGTCTAAGGGGGAAGAGCTGCCCTGCCGGAAGGGACGACAGCGAGGTTCTGTCGACAGGTGGTAAGGACCGCGTCGTGAAGGGTCAGCTGGAAGGATTAAAACACTGTGCCTCGCCGACTGGGGTTCGGCGCACGTAGCTCGGCGAGAAGGGTTTAACCGAGTGCTGAGGGTGATGCTCGGCGGGAAGCGGCTGGAACAAATGTGCCACAAAAAGTAGCTGTATTTGCGAAGAAATGTAATCACGTAAGCACATAGTTTTATATTGTCATGTGGTCCTGAGGTGGACGGACGCAGCAGGGTTTGTGTCTAGTGTTAAACTTTATTTTGTCGTACTTTTGACCGGGAAACTAAAGATCAACACACCGAAATACACACTGTAAACACTGAATGCGGCTAACAGAGGGTCGGCCTTCAAAAAACTGATCATCGTTGGTACGCACCGTCCTTGAACCACGACGCACGATTTTCTTAACACAATTCTCATCGGAAATACTAGGCAAAACAAAAAAGAAAACACGCTAATCATTATGTCTACGAAACTTTACAAAGCAAAGATAAAAGCAAATCAAAGGCAGGGATGTTAATGAGGTTGCACCCCGTAAAGAGAGATAAAGAATACGCTAGCACGCACAGCAGCAAGTACCACGCATGCCCCGAAGGTCTTGAAAATGTGAACTGTCACGTAGAATACTTCGACTTTCTTAGATGAAGTACGCGGGAGTCCATGATGTTAAAGAAGGCTTGCAGGGACTAGCTTCAAGGTATCCGGAACTTGCAGTGCGCTTCGAGCTGATGTTGGTTGTCAATCCGAGCTGCTGTCTGTTTTGTCGAAGGAGCTCTTTTTCCTCGGTGAAGAGGAATTTTTTCGACACTGGTCTTGCCCTTTTGTGTCGGTCTGTGACGGACGAGTGAAACTTGTCTTTCGGTCGGCCTGGTATTGGTAGGCTGATGTGTCGATGCGCCGGCAGAAATGACATGCCAACGTGTAAATATGCAAAATGTACATATTCATGTTTTATTTGTATCTCTTGTTTACCTTGAAATATTTTTTGTGGCTGTGTGTGCATGAACCATCGATTGTACAAGTTCTTTCAACGTCATCTCATATCCATGTTCATGTAAATGACGTCTGTTTTGTCATCATCGTTATTGTACGTCTAAGAAGAAAATGTTCTGTCGAGTGTTATTGACATTTGTGACAATATTTTTTTCTTAACATGCTTGAAGGGACTAGCTTCAAGTAGCCGGAACTTGCAGTGCACTTCAAGCTGGTGTTGGTTGTCAGTCCGGTGAGACGTGTGGCCATTGTGCCTATCAAACATCGCAAGATGCCGCTGAAGCCAGGCATGTTCTTGGGCTACCCGGTTCATGGTTTCAAAAAGGATTTAAACTGCGCCAGGGAGGCCGGACGAAAAGAAAAACAGACGCGCACACACTGCCCTTGTATGTGGAAATCTCTTCCTGCTTGCGTGCACTGTCTTCTTCGCGCAGCTTAAAACATCTTGGGGAAAAAAAGATGCTCGTGATATCACACACGCAGAACTTCGTCGCTCTTGCAGCTGAGACTTACCGCAGGTGACGGCGAGGTGCGAGGTGTATGTGAGGGGGTCGTGGGGGCTCGAAAGTCCTGTTGTCTTAGCGTTAGAACATGAGCTTGCATGGGGAAGTGGGGGGCAGTGAGAACCATAGATTCGGGAGAGCAGCCTTCGGAATCGTTGACCTATTGAGCAATACAAGAAAGCCTGCACAACTAGAATTCACGTCCTCAGCGAAATGACGCTAAATTCATGGGCATTCCTTGTGTACACTACAACGCAAAATGACATGGAGCCGGTTTTCGGAGAACCTAGATGTCAAAACTTCTTTCTTTAAGAAAAAATGATTTCATTAGGCTTTCTTAGTTAATTAGTAATGAAGTATTCTATCAACTTCGCTATCAGGACAGTTGTTTTTTACTTCAACCACATCAGTGCAAAAAATGCGATCAAATGCGCGACAAATGGCATATTCATCTGATTTTTCTTCAGCGAGATTCAGAGCCCATTTCACTACTAAGTATACTTTATGAAAAAAAAAACCTTTTAAAAACTATATGATTATAAGATTGGTTGGTAGAGTGCGATTCAGCCTAGGAAAAAACCACGAAAACTGAAGAATTTCGTATATGAAACTGCGTATATATTTCCGTAAGTAGAACGCCGAAATTTCACTATTATTATTCAGGGCAGCTAAGCAGAACCTTCTCTATAGCGAAAGCGCAGTGTCAAAGCTCAACACACAGAGAAAAAACATGTTCGATCCCTCCGTCACAGGAATCGGTAAAACACGAAATAGACCATGTCCATTTATTAGTAGTTTAATGTTTAACTGTACATTAATGTAAAAGGGCTTTAAATGTATATTGTTGTTTGACTGCTATAACACCGCTTAACGTGGATGCATGCACGTAAACGCTTAGTCATACATCCCAATCCCGGTGCCTAGCGTCCATCAATATTGATCAAACAAACTCTTGTGGTCATAGGTGAGTGAAGAACGAGATGAAGTGACAGCCAGAAGAACGCGACTGATCAGACACCGAAGTTGGGCTAAGGTCGCCTATTACTCGCGGCATGCTGGAGTTTTGAACGCCGCGGCCCAACTAGAGGGAAATGCAATACGAGTTGTGTCTTGTCTTAAACATGGTGGAAAACTGGGCCAGTTGCTGAATATTCATCGTCGGTTACACCGTGGAACTATGACGTGCGAAAAGCTGCTGTGCGAGCTCAAGGGGCAGCCCTCACGAGTGAGAGGCAAATAAGAATATAGCCGTTTTGTCTACATTCTATATGTCTATTCCTTTTCCCACAGATTAAAGAAAGTCGATTCTATGTTTAGAATTAACGTCAGGTTTTCGAGCAAAACGAGGCTAGCGGGAATATGCCAGGCAGTAAACGCACACATAGAAGTGAGAACTAATAATCAGCAATGTAGTATAAAACATGCTCTGAAGTTTCTTCCATGCAAACAGAATGTTGTCTATTCAATCCCATTTTTGTGGGGATAGTACGTTGGTCAGACCGGGCGATGTTTGAATATTCTGCTTAGACAACACCACAGTTATTGGGAATGCTTTGTGCATTCACATTTGTCTATGCATTGTCGCGATTGTGAGTACCAATAACTTTTTGAAAAAAAAAAAAACGAACGTTCTCTTCAAGCACCCAGCCAAGCTATCAAAAGAAATTATGGAGGCCTTTTTTTATCAATAAGAAGGGGTCTCAATCCATTGCATTACTGGATAACGAATTTTCCATGTTAGATGGCAGGCTAAGGATCATTTATCATCTCATGTCCGGTTTCCTGGTGACATTGAATCAAGTGTTTTTTGTAGTGTTTTATTATTTGTTGCGGCATTACGTGCACGTGATCCCGCATTACGTACAGCCTTGCTGGGCTGTGTATAATTTTGATGGAATGAATGAGGCGGCTCGGACACGAGGTCATTCTATTATTAATATTATTAATCCAATAAATATTTGCAGTTCGAAAGTCAGCGCTGTACCAGTGTCCTTTTTTCTAGCCTTTTCTCTAATCTATGCACAGGTGTTTCACGCTGAAAGCTTCGACAAATGTGTCTTGTCTGCTGGCCGGCCACAATTTTTCCGCAGGGCGAGTGTAAGCGGCGAACGCGGAGTGAGTACATCTAGACAGAGCAGGCGCGTTGCTCTCTCCCCTTCTTTCTACAGTGCTGAGCTATTTTTGTCGTATGGGTGCATCCTATGCGTGACGGTGACGCTTGGGGTAGCAATCGCCACCTGGAGGTGTGTTTGGCGTTGCCAAAATTGCGCATACTCCTATTAGACACGAGCCGAATGATACTGACGTTTAGAAACGACGCGTTGAAAGAACTTATCATGGGTGTCACGGGTATGACGCCTTACTGTACATTACCAAGAACGCTGAGACAACTGTGGCTGATATAAAGAACGTATTTTTCAAGGTTTCAAAAAATCTGACAATGGCACAGTGAGTAACGGACCCGTAGGTCACGGGTTCAACTCCTGATGAGGAATTTTTTTAGATACGAAGCAGCTTTTTGACTCACGCGTGTAACACCGTACGTACGTGCGTCCGTTTGAACGCGCCACAACGCGTTCTCGCTGCAGATGGTGGAGTGGTGCCAAGTGGGTCAGCCGCAGCTGCGCGTTGACGTCACGCTCCCCCAGCACGCTTCCCTCGCAGGTGCGTGCTGACGCCCTTCTCTCCCTCACCCGCAGCACGCTCGCCACAGCACCTGCAGCTGCCGGCTCCTCCACTCACTCGCTACACACTTTTCTCTCGCTTCATCCTCTCCAGCCCCCCGCAACGCTTTACCGTACGTCGAGTGGAAACACTCGTTCGGCTCGTTCATCTACAATAAAATTTACACAACACCCTACCCGCCTCCAGTGTCTTTGCGTTTAAAGCAAACGTTTACTCAAGTAAACACTACACCAAGTTTTGCTTCAAGCCGTTCTTGCAGCACCTACGTCGACACCCGTTTTAACCGGGTCAACGCCGTGCGCACCGCTGCTGTTTCGCCTCCCATCAGAGTTCCCTTTGCAGAGATGGTCCATAATTTTTTTTAGATGCGGAGCATCTTATACTCGCGCCTTGTAGTGCGCCGTCCGCACCGCTTCTCGAACATTCGACAGCTGACGCGCGCGCATGCGCCGTCGCGCCGTCGCCCACTCTTCCACCATCTGTGCATCCCTTCCTCCTCTACACACCGCGCGCGCTTCACTCCTCCACCATCTGTGCACCCTTCCTCCTCTACACACCGCGTCCGACATCTACAATTCTCCTGATTCTCCAGTGGACGCGCATGTGGCGTCGCGCTTCGAGAACATTCAACAGCTGACAGTGCATGCGCCGTCGTGCTGTATATATACTCAAGGTCGGCGCTCGCTCGCTCAGTTGCCGCTCGTCGGTTGGTTTGTACGGCGCGTCGACGTCCAAGGTCGCGGTGAAATGAATTCCAACGAATCCACAAACACAATGATCGACGTCCCTTCGACCAGCGCCGCCCTTTCGCATACGTGTGTACGTGTTCACTCATTTAACACCCCCTCCTACAACCACGTTAACCAATTTAGCCATCGACCCAAGTAAGTCGCAATTTAACACCCCATTTCACAACCGCGCTAACCAATTTAGCCATCGACCCAAGTAAGTCGCACTTTAACACCCCGTTAACCAATTATATGGTCCGCATCCTCCTCAGTGTTCCCCCGAGGGAAGCTGCGGGCAATTTTTTTCTTCGCCTTCTGATATGCGTTATTTTTTACGTCACTTCTGTGACAGAAATGTGTCATTTGGAGTCTTAGTGGGCTCCAGCATAGAACACTTTGATGTTAATATAGAAACTCAACCATAAAATAAATACGGAAAAACGACCGATAAAACGCAAAAAAAGAAGAAATCACTGCCATATCCTCAATGTGAATGATATGTTAAAGGAGCTTTCTCGGAGATGATCAAGTAATCCGCGAATCGTCTGAAGACATCTCCTACCATCATAATAGACATGACAACGTTGTTGTATGCACGTTACATACACAATGTTTATTATTTATATTTGGATGCACTACATACGTTTTGATTAACTATATACATTTTATATATATACAAGCTTCTACAAGATAGAGAAGGAAGGAAATATAAATTCGAAGGCAAACACACACTAATCTAATTAATATTACTAGTTATATTATCTGAGATTTTATGTTCTAAGACTATGATATGATTATGAGAAACGCCGTACTGATGGGCTCCGGAAATTTCTACTACGCTGGGTTCTTCTTCACGTGCAACTAAATGGAATAACGCAGGCCTCAAACAGTTTCGTCTCCATCGAAAATGAGAAGCAAGGCGATTTTTTTTTTCAGTTCCGCCACTCCCTCGTGCTTGGCAACAATAGGGCAAAACGGCAATGTTTCTAATGCGATAGTGTTGAGAAGTCCGTTTTTCAGAAACGGGCTCTTCGACACTATCGGGCGTATAGTTCGTGTCGAGCAAGAAATTATCTCGTCTGCGACACAAAGATCGAAAAACATGCGAATGATAAAAACAAACATAAATTCCCGCGTCCGAGCAAGGATCGAACCTAGGCCGGCTGCGCGGCCTGAAGACGGGTGTTCTACGATGGAACCACGACATTTCGTTTTTGTCTCTCATGGTATTTATTAAAATTAGTATTTGAGCTCGCAACAAAGGCGCGAATGAAGCAACACAATCACGCGGCGACATTGAGTGCTCAAACGTTGCCGAAGAAACGCTCAATGGCTGACTGAGGTGTAGTGGGAGCTTAATAAATGTGCTTAGAACAGACATTCGATGGCACTTTGAAACGGCTAATATTACGCGCGCACTTGCTAGTTTTCTTGCGGCACGGTTGATGAATGCACTGAGAACCCATGCAGTCACTCAAGCAGGTTGGCAGTTCAGAAGGCGATGATGATCACGCTAAAAAGATGATGATCACCGAGAATGGCTGGTTGGTTTCTGCACTAGATGACACCTCAATATGCTCTACGATGCATTTCGGATGACTACAAACAACGAACAGTCATACGGGGTAACGTGCCCACACCTCACTTTAGCCAACTTCAAGCTATATCTGATACCGCAAAGCAGTGATAAGCAAGGCGAAAATATATCCACAACTGGACACAACATACCAGTTATGACCAATAAGCATTGTACATAACTGTACATCGCTTTGCACTCGTTTACATGCGTGAGTGGTCAATTTCGCGGGTGATTTACGGTCACACCGAAGGATTCCACTGCTTCATCCCCTCATCATCAGTCACTTCGGAGATATATGCCAGGATTTTTTATTGTTATTTTTTAGCGCGACGATGTACAGCTTGTTTTGTGCATCACGTTCGCGGCTACACGGTGACTTTTATAGCTTCCCCGGCGCTGCATTCAACTAACGTGACGTGTAGGAGGCAAACGAGGTTGCGAGAGGGGCTTTCAATAGCAGAGGTCGCGGGACTCGCTCGCTGGATTCCGTGCCGACTGGCTGTGCCCTCGCAATCTCCGACGTCAGCGTAGCTCTGGCCGACTGGGCTCGCCCTACGTCATCTCCTGACGCCGACCTCCGACGACAGTGTAGCTATGACCGACTGGACTTGCTCTACGCCACCTCCTGACGCCGACAAGAGCTTTCGCAAGTGGTACCCCGTCCTCGGACTCCTGTGACCGTGTTTCCATCTTTCCCATCTCTCCTGTCCCCTCGATATGTCGTCGCTCTCTGGCTTACCACCTCATGCCTCTTTCTCTCTCTCTACACCTTTATTCCTATCCTTTTAATTCCTCCTCACCCCCATCCCTTGGGAGCTACTGTTGAGGTGTCGCTCGCTGAAGCAGACAGTTACGGGGCTTACACTTCTCTTCCTTTCTCTCTTAGAACCACTTAGTAGAATAGCAGAGGTCGCGCTCTTCGTGGCCGGCAGAAAGCGCGGCGGCTGCTGCGGCCGCTCAGAAAAACGAGGGCGTGAGCGTGCGCCACGCGACGCGATGTATGACTCTTATGAGCGCGAGATATTGTCGCGACACACCTCGAAACAACGATAACATGGTTCCTTGTGCATTTTCCTAGGGCCACAAAAATCGAAAGCCACCCTTTCTGAAGACGATATTTTTTCTTGCTATACTTGAACGCAGTATTTTTTACTTCTCTGTCTGTCTGTCAGCCTGTCTGTCTGTCAGGCAATTCCCCCACCAGGCCAAAGTTTCAGCATTTGCTGAACGCCCAGCCATCTTGAACTAGCAGCTGAGTTCATGCTTGTGAACATTCTCGATCAAAAAACTGATATTACGCATATCTGAGACGTACGATCAATACGTAAGTATCACGTGATCTGCTCCTTTATTATAGGATACACAAATACGTAATTATGAAAATCATATTGTTTCTTAGGCAGTGCTGGAAATGCAACGCTATTCTCGAAAAAGCCCTATGCCTACAGTATGGTGCTGCCACCTGGCAGGACGGAAATCGTACAAGAACAAGATCCCCGGTGGCCGCGCATGAGACGAGGACTCATGTACTACGGACGGCAGAAGACTATCGTCTTTCTACGACATTTGCAGCAAAGCGCGCAGATGCGCGGCCAATTTTCAGCCCTCACATTTCATTGTGTTAACTCCACCCGAAAGCTGTTCTCAGCCAATGTGATCTTGCAATGCCTCCGATGACGAAGGCAATTGGAAGCTTCCTGCTGCTTACGTGGTATTGTACTGCCTCCCCTTTGGCAAGTGACAAAGTCGTGTTATGACGTCTTCATGTGACGCCGCGAAAGGTGACGTCAAAGTGTCATGGTGACGTCACAAAATGTGGCCGCACGCGGACCTCGCATGGTGAGGTCATCACGTCAAGATGATTAGGTGCGTACCTCGTGTTGACGCCAGCGATGCCGAAGTGAATAGTCACTTTTCGTGCTCGATGAGGCACCTAAGCATTTTGTCTTAACAGAAGGGGCAAAGGTTCGTGTGTCTTATCACATAGCTTAGGGTATCATTTCAAGTGGCTCATTAAAGTGATCCTATCACTATGTAAGCCTGCATGCATGTGCTATGTGAGTTAGTAGACGTGGACATGTGTTGAAGTAAAATGGGGACCATTTCAGATACGGTCTACCAAACAGCAGCAGTATGCTGCCGATCACATAAACACCATCGAGGTGAAAGCGAAGTAATAAATATGCTAACGGTGCTCCAGAGTTGAGCGGAGTTGAATAAACTTTATTTGCTGAACGGTTCTCCCGAAGTCCCCAGCGATGGCCCTGGCCCGCTGGACGTCCCACTGCTGGTCTTAAGGTGCCCCATTGAGCAGGGTGGCTTCACATGGCTCAGCAAGGCACGCCGCTTCAGGAGTCATTCAGTCGGCGTCGTCTTTTCATCAACCTCTTGTTTCTTGCGCATGTCCAAAGCACATGCGCCATGCTGGCCTGTTTGCACTCGCGCCACAAACAGCCAAGTGACGTGTGCAGCGCGGGCCATAGGCGGTGCAGGTGGCAAGGGTTGGTGAAAGTTCCCACCGGCACCCACCTCAGGTTCGCCACGTGCGACCTGTCCAAGCGCACGTGAGTGTCCGGGTATTTAATCCTCTCTTTTCGATAGTGCCCAAGCCCATCATGGTCCGCGGCCGGGACTTCTTCAGCACATCAGTCAGCACACCTCTGGTGCAGTCAGCACAACAAACACATCGTTCAAACGACAAGTGGAGGCACGGATGTAGGGTTAGGCTGTTACCATCTCGCCCATTGCGCCCAGATACCACAGCCAGTTACGGATAAGTCGTAGGATTGCGAACAGACAAAACTTGCAAACATATGCTTTCAGAGATCAGCCGGCAAGTGTTACTACCTGTGAGCCCGAACAGTGATCGTTTGGCTGTGTTATTATAAAACAAACTTGACTGATCCCTCTTTTCTGGAATTGGTCTAACACGCGGAAATAAAACGTAACATCGCATAGGTAGTTGAGCGTGAATTGTGAATTTTTTTTATTTCGTCGCGAACGAATGAATTCTACAGCAACATATTGCAATGGCACGCAAAGAACGGCAAGGAGCTCTAAATTTGCGGCGCGGACCTCAGGCATAAACCACGCACTAAATGAGCGTACACCGGACAAACTGTCACCGCTCGAAACTTGAAGCACGCTGCATAAAGAGAAAGAAAGGCGCACGAAACTAGCGCACACGCGTACACAGGACGAACGCGAGCAACTGTAGCAATTCTTACTTCGTTGTATGTGAGAAGCGCGCTTATAGTAAACGCGGCCGCGGCAGAGAGCGAAGGGAGCCTTTGTGCTCTCTTTAACCACTGTAACGGCAAAGCACGCTTTAAAGAAAAATGTGTGGCAAGCACAAGGGGCGCGAAACTCTCGAAACCCGATATAAGCATGCGCGCCAGTGAGCAACCACGCTAGACAACATCTAAGCGCACTTTGACCACGCCATGTGGAGACACGCGCGCATAGCAACGCGCGGAGTGGCGCGGGGCGAGGACCTTTAGAGCACGCGTGCCCGCGCGCTCCTCGCGCCATCTCGGTACTGAGAGCTGAGTAACTTCAGCACGGTAAAAACGCGCTGAAGTTACTGAGCTCTGAGGACGGCCAACTTTACATGTTGTGTATGAACGGCTTGCCGTTGCCAATCAGAGCAACGTGCTCTGTGTGGCCTCGTGGTTAGCGTCGCGCGCAGCCGTGCATAAGGTTGCTGGCTTGACGCCTCGCTGCGGTACAATTCAGGCTCGTTTTTTCCTTGAAATCTGAAAATATATATTTAAGTATATATTTTACAACGTGATATCCGGGACGGCAATACGTCATCGAAGCTGTGGTTAACCATGATATAAAATGCTTTCGTGTTAAAAAAGGGCGAACGATATAGTTTTCAGGAATCGCGTTAAGCTTTTCCTTGAAACAACGAGTACGGTTCTCACAATAAAATGTGAACGCTTTAGAGCACACTATACACTCCACTATGGGAGAGTCTTAAGCTGTTCCACTTATTCAATGTTCTCTGTGTACTAGAGAAAAAGTGGTTAACGATTTTGAGCGCTCAATACTCTACTAAGGGTGCGCATAATGTCGTCCCGTGTCTGAATAAGAGAGAAGGAATGGACACTTGGTGGGTGTTTAGAAAAAGAGGTTGACGATTTAGAGCACTAGGTACTCTACATGTTTAGAAAAAATATTCAACAATTTTGAGTACTTCGTACATTGGGTTGCGCAATTTGCATGACTCTATAATTACTAGCGCTTGCACCAAGCACCACTTGACTATTGAACAAAAAGGCGCAACAACACTAGCACAGTCTTATTCAGTGAATAACAACGAATATACACAGGTGAAACACTTCTGAAGGTGAGCTATAAGATTACAAATGTTAGTTTCACGGCATGAAACGCCTTTTTTTTTATCCAACAGGTTGAAAAGTGGACATAAGATATTAGAAAACTAGTTAAATATGATGGAGAATACGTGGGGACGGCATATCCTCGCGTTAGATGGCTACATACCCATATTCGTGTTGTTGTTTTTTTCATGCGCTTTTCTTACGGCATATAACAATGTGAGAAATAACTCTGTGCTAAGCACTTAATCAAAAACAATCTGCGTTTTCCCAAATAAGTTTTACAGCTTCAGAACTGAGCTGAATTTGCGAGGAACGCGTCCTCGAACGAAAAATGTTAAGGCAAATGCACGATGTGAATGTTGATGATGGGGCGAAGCAGTGTGCATCAGATCATGAATCGTGCCTTCCTATTTAGGTCTGGTTGATAGCTTTTCAATTCCTCCCTGTTAACTTTCTGTTCTTTCGTACGATTTGATTGGTGGGTGGTTAAATGTCGGTGTTTTTACACGGTCTCGTGACGTTTTATCTTGTTTGTTATGTTTATGTCTGTTATGTTCGGAAAATGTGTTCAACGATTTTCAGCACATGGTACTCTACTACGGGCGAGCCTAAAGCGGTCCCATCACAAATTAACGATGTGACGGCGGCGGGTACAACCTATTAAGGCGCTATTTCCCCAAAAGACAAACATGTCGTGTGTTTATAAAAAATGGGTAACTATTTCGATTACTATAGGTATACTATACTATATGAGAGCAGAAAGCCGTCCCGTGGGCCTCACACTTCCTTAGGAGGTGGGAAAATGCGGCCGTTTTGTTTAGAAAAGGTTGTTAACGATTTAGAGTGCGAGGTACTCGACTACGGGAGAGCATAAAGACGTCCCTTGGGCCTCAACGAATGACAAACAGCCTTAGATGTTTCAGATTGTTCACGTATTGGCGGTGCGGCTTCGTCGATTTGATGGTGCCGTGGTCTCGTATTTTTGTATGGTTAGGAGCCTTTTATTTTGTGTCTGTTAACCACTTGCTCTGTCATATGCTTTGATTGATGGGTGGTTAAATGTCGACGTTTTCACGGTGTAGCGGCCTTTTATTGTATTTTTAACTATACGCGCGATATGTACTCTCTGTAGACCGTATTATGCACATATGTTTCGCACCTGAATGCGCCTCCACTAGGAACCATGGCGAGGCCAGCCTCGACGACAACGGCTGGACATAATGCGATTCTAAGTGCTTCGCGATTAAAAACATCCTCCAAGCATGTGACAGCATCGCAGTGCCGTCGTCATGTCACCACGGCTCAACGGAACATGTGAACTCATCGTGACATCACAACATGACCTCACTACGCAACGTGACACGATGCCATCTTTAGCTGACATCATCGAGCAGCGCTGGGCCGATCCCGGAGGCCACACAGCACCAAGGCAGGTGCGGCAAAACGTTCAGTGGAGAGCATCGAGTTTCGCATAAATACACTTGAGCAAAATCTGGCGCTTGTCTGCGGGAGATGCCATATTTTCCTAAAACTAACTTGAGGGGACGCTGGCACGGCGATAGTTAAGCGACCGCAAGAAGGTTGGGTAGTACACGGATTTGCGTATAGTCTTCGTGCTTTCAGATCTTTAACGCATTTGCGGCTTTATTTATTGCCGTGTTTAGGCTTAATTTCAAATAAAACAACAAACAAATGCGAACTTCGTGACCCGACCTGATTTTGTGAGCCGAAAAGTTCAAGGCGGAGAAGTGTAGAACCCAAAGTATAAAGGAGAATTTTAATTAGCGTTGAAAGAAAACTACGCTGGGAAGCTGTGGTGGACTCAAAGTGAGGATTCAGTTTCCTGTACTCATGGTACTATGAAACTTCGCGGTAAAGCGCTGCATGTAATTCAAACCGGCAACTGGCGAAGGGCGCGAGAAATTGGATTTCTTATAGGCTCGTTCCTCCAAGTTGCTCAACGTATCAAACAGTGCCTATTTAAATCATACATGTACTTAATTTCCAAATACTTTTCCTTCTTAAAGCGTTAAATTTAACACACAATACACACGGGTCACGCTTACAGCGCCTCATCTCTCTTGCTACAGACGCTATAGAAGACTATATTATTTTTCTTTTCCTTGAATACGGTTTATTTCGATATGAAGGCCGTCTTCGTGTGACATTCCGCGACGTCTATCACAAAATATATTGAGAAACCGAGCGATAGGGTTTAAGTTTTTCTGTTTTTTTTTTATTAGCGGAAAACTTCTGAAGGATTTCTCGAAGCCAGCAGTTTATTACTGGACCGTCGCTATCGCAGGCTTTATATCACGCGACAAAATGAGGTTCACACCATGTGCAGTCGGCTTTATTGGCAATATATATTCGGTTCGATATCCAGAAATAGTCGAGTGAGTTGTGGAAAAAAACTAGATTCCGGTATGAAATGAGAGACAATGAAAAATCTGCGATGTGTGGAAAAAAAGAAAACTGTGCGCAAAAAGTGGAAGGGACAGTGTTCCGAAAACAATTGAAGACTACACCATGAGGTCTTTTGTTGACTCCTCGTTGAAGGCACTACGTGAAAAAAAGGTAGCGCGTTCGACTCTCAGTCGCGAGGAATGCCGGCCGACTGCGCAGTTACAAAGACAGCGTGCACCGAGATTTGAAACCTCAACAAACCGATGGCAGGGATTCACAGTAAATGGCAGGGGAAGACGGATAATTTTGAACCCTCAAAAATAAAGTATGAGATAAACATAAAGGACTAGGTATTACGTGACGTGAACGGATGGCAAAGGTATGCGACTGGTGCAAACATGTTAATCAGTGCATGCGTCTCGTGTAACGACATGACTACATACCACGTGACTACTACGTGACTACATACGTGACTACATGGTGCGCTCGCGGCCGTTTCGCTAACTTCGCATATACGAAGTTTGGTATTACTGGACTTGAATGAACGTTGAACACAAACGCCAGGCGCAAACGTGATAATCATGACATAGAAGTCACGTACGGCAATAATTTACGTCCGCTTCGTAACGTTGGCTGATTTTAATGCAACATATCAATCTTGCTCATTAGTGCTTCACATATAATCGATTCTCACAGTAGGTGGGATCCACATTTTTTTTTTTTACTTGTGTCGCCTTCAAATCTACGAATAGTTGAACGCAGCTCACGAAAAACGCCTTCAAAAGCGTTTCTGCGCAGACGACCGTTGCAGCGATACCAGAGCTACCCAAGGATTTCACTGAGCAGCCAAACTAAACATATCTACCTGTCTAGAAGGATTTTCCCTCCACCTCACAAAAATCTAACCTGGCCCCAAGCACTTACATTAAGGCTTTTGCAAACGCGGATGTACCCTACTTTGAAAATGTTACACATCATGTACCCTGACCTATACCCAAGTAATCTTTGTCCACATTGTGGGGAAATAGCTTCATTAGAACACATGCTCTGGCAGTGCACCAAATTCGCTCATTTATCGAACATCACCTCTGCCAGATGGGAGGCGGCAATCCGCAGCTCGTCCTTGGCAGATCAGCTCTGGGCTGTCCACCAAGCCCGCGAGGCGGCTGAGGAGCTTGGCATCTCAGTCCCCACGTGGAGCGGCCCGCAACACAGTGATCTGTGTTTTGCAGGACCAAATAAAAGTTTATCCAATCCAATCTTGTTTGGACATCAAAGTAGCCCGCTTCGTTTTTGCCTCCGGTGCCGTCATCTCGAAGCTCTCCATTTTGCCGGCTTTGTGGAAATTGGAATGGCCCTTAAGATGACCGCCGTCAACTTAGCCGTCTATTTAGTCGTATACGGCGAGTATCGAAAATCCCATCGAAAGGGTTTGCAGCGCCGAGCACGGAAGTACTGAAGGAAAGGCGTCAACGGCGAGGAACGGTAAGCAAAGGAGGAACGACAGAAGCGCCGACTATCGGAAACTCCACCAAAGTGTGTCACGATTCTGACGTACGCTTGGTAAACGATGTTACCTGTTTGTATATATATGTACACGTGTGTCGTGAGCAATAAATCAGTTGGCAGTCAGCGCTCTTGTCGTTCCTTTTTTGCTTTCCGTCCCTATAGCTGTTGCGCCTTTCTTTCAGCGCTTTCCATGCTTGAACTATAGAAAGCCTTTCAATGTGCGCTTTAACGAGCTATCCCAAATAGGCATTTATCTTCTGTGATATAGTAGTATTCTATCACAATGGCCCCATGGCTCACAGAGGTTGATGATGAAAGAATCAAGAGAAAGGACAGGGATTTAGCCAGTTGTTTTTCGATATCCTGTGCTGGAGAACGGTGTGAAGCCCGAAGCATACGCAGCGTTTTTCCGGCGTTTCGTACGCCGGCGTCACTCGGCGCCGACGCTGCCGGTGACCAGTGGCCGAAACGTCCACTTCTGGAGGAATCAGATATCTGCAGCGTCGGCGCCGACGCCGGAAGCGAGTCGGTGAATCGAGAACCATTCAGCGCACGGCTGCCAGCGACTTCCGTTACGAAACAGCAGCCTTGCCGCTGCCAAAATGGCTACCACCCACATCGGATGTATTAAGTCGTCGTTGTGCTCTGTGTGAGCCAAAAATGTTCGACTGATGCCTGTATTTGACTTAGCTTCTTCCTCAGAAGCCTCGACAGGAAGCGGTTGGGATTTCTTCGAACCGTTTTTCAGCGCTGTCACAGAACGAGCGCTCAAAAAGAGCGCGCCGCGAACTCCTCGCGACAAAACGCCGGAGTGACGCCGCGAGGTCAACGATAAAAAAAAAGAAAACAAACATCCAGACTCCCCGGGCGCGACTCTCTCCCTCGGAAGCGTAGATTCGCCGACGAACCTCCTCACCCCACAACGGCGGCCGAGCAAGCACTCGAACTTTCTAGATGGAAAGGGGCGTGGTGAGGCCGGGTTGAGTCATCCATCGCGGACGGCCTTCGAGCCGTCTCGCCCTCTCCCCAGTCTTCGCTGCGTACCGCGCCGACGAAATGACGAGAACTTTCTGGAATCTCGCGCGGAGGGTATTTAATCGAGCAGCCGAGGTGAGAGATCAGGAGAAGACGGAAGTTAGCGCCAGAGCGCGTAGGGATTCCGCCGTGTAGTCGGCGAAGGTTTTGTCCGTAGAGACAAAGCAGGAGAAGAAGATCATTTTTACCTGAGGGGTGACGACTCAAGCTACAGGCAAGAGTGTGTGTTTACCGCTATCGAGCGAAGATGCGTGGCAACAGCTGCGTGTGTGAAGCCGACGTGTTTCCGGCGAAGAAGTTTGAAGCTTGGAGAGTGGCCAATTGAAGACGCGAGGTTTCCTGGAAGAGAAACTTCGGCGAGGTGTCCTGGAAGAGAAACCTCGGGGGCCGCGGAACGACAACAACGCTGGACTTTGAGTGAGTGATTCTCGGAAGAGTATCATCCAGACTTTTGTTCCAAGAACTTTGGACTGAATAGGTTTCCTATCTCTTTAGTCTTTAAGTGTCTTGGTTGTTCAATGCATGCGACTGCATTGTAGTGCGTATTGTTGTCTGTGTCCGTTGTTTCGAGTGTGGCTGATTGTACTGTGTAGTACGTTGTTTGTTTGATGACATATTGTACTCAACTATTGTGGAGTGTGCATACTTGTGTGTTGTTTTGATCTGCCATTATTGAGAATATAATTTCGTTTGTTTATCAACTCTCGGCTCTGACTTGTTCTTTGGGCCACAGCCGGCGTCCGCTGGCGCACCAAATAGGACCACTTCTAAATTGTCCACGCTTTCGTAATGCGGTTCGGCGGGCCGATACCTCGGCCCTTGGAATTAGCCCGGCGATCGCCTCCCTAATTAACGGGACCTGTGTGACAAGCGCCATACTCAAGTTTTTCGGTAGGGTTAGCAGGCCTGAGTGTATTGACTGAATACGTGGCCTCAAATATGTACAACTTGCAAGCTTAGTATATATGGAGTTTCTGGTTCAGCTGGCGCTAGAAGAAAAAAAAACTTGGCGCAGTACTGTGATTAGTTTTTCTCACCTCAGAACTGCAAATCGGACATGAAACCGATTGTCAGGAATATTTGTTGTAGCTGCATTGACGGACACTGCACACTGCTTTGCGAGGTCTCGGGTTCGTTCTCTTCGACACACTGTGCGGACGCCGAGCTAACGCTGGCCTTGGCGCTTTTCACATGGTTTGCCACCCTCTCTGGCGGCGGAAGCAGAGCCGGGAAAGCGCTGGCAAAAACACGGCTTAAGGGAAGAAAACTATAATGATAAAAAAAAGATGATAAAAAGAGAGAGAGAGAGAGAAGACAAAAGGTAGCGAAAAAGGAAAAGCAAGGTTAAAGAGAATACGACACTAAGGTATGTCTCTAAGTCCAGTTGCTGCTTAGAGAGAATTCCCATCGTCCCTTTCTGGGTCCCACGATGCAATTAAAGTGCCAAATGTCTCAGGGCAGCTGGTTATGACGCGCGTGCGCGCTGTGGTCGGCCTTGGCAGCGCACTCCCTGCTGGTTCTATAATGCGGCCGTTTTCTCTCGCGTCTATGATTCCGCGAAACTCTGAACTACACGCCAACGGCCACTGCCGAGCTCCTTCTTCTTCCGAATGGGCAAAAAGAAATAAAAGTGGAAAGAAAGAAGTCCCAAAACTTTAGCGTCGTGCGGCGGCTCTGGGTTTTCTAATAAGATGAGCTGTCTTCACCAGGGGCCCGAATAAAAGCGATCCATCACGCCAGGGACGCGATCCGTCAGCAAAATGAAGCGATCCGCCGCCGTCGTAGATTCACGCAGGTTTTTCGTCAGATTATTCGACAGCAATGCAGCACTGAGCTACCGTCTAAGGCAAAAAAAAAAAGAAAAAGTACAAAGGGAGAGACAGAAAGTGACAGCGTATAAAACTGAATTTAGTTCTCGGGGAATTGAACGCCGCACAGAGAGCGCGAGATGACTGAGACGACAATGCAGTCAGTGAAATGGGGACTTGTGATGACACTGCAAGCGGCGCAGCGATATATACACATCACAATGATACATTAAAGAAAAGATGAACTAAAGGTAGAGCTAAGGATAAAATGACACAGGCACACTTTCAATAGCTTTTGGGAGACTGAAAACACCCGAATACGCAATTGTGGTCTCTCTGCAAGGATAGACTACAACCTAACAAAAAAAACGGCAGCCAACATTCGGAAAGTACGTTCTTTGCCTCGCCAATTGCGTGCAGTGCTACGGAAGCGGTGAGTGACGTAACCAAGAAACAGAAAGTAGGCATTCATTCGCCACCCCACCTTCTAAAGTTTTCTTCGTGCCCGTGGCGCCCGTTGAATAACTGTGCAAATATTAATTTTTGAGATAGAATCCAATCGCGTGGCTGGTGCGCCGAAAACACATAGAATCAGATTATTTTTCGCATGTTTTGTTCATTTTATTTGAGACATACTGTAGGCCCGCGTAAGAGCCCAAGAAGGAGGGGCATGGGAAATACAAATTATAATAACAGGAAGGAAACAACATTGTAACTATGGAACGAAACATGGAAACAACATAAAGTTGGCATATAAACTAAGCGTATACAAAAAGCAAGAAAACAAACTAAAAACTTAACATCTGAACTGTGCAATAGCGTCAATATTGAACGTTGTTCCTGTATGTTATTGTACGCACAAAAAAGTAATAGTTGAATCGGTTACTTTTAGTACTATGATGCCTTGTCCAACGTGCTTCGAGCGGAGTTATGAAAGGCTGAGGATTGAGAAATAAACGGTTATTTTTTAGCGAGAACATGAATTTTAGTTTGAGAATTTGACGCCGTAGTTGCAATGTTGGAATGCTGTTATTTATTTAGCCTTAGGGTTGATGGGGAATCAGTCAAACGATATCTGAAGAAAATGTATCTTTCTGCTTTGCTTTGTAACCTGTCTAATGCGTCAGTGTTACGTTTGGTGTAAGGGTCCCAAACAGTGCGTGCATATTCCAAATTTTGCACGGATTAGCGAGTAACAAGCTGTTAGACGAGTGCTGCAGGGAGCCTGTTTTAATTTAGGCCTTAAACAGCAGATCTTACGTAAAGACGACTTATACAGATGTTAGAAACATGCGTATGGAATGGAATGAAAAAACTTTATTTCAGTCCTGCTGGACTCGCTTAGCGCGTAGCGGGCGTCTCCCACGTAGGGACCAACAGGGAGTACCTGGCGGCCGCTTCGTGGGCCTGCTGGACGGCCCATTGCTGGTCGGCGAGAAGTGAGCTCCTGAGGGACCTCTCCCACTTGCTTGAGGTAGAGTCGGGAGGAGTTGTTCTACACTCCCAGAGCATGTGTGCGAGTGTCGCTGTGTGTCCACATGATGGGCATGTGTCGCTGGGGGTATGTAAACGTGAAGCCTGGCAAGGTTTGGGTACGTGTGTGTCTGTAATAGGCGTAGGGTTAATGCCTGCGGTCGGTTAAGTTTCGGATGTGGGGGTGGAAAAATGCGGCGTTCCAGGTAAAAGTGCTTTGTAATTGCATTGTACGTAATTGGTGCATCCTGATTGGTATCTAACCCAGCAAGATGGGGTTGCCCTGTGGCGGTGCGGTCGGTAAGTGCGCGCGCTGCATCATGGGCGATCTCGTTGAGGTTAGATAGGGCGACCGGCACCTGGCCGAGATGGGCGGGGAACCAGATGACAGTGTGGTGCTTCAGGGCACTTGGGTCCGCTTTGCGCAGGATACGTAACGCCTGGTCGGAGATGACTACGCATTCGAAGGCTTTGATGGCCGGCCTGGAGTCGCTGTAGATGAATTCCCGTTTGCTGTCAAGCATATAGCTATAGCTACTTGCTCCGCTATACTTCGGGGTTTCGGGTGAGGATTGTGGCAGAGTTAAGAGTCTGTTGCGCGTATGATACCGCGACCGCGGCGTGTTCCAGGATGACTTGTTAGTTATAGTAACACCAAGGTACGTGTATTGACCATCTTCAACCAGGGGTTTGGAAGAAAATATCTTAAGAGGAAAGCCTCGCATGAATGGTAAGTCACAATATCCGGCGTCAGACGTTGTCGACACGGATTGCACTAAACGTGACGAGTGGTACATGTTATTGAATTCGCCTGGTGAGAATTATGAAATCAAATATGGATCAAACGTTCATTAAAACCCATTAACGTATCAAAGGTCTACCAACCGATTATAGTTTCTCGTTAAGTTCATAAGGCATATATGAATTACCGTGAACTGAAGAATAATCACTTGTGAAGTTATTCATTTATAGGCGCATAATGTGTGGTACAGCAGCGAAATGAATATCGAGAATAATTTAAGTGCAACAGAGGTGATTCCAAAAGCGAAGTAAAGTGGAAACGCTTGCATTCGCCTGTTCTGTTTTCAGGCGCTACAGCTAAAGGGGTTGGCAATATTTTGCTTAAATGAAGAACAGTCATTGTAACAGCACAGTTCACACGGATACCTTCACAAGCAAATGAACTCTTAGCGTCAGCGCGTTTCTGTAATTACGGTCCATGTTAATGAGTGTTTGTGGAAAAGCAAAACTTGAATATCAATGACCCTAAATGAGCAGTTTATTCACACGCTCAGCACAAAAAGGTCACGTACGGATGACGCTGCAGAAAAAAAACTGCGATGTGGAGTTTTACGGCAATGACGCAGGCGGTTCTTTTTCCTCGCTTCCAAAGCAAATTATACAACGAGCGAATTTTCGCTTGGTGGACAATTTAAAGAACAGCACGTTTAACCAGGATCACAACAAGCAATTAAGGGATCCTTAAGCTTGGCCTTTAAGAGTTTAACGCGACCGCGATATGCCGTCCCTACTTCAAAGTCTTAGTGCATATACTTTTCGAAATCTTCTCAAACTTGCTATGCACTAACTACGTGGCCTTGAGGGAATAAGCGCGGTAGCGTGTGTGCCTTTTGCAGTGGGTGGCCTGTTCTAAACCATGAAGTTATTATGATAATCACAGGTTCTGAAGCCCTATGGCAATGTACGCTTGAACCATGAGTTATTACTGCGATTGTACATGTTGTGCTTAAAAGCATATAGGGTATAGGGTGGAGTGAAATGCGACGAACTTTTTTAAATATTGTATAATATATTTTTATCTTCTTATTTATCTTATTTATTTACAAATTTTCTTTGGGTAAAGGTACGTGCTGCATTAATATGACGATATTGCCGCTGTCCAAAGGGGTGCTGTAAAAATAAATTAAAAATTGCACCAGATGCCTCATTTTTTCTCTAACCTGCAGGAAAAAACGAGACACAGCATGGGGCAAAACCAGACAGTGCGTAAAAAAATTTTCATTCCTTCAGATTTTGCAGTGGAAGCACCTGAAATTCACTACGTGTGCCCCAACGCCATCTTCATGAGTCCACTCCTTGCACTCCACGCAATGAGTCAAGACAGAACCCGGCGCTGTGTTCCTCCGAAACTCCCGGCATATCAAGCACCCTTAGTCTGTCCTTGTGCTAAATGATGTCTTTTGTTGAGCGCGAGCAACTTCACTAGAATATTCAATGATCGGAGTCTAGATATGTCCTGACACATCTTCTTCGCCTGCTTGTTGCCGTTTTGATGAAGAACTGCGCGGACATTTCTGTGGCTTTCAATCTCGTCGGCCGGGCTTTGTGAGGCGATGAATTCCGAATTTTTTATCACTTGTTATTTTCAACATTTTCAGTATGAAAACATCTTATTAAAACTCGATTCCAAGAAGTGCTTGAAAAGCGCTTGACTTGAGTATTCTTTCAGTTTTTTTCATGCGCTTCTTGAGAGCATCACCGGGAATGCGGAACAGCGTCGATGTAGTACAAATAAAGTGAGTTCTGTCCTCAACAGCAGACGGTGGTTTTTGATGTCGTTTTCTACTCATGAAACGTCATGTATCTTTTTCTTGTCCGTCTTAACCCTCTTAACAAAAAAATACCTAATATATAATTAGTATGAGTAAATGTTTCACCTAATAAGACACTCTCTAAGGCATTTCTATGTCTTTTTGTCGCGTTTTGCCCCTCCCGTAAGCCTAAATTAAAAAAAAAATACCCCTTTGGCACCGTGCACCAAACTTTTGGTGGTATGTAACTAGTTGTATAAAGCAACAAAATAAATACTTAAGTTGTTGTACTGACGTCGGAGTACCTTCATGCATGAATCCGAAAATTTGCCCGATCAGGATTTCGCCCCCTTTTTTGAGGCGTCACGAATACAACGACACCAGCCACACAATTTTTCCTGCGCGGACGCTGTTAGCATGCAGTGGATAACGCTTACACATAAAAACAAAAGGTAGACAACTACGAGCACCTATCCCTGAAATGGAAAACAAAAACAAAAGTGCTTTTTTTTATCTTAGTTACAGAAGTCAGCGAAATCAAAGTGTCGCGTTTTGCCCCGTGTCTCACTTAACCCCGCCCTACCCTATACCGGACGCACATGTGGGGGTACAGCATGAAAGTTAATGCCGCTGCATTTCCAAGCGGATGAAGTTATTTTCACTGTACTCTCAAGCAGACGCGTAGGTTGCGTAATAGGACGCCTACTTGCCACGCAAACTACCATGGTTCAATACTCACTCGGACCCGTAATTTTTTAAAAAATTATTTTGTTTGCAGATTTTTTTTTGGTCACGCGCAAGAATATTTTTCGCTCACAACCAATGACGCCGACGCCGGAATCCCTGCGAAATGAGCTCTTTAGAGCTATCGCGTTAAAATAGACTAACAACGCTATTCACACAAACCGCGCAGCCTGCGACAGGTCACACTTACTTCTAAGAGTGCTTAGGCGGCCAGCATCAATTAAAATAAAAGGCAACAAAATGTTACCGAGCCATAAAAGCGAACGGTGACGTCAAACTCGCTGAACTCCACGAGATAGGATGGTCTCACCAGAGAACGAGCAAGAGAATGAGAACAAGAACGAGGACAAACGAAGCGAGGCTCACTCGAATGACGACCAACTGTGTGTGGTGCGAGGAGTCGTCGAGGCAATGCGGCGAAGGACAACTTTTATCTTTCTGTCTCTCTTCATCGGTTCAACCCACTGCGAAAAAAAAAAAAAAGATCCCCTCGCATTTTCAGCTCTTCTGAGCGAGTCATAAAACTAGCGAAATTTCGCTCGTGACCTCAGACGGTCAAAAAGTCCCCAACGTTAATGGTCTGCCCTGGAGACTCTTGAGTGCGAAACGTGAAATGAAGGATGCAATAGCGCGGTGCACAGATAGTGCACGAAAAAACGAACGCAAGAACCTAAGAAATACAGAGCACTTTACGTTTGTTTCGAATGAAATACCGTTATATTGCCCTTTAAAAAAAGAACTGCACTTGAGGCACAAGATACTTTTTCTTCTTCTTTTTCTCAAAGTTGACCTTATCATTTTTATTACAGAACGAGATGAAAATGAAAATACCAAAGAAATTCTGATGAAAAAAGTGTCCTGCTGTAACAGAAACGCGTAAACATTTCCTTGCGTGCAATTTCAGATAAAAGTGTAAGCACATTACGTTTCTAGCATGAATCACATTACTTTAAGGTCGTGAACAAAACAGTCACTTAACGTATAAAACCCAATTATGAATCGCCTTTGTTTTATCTAATTATTCAGTTTCCTTTTCGTAATTTATTCATTTCTTCTAGAGTGTGTAACCTCCGTAGCAGCACGCTTCTGTGACGTCACGGATTTTTGAGTGTTGTCGTTTAGGCACACAAAACATCCCCACGTCATGGGGATGCATACGCAACCTTTGTATGGCTCTTCACGACCACAGGAGACCCCACGCCGGTATTACGTTATTAATTCAACAACAGAGCATTCGTTCATTCATTCACGCATTCCCACTAAACGCCTGTAAATACGAACGCGCATACCAAAGGCGTTACCCTACGTTATTGTATATAGAGAGGTGGCATTACCATTTAAGTGTATGTAGTGCCATTTCGAGAAAAACCGACTAAGCACGAGCCCGAATACGAAAGTACGGTTTGGTACACGCCATTCCGGCTAGACAGAGCACCACCTCATAATTTATATTAACGGGTCGCGCGAGTGTGAATACAGAATTGCTGTCCTGCGCGGCACCTCTGAATTAACCCAAAGAAAGAAAGAAAAAAAAGAAAAAAATAAAGAAATAATGAAAGAAAGAAAACAGGAAATAAGGAAAGAATTGATTGATATGGGGGGTTTAACGTCCCAAAACCACCACATGATTATGAGAGACGCCGTAGTGGAGGGAAAAAGAAAGAAAGAAAAAAGAAAAAAAAAAAAAAAAAAAAAGAAAGAAAGAAAGATAGATAGATATAGATAGATAGATAGATATAGATAGATAGATATAGATAGATAGATATAGATAGATAGATAGACAGTCAGACAGACAGACAGACAGATAGATAGATAGATGATAGATAGATAGATAGACAGTCAGACAGACAGACAGACAGACAGACAGATAGATAGATAGACAGACAGACAGATAGATAGATAGACAGACAGACAGACAGATAGATAGATAGATATAGATAGATAGATATAGATAGATAGATATAGATAGATAGATAATAGATAGATAGATAGACAGTCAGACAGACAGACAGACAGATAGATAGATAGACAGACAGACAGACAGACAGACAGATAGATAGATAGACAGTCAGACAGACAGACAGACAGATAGATAGATAGACAGTCAGACAGACAGACAGACAGACAGATAGATAGATAGACAGACAGACAGACAGACAGATAGATAGATAGACAGTCAGACAGACAGACAGATAGATAGATAGATAGATATAGATAGATAGATAGACAGTCAGACAGACAGACAGACAGATAGATAGATAGAAGATAGATAGATAGAAGATAGATAGATAGACAGACAGACAGACAGATAGATAGATAGACAGACAGACAGATAGATAGATAGACAGTCAGACAGACAGACAGATAGATAGATAGACAGACAGACAGACAGATAGATAGATAGATAGACAGTCAGACAGACAGACAGACAGATAGATAGATAGACAGACAGACAGACAGACAGATAGATAGATAGATATAGATAGATAGATAATAGATAGATAGATAGATGATAGATAGATAGATATAGATAGATAGATAGACAGACAGACAGATAGATAGATAGACAGACAGACAGATAGATAGATAGACAGACAGACAGATAGATAGATAGACAGACAGACAGATAGATAGATAGATAGACAGTCAGACAGACAGACAGATAGATAGATAGACAGTCAGACAGACAGACAGACAGACAGACAGATAGATAGATAGATGATAGATAGATAGATATAGATAGATAGATAGACAGTCAGACAGACAGACAGATAGATAGATAGATATAGATAGATAGATAGATAGATAGACAGACAGACAGATAGATAGATAGACAGACAGACAGATAGATAGATAGATAGATAGAAGATAGATAGATAGACAGACAGACAGATAGATAGATAGATAGATAGATAGACAGACAGACAGACAGACAGACAGACAGATAGATAGATAGACAGTCAGACAGACAGACAGATAGATAGATAGATAGACAGTCAGACAGACAGACAGACAGAAAAGAAAGAAAGAAAAGAAAGAAAATGTACATTTTCAAACGTATCTCTTTCAGCCTAGACAACACAGATCACCTTGAAGGCCTCGACAGGGCGTCGTCCTATATGCACGGCAAAACGAAGTTTATGCACTGATGCGTGTCTAGGTCGTGATATGTTTTCCCATAAAAGGAGTCAGTTCGAGCATTCCGCCTCGATCAGCTGCTGCGCGATCACTTCCGTTGGAGACGAAGACGGCGACACGTAGCGAAAGGGCGCCGGAAGCTCCCACGTCACTCCTCGTTTTCTTTTTTATTTTTTTTTGTATCGAGCTATTTGTATCTCATGTTTTGAGGTCAGTAGGAAAGAACCGCGTTGCAACAGCCCCGTCGACAGGGCTTCCTACCCGGCTTCCCGGTGCAATCTCACACGTGCGTTCTCCTGCAGGTGGCTCTGTAGGCGCGCGGAGGGCGTATTTACGTAGCAGTGTACGCGCGTGTTTGCCGGTGCGGTATTCTCGAGTCCTCTCACTGAAGCACCTCATTTCCTTTGAATCTTCAAAAGGGGCTTGTTTGTAAACAAAGGGGACTCTACGGAGCTTGTCATAAGGCAAAACATATGTGCCGTCAGTGCCTACGGGGGGGGGGGGGGACGAAACGCGAATGGCGTGGTGTTTTCAGCAGGCTCTGACCTTGGTGACAAAATAAAAACAACTCTTAAATGGCTTTCGCTTGTATCATGGGTGACTGTAGTGTTTTTTTTTTTGTTTATGTCCCAGGTTATAGTCACCAGAAAATTAGCGCGAAACTGCAGAGAATGTAGACGCCGTTTGTTCGCGTTTCTTTCCGTCCCCACTGTACATTGTCGGCCAGAAAGAGTGCTCACCTGATATTCAAGTGAAGAATGTTATTGAGAACGTGGTCAAGCTTAAGTACATCCTCCTTTTTTTTTGAGTGTGTTTTGTCCTGAATCGCGCTGCCCCAGATTAACAATAGGGAAGGTGAACTATTCAAAAAAACTTTTGCATCGTCATTCTTTTGACTACGCCCACTGCAGGACAAAGGCCTCTCCCACGTTCCGCAAATCAAAGCGCTCCTGTGCTTCCTGCTGCAATGTTATGCATGCAAAATTCTTAATCTCATCTGGCCACCCCACTTTCTCTCTTCCCCTCGCGCGTTTACCCTCTCTTGTAATCTAGTCAGCTTTTAATAACCAGCAATTATCTTGCCTACGCACTATATTTTAATAAAAATCTTTTATTTTCACAAATTCTGTCCGCGTGAATTTCTTTTTTTCTAATTTCAATAATGATGTCCTTACCACCCATTTGTTCCCTGACAAACTGTGCCCTCTTATTATACCGGTCATTTTCGTTTCGATCACTCGCTGTGTCTTCCTCAATTTAGATTGAACCACATCTGTAAGACTCCACGTTTCTGACATAAGGAACAGGATAAAACGATAAGGAATTCCAACTAACCTAAATCACTAAACTTTCAGGCACCCTGTTGTCCTTCTCGATGCCACACTGCCTTAAGCACACGGAAAACTAGCCTTTTAGTCAAACGCCATTTAGTGCAACAGTACACCCTCCTCTTTAAACATAGTCTCGCGATGCAGAATAGTCGCTGGTATAAAGATGCGAGGGTTTCCCGTCAGAATCAGCGCATGCTACCAGAAAAAAACATCCGGTTCACATGTAGCTCACGATACAATCCCGTTCTGTTGCAGTAAATGCCGGGTAATCCGAGTAGCGCAAAAGCAGACTATGTCGAATAAAAAAAAAAAAAAACACCAAACCACGGCCCGCAAGCTACGGAATGAGTCAGCGTCTGCATTCCACACCTTCGTTCAAGTTTCCGTCTCAGGTTTCGCAACAGCGAGTCACCCGCTCGCCTACCGGTGCTGCTTGGAATTGGAAACTGAATCCCCGGTCACCGAGCGAGAATTCAAAGATAAAAAAGCATTCCTCGCCAAAGTTCACAGTACCGAGTTGTACGCATAAACTCTGAAAGCAATGGCAGCCTGAATACTGTATGCAAATTAGGAGTTACGGTAGGCAGGTTTAAGCAGTCGTGCTGCACGGGCACAGTTATTCCGCGGCACAATTACTCTGGACTCACTAAACGTGAGTTTCAACAATGGCTTCGGATCGCCTGCTCGGAAAACTGGTTTTACAGCCCCGCGCACCATTGTAAAACTGAGGGGTCTTATTTTGCTTATTTTTTCATTGCAGGCGCTATAACGTCGCGAAGGTACTTGCATTGTTTCACGTAGGGTCAGACGGCTTTTGTAAAAAACTTGAACTTACAGAACTATGCATTGAACTGGTTGTCTACAAGCGCTATAACGAAGAATAGCCTGTGAAAAGAACAATAAAGCACATGAAGTTACGAACACAGAAGCGCATTTCCGTGTGACACAACCAAAGAAATCCAACAGGCAGACGCCAAGGAAAGCATACGGGACATGAACTGCAGTCCCTTACTGCTGCATAGTAGTACAGCTGTAGTACACTGTAGCGTACTGCACTACCATACTAATATGCTACACTGTAGCGTAGTATAGTAAGTACCTCGAAGTTACCGCACTGCAGGTGGAGACGGTCGTTGATGTCGCCGATGATTTCCCTGGATTGATTGCCTGTTGGATTCATTTAATGGAGTCTAAAAACAAGCTCCTCGGAAGAATGTCTCTACCGTTCACGCAATAATTGCCAGCGAAGCTGTCACTGCAATAATGGCCGAGCTGATATTTCCCGTCTCTGCAGAACTAAACGTTGCAAGATTTTTTTTTTTTTGCCACCAAAACTCTTCCACAACCTTTTGCGCCATTTTTATTGCATTCAGATGGTCTCGCAGTGCTGAAAGTTCAAGCAAACACAGAGCCTGCACGGGAAGCTTCAGACAATGTGGGTTGAACAGAATCAATGCTTCTGCGTGGACTTTTAAAGTAACAAGGCCTAGCTCTCGACTGCACGCGGGATGTAATGGAGTGGCAAACACAGATCACTGTACATTGCCCTACGAACGCTTTTGCATTGAAGGGAACAAGCTCACGGACGAAATGAAGAAAACTAGTGTTTCCCCTCGAGCGGCCTGGACTAATTGATATTCCAGAAGATGCGTGGATTGTTCTCTTGGAAGTGTCAGCTTATTCTTTTAAGTTATTTGAGAGACTGGCCTATGTGACATTTAGTAAACATAAGAACAGGCGCTCGGGCGAGGCAGTGGCCGGCCACGCCCCTCGTTCAAAAAACCACCTGGAAACAAAACCACCACCAACAGCAATTTCAACGTTGAACGTGAGGGGTCTTAACTTGACAGCGAGTTGGTTCAGGAATGAAACTTGTGAAATGTGTGTTACGTTGGCTGAATTGCCTGAGTGCGCATTACTTTAGGAGTACTTGAAAAAAAAATTCACCGCCATATCCACAAAGTGAATTATGGTAAAGGAGGTTCCTGGGAAGTTCACGGGGCGTTTCTTGGCGAGACCATTTCCGTAGGAAGGCTTGTTAACAAGCCGGCGCACGATTTGTTCGTCGAAGGCAGCGTTGTCAGGTGGGTCCGCCGCCGGCAGTGCACATTGCTGGCCACGTCGTTCGGCCCGTTCACCACCCGCTCCTTTATGTCACAATGGCCGCTGCCGTGAGTCAAACGCCCAACGCTCATAAATGGCAGATGTGGAGCTATCACGCGTTCTTCAACGAAGTTGAGAGCAGGCAGGTGAGGGGGCTTGGGAAGATATCGGCACCCGTGCGTAACACTCAACGTAGGAACTTGTCCCGTGCTGCCGTGCCTACGGAACGACAAGAACGAAGTGGACGTAGTCGCGAGGAGGCGAGGTCGCGGCTCATCTAAAACAAACGGGTGGATGGATGGATTGATATGGCTGTACCCTTTCGATCGGGCGGTGGCTAGCGCCACCAAGCCGTAATACTTGGTGAACCAAAAACTTGACTTATTTTTTTTTCTCTTTAAATGGTGAGGTTGAGGACTCGTACTTTGCAGTGAAGGGTTTAATTTTCACTTGTGCCTTGACTTTAGCCACCAACCAGATAACCTCCTTCTTGTTAATTCTACCCGCTTAAAGTCTATTTTGCCCTCCCTGTCCCTAAACCCCAGTGCTTTGAAAAACTGTGCGCCATCATCCTGAACTATAGGGTGGTGGTGGTAGTGGTTAGAAGGAAGAGGGAAAAGGCACCTAATTTCTGTCTGCCTTCAGGCGACACGGCGGAGTGCCTTATAGGGGTGGGGGGAAGGAGGGATAAAAAGAATAGAAGGAAAATCGATGAAGAAATAGACAGGCAAGCGACGGAAAAAGAAGGAGATAGGAAAGTGGGGATCCGGTCGAAGCAGTCCAAGGGCGGGGCGCCACAATGCGAGAGCTGCACGGCGTCAGGAGACCGCGGAGGGCGAACCAGTCGGCGGGAGCTACGCTGATGTCGGAGATCGCGAGGGCACAACCGTCCAGCTTGAAATCCTGCGAGCGAATCGCAGGATTTCCCTTTACCGAACATTATCAAGTGTTCGGTAGTTTCCTCCTCCTTTCCACAAGCACTTGGATGGTGGTGCGCCATCTAGTGAGCATTGTTGTAACCACCGGAGACGCGACCAGAGCGGCGTACTTGAGCGGCGATCGGAGAAGTGTACACTGGCAACACTGGCGTACACGGCACCGCCGCCGTCGGACAGGGCGCGAGCAAAAGAAGGTCGCCGAGCAAGCTCCCCAAAAAGCTACTCGGACTGAACTGGAATACGCTGCATGTTTGTCTCTCTTTCTTTGGGAAAACCGAATCTGGTACATATTTCGATATCGATGCGGATTCGTCATAATAAAGGTGTGACCCAGTCACGTAGTTTTAAGTGTTGCTTGTTGCATGCCGTCATATCCTGTCGTATGCAGTGATCGCTTGTCGTAACGCAATCAAAAGCGCGTATAGCGTAGCCATCTGTAGTATATTGGGCGTGCTAGGGCGAAGAAGTTTTATCTCTTTTGTTCTTCGAGCGCCTTCATGTCCTGAGCGTTTCAGGGGCCCTTGCTGTCGTATGCTGTTATCACACGGCGTAAAGCAGGCAGAAAAGCACGCATAAAAATAGAAAAGAAGAGAAAACAAGCGTGAAATAGAAATAGAGAGACAAAAAGAAAATAGGAAGAAAGTAGAAATAAATATAAATGATGAGCTAAAAAACAGAAAAATTGGAAAATAAACTAAGAGAGGAGAAAAGAAAAAAAAATCCGTAGAGAAACACATAAGGGTTTCGTTTAAGTTATGAGCTCTTATTTAATGACATTTTTTATAGATAATACATTAAATAAAATATGATAATTTCTAATGTAATCTGTGATCTTTCTGCTATATACCTTCCATTTTCTAAGATTGTGTGATATTTGATAAAACCACTTCATTAATGGCCGATCCTCTACAGCGGGTATGGCCCACAGTCAATAGGTGAACAATAGAACAAATGAAGCTGCACTGCTGGGCGCTTTGCTTTAGAATTGTATCCACTAGCGCACAGCTTCCTCAATCTTCTAAAATAAAATCTCAAAATACAAATGCTTGAAAGCAACAGCTTCGTTGCAATTCTTGTTTTCATTGTTTAATGTAGCACTAGCCTTCTGCGCTATCTTGCTTGAACTGTGTAAGCTGACAGCTTACAAGAAACTGGGGGCGAGGAGGGGAGAGAGAAAAGAACGAAAGCTGCCAGGTATTGCAGAGTGCTGTTTTTAGTGCTTTGATTTTTTTGGGTACAAACATCGCGACGCATGCAAAATAATTAACGAGGTCGAACCCCACACGCTTAACTCTATTCACTGAAGGAGAAAAAAGAAAGAAGGATAAGAAAACTACAAAAGCCTTTGTATTTGGTTTTCTTCGAACTTGCGTGACGACACTTTTTGCGAGCTCCGTCTGCCTCGCAAACGTCGCAGACCATTGTCAGGGTACCAGAAACGGAAGAAGAAGAAAAAAAAAAGTCTGCCGAAGGCTGAATAGCGACGTGGCTTCTCCCCGAGGCAATTAGTGAACCAATTAGGCGCACTTAAGCAAAGCTAGGTCTTGCCCCGGATTGAGCGATCGCAAATTGCCACATAGAGAAAGGTCTTGGTGCGCAAATAAAGAAACGAGGAATTTGAGACGGAACGATTGTTTTTCATCGACGCTCTAGGTCAAGCCTTCACCTCAACCTTTCCACTCGCACCTGTTGTGTTGTTCAGCAAGCGAAGCTGAACTACGTGAAGGCAGCACTTGCCAGACATGTCGATCAATGCAGGGGACGCTATAAATCACGAAAGAGCGTTTGTCCACATACCTCAATGGCGTTTTCCCGCCAACTCGGGCGACGATTTAGGAAACACCTCTATACCACGAAATAAACTTGTATAACGAAAGGTTCCCTACGTGCCGGCTGAATTCCTGGCGTTTATAAGGTTGACGACGTTTACACGGAGCAAGTGCAGCGTGATGTTCGCAAAGACACAAAGAACAGTAGGCACAAGCGCTGCGATCCGTGGGCACTAGCACATTTATTCTCGCCTGCAGCCGGCTACAGTGCTTCCTACTTCTAACGAATCGTGGAAGGTCCCAACAACAACAACAACAACAACAACAACAACAACAACAACAACAACAACAACAACAACAACTACAAATCAACACCATACCCACAAAGTGAATGATGCTAAAGGAGCCTGCTCTAGGAGGTGTTTCTTCGCGAGACCGTGTCTGCAAGAAGGCCTGTCAACGTGCCGGCGCACGATGTGTACGTCGAAGGCAGCGTTGTCGGGCACATTCCGCGGCCGGCGCTGCCCAGTGCTGGCCACGTCGCTTGGCAACGTCAACCACCCGCCCGTTTTCGCCGTACTGTCCGCTGCCGTGAGTCAAATGCCTAACGCTCATAATTGGCAGACGCGGAGCTATCGGGCGCTATTCAACGCGGTTGAGAGCAGGCCGCGGAAGGGGCATGGGAGGATACGAGTACAAGCGCCTATAACACTCATCCGTATAGGGAACTTGTCACGTGCTGCCGTTCGTGTGTAGGAAGCGACGAGAACGAAGTGGACATTGTCGTGAGGAGGCTATAGCGCGCGGGCCATCGAAACCCGACGCCTCGTGTGGCAGCCCACCATCTTCTATAGAGCATTTTTTTTCTTTTTCCAATATTCTTACCACTTTCTGTCAGCCTCTCTTTCTTCCTCCCGTAAGAGTATAGGCAGGCGTTGTGCCCTCCGAAAGGGTCGCCCTCATGGGGCAATTCACCTGCTCTCTCCCTCTTTCACAGTGGCCTCGCGTACGCAAGTCAAATAATAGTTGTGATAATTATTATTATTATTATTATTATTATTATTATTATTATTATTATTATTATTATTATTATTATTATTATTATTATTATTATTATTATTATTATTATCAGGCAGATAGACGTTACAAGATAAATTATTGATAGATAATTATTATAATTATGTATCGCCACTAGCGCCAACTTACTATGCATTTTTTATTCAAGAAAGAAAATAATGTTTTGTAAAACTAACACTGCGCTATGATTAAACGTATGCGTGCCTTTAACACTTCATTTTTTTTTCCAATGCTGTCGTCGTGTTCAGCGCCATCTTATTGCTTATTGACACAGGCACACATTTATCACGAAGCTTATTAGCTATTACTTGCCAGCGCCAGACACGCACTGCATATTCATATATCCAAGTTGACAGTCGGAAATGCTAGAACCGCTTAGAATCCCCGACATTCGGTAATTGCCCCGGACAGTGGCGCAGCGGCGAAAAACACGCGGCAGGTCTGTGTTTCTATTTATCACCCGCAAATGAAAACGGATCGCCATGGAAACGCGCGCGCAAGTTCCCTCCTCTTCATAGCGGATCAGCCCGAGCGCTAATCGAAAGCTACAGAGACAAAAGCGAAACGCATCACGATAGATAACTATAAGCTATAGAAGGCTTACGGCACCGCTGACGTCCGCGATGAGTTATGACGTCAGCTAAGCGCCGCACCCGCCTGGGCGATTAGTCACCGTTTGTACAGCGGTAGCAGCGTCAAAGGCGATTGAATGCGCGGGCAAGGCCTATGTCGCGAGGCTGAAATGGAAGGGAGGGGGGGGGGTGGTGAACAAGACAGGAAGGGGGGGATTGCGATGCAGGGGTGCGAGAAGGAGTGATGTGGGTCAGCCCGGATCCGACGGCTGTAGCCACGATAAGACGCGAAATTAAAGCAAAAACAAATGGCAGCAAAGGGCGACAGGCCTAATCTGTCCCATGCCGCGTTTCGCCAGTCCCCCGCGATCTCATAATGATCGATCGATGCTCGGCCGGCGTTTCGTCTGGCCTGTACAGCACAGCTGCCTCGGGCGAAGCACACAGATTGCAATGCGTCGCTTTGGTACGAGAGAAGGTGAGAGCCGTTTTAAAGAGGCCAGCTGCAGCGACGTGTCACTCTATTGACGCGAACGCCATAGGTGCCGCATCGAACACGAACCGTGATCGTCGGCGTCCACACGAGTGATGCGAAAAAGAGTCTTCTGATGACGTCAATATGACGTCAACGTGAATCCACGTTGCCAACAAAACGTCACTTTGCAAAGGCTACACATGCAGGCGTTTCAATTTTTCGCGTATCACGGTGCAGTATAGTTTTCCCTTCTTCCAGTTGTTACTGCAAAACAATGGCTTATTCATTAAATGCACGATCACTGTTAGAATTTATGGACAAAGAAAACTTGCATGCGTTTTTTTTTTTGGGGGGGGGGGAGGCACCAATCAGTGCCTAAGGCTACACAGGGTGTCCCACGTAACTTTAGCCAGAGTTTAAAAATAGGCTGAAAACACGTAATTACGACGTGACCAAATGCATGTTACTCCCCATTGCTTGGAGTTTGACTATTTTTTGTGTTCTCAATTATTGTTTAATTAGATCTGATTAATTGCCTAAGTTGTGAAGGAACGAAGATGGATAAAAATTTCTATGAGAAAGTTGTACATCGGTTTGCAAAACGTCCAAATAGATAGTTTTCAATTTTATATCTGTTAAGTATTAGTGTTTTTCTGCTAAGTTACAAATGCCCGCGAAATAAAAAAAAATACCACGTGACAAACTCGCTCGCGCACCAGTGCGCACGATTATTATAGTGCTCCCTAACGTTCCTCGAACGAACGACACGCTTCCCTCACACCAGTTGATTGATTGATTGATTGATTGATTGATTGATTGATTGATTGATTGATTGATATGTGTGGTTTAACGTCCGAAAACCACCATATGATTATGAGAGACGCCGTAGTGCAGGGCTCCGGAAATTTCGACCACCTGGGGTTCTTTAACGTGCGCCCAAATCTCAGCACACGGGCCTACAACATTCCCTCACACCAGTTCATGACAGCGATATGCAGTCAAAGCGGCTATCGTTTAAGTGGTCCACAGCAAAACGTGTCCATCGTGAAGCCACCACCATTGTTGCGGCCCTGCTGAGGAAGCACAGTGGGGACAAATTCTATGATCGTTCGTACGCGGAACGTTAGGGAGAAACTAGAATCATTGTGAGCACTGGCGCACGAGCGAGTTCGTCACGTGGTGCGGGCATTTGTAATTAGCAGAAAAACACTCATACTTAACAGATATAAAATTCAAAACTATTTATTTGGACGTTTTGCAAATCCGATCTACAACTTTCTCATTGAATATTTTATTCCATCATCGTTCCTTCAAAGGTTAGCTGAATTAAACATATCTAATTAAAGAATATTTGTGAACACAAAAAAATAGTCTAGCTCCAGGCAACGGTGAGCAACATGCGTTTGGTCACGTCATGATCGCGTGTACCCGCATATTTTTAAACTCTTGCTAAATTTACCTGGAACACCCTGTGTACATAGGTAACTACAATAAGCGGACGCGAGGTTAATCAATTAATCGTGACACATCACGTGGTGTCTGCGCACTCATACTTAACTAAACTGTGCGACGCACAACGCGAGTGCAAGGCCTCATTAAGGTTCCGAGACCCGGGAAACAAATGCCCCGTATGAAATAGTTTAGGGCGGTTACGTCAGTTGGTTTTAGGAAATGACCGTTTTCGTGTTGGCCGCACATTTACGTCTCCCCTGCCTCCGGAAGCAGCGACGCTGGCAAAACAACGATAGCCGCCAAGTGGAACGGTGTAGGTCACTGCTCGTTCTTTGCTTCCTCCTCGCATCCCTTCCCCCTCTCCCCTTAGCAAGGGCCACACACTGGCCACTTCCGCTGAATATAAAACAAGTTTTTTATCCAGCGGCCGTGCACTGGCAGTGGCAAAGCAGCGATACCTGCATGCCGCCACCACTTAGCCAATGGTGTCCTATATACCGTTTCTGCCCTGTTCATGTGATCCGTGGATGTTGAAGTGTGCATGGACTATCCCCACAGGTCGACAACAGTTACGAATCAGCGCACCTTCTATTGGATGGGTGATCAACACTTGGGTACATAAAATTGAAGGACATAACTTAGCCGGCATTATGTTCGGTTGAACCTTACGCTACAGATTACTGCTTGCACTACTGAGGTGTGGCGCGTGTGTGTGTGTGTCTGTGCGCGTGTGTATGTGTAAGTGCCTGCTGCGCCCAACTTCAAGTGAAGACAAACCGATTAATCATGGTTATAAATTATACCCGCAAGTAGATACAAGCTAAGCCACCAGGCGATCTTGTTAAAATGGATGCACAAAAGCGTGGCACCTAATTTGGCGAAGATTCACGCACAATGCGCTTCTTTTTCTATCTTGATGCGCTACAGATTTCACTCTCAAAAAACTACCACCGTGAGATGCTTCTTGGCCAGCGCTTCGCCTGCTATGCATACGAAATTAATCGTCGTAGTACACGCCAAATGTGATAGCACCTAGCCATTCGCACAATAAAAAAAAAAAACGGGATACAGCGTGTTCTAGAATCTAACACATAGAACGGAGTGCTGGAACAGCTCATTTACTCGTCGTGTTACAAAACAATCCGGTCACCCGTATATAGAGAATGCATGCTTGCGGGGCTTCACGCCTGACAGGCAATCAATGAGAACACGCAGAGCTGCTGAATGGACCGTCCACCTCTGGGATTTTGCATTAGGATGGTGTCGTTTAACTGCTAACGTCAGCAGTTATTCGGTGCGCCACGCGCAGCATTATAGTCGGGGCAGGAAAAAGACACTATGCTTCCCGCCAGTGTTGCGGTTAGCTATAACTGAAAAGGAGCCAGAACTCAAGTCAAATGAAGCCAAGGTAGCCACGTCACTTATTATGTCACTATAATATCATATGGTTGTTTTGGGACGTTAAACTCCCCGCATCAATCAATCATTCATTCATTCAGAAGAGGAGTAATGTTTTAAACAGAATTTTTACAATTTTTTAAATGAATAGAATAACAAAATAAATAAATAAAAGGCATTTCAATAAGGAAAACCAGATACTTAAAACTAGCCAGTAAATAGCCATGTCGCCAACTGAAAATTTTCGGCCCCAAACGGGTCGAAAAGTAGCCAATATGGCCCAATGTAGCCACCAAACGGCAACCGTTGTTATATACGCATGCTCCATAGCTGAACTTCCCGCCAATATGGAATATTATTGAATTCTATAGTTGCGAAATATTCATCGTTCTCGGCCTATTTAATCGCACTGCAGGACGAAGGCTTCTCCCGATGATTTCCAGTTTAACCTGTCCTGTGCGTGCCGATTCCATTTCTATACTTGCGATCTTTTTACATTGATGATGTAGTTATTGCCCGAACTCGGAAACGGGACACCAAGATACACAAAGACGATACACGAAGACGATACACGAAGGCGAGGCACACAACAGGTACACAAAGACGAGCACCCGTCCTCGTGTACCTTATTTGCCTTCTTTTGAGTTCGCGCTATAACAGTCATAAGGCCTTACCAACTAGCCCAAGCCGCCATTTTTCTTAAATTGGTTACTCCGTCTAACTATCCACTTTCGCCGATTGCATTTCTCCGCACATGATAAACCATTCCGTTGCCCTTGCTGTCCACCGGTTGTTTGTTCTTCGCATTACGTGACCAGCCAAGGTCCATCTCCCACCATTGTCAACTGGGACATCTGATACCCACGTTTGTTCCCTGACCCGTCCTGCCATCATCTGAGATGTGAACGCTACTCCTATCATTTTATTTCTTTTCATTGCACACCGCGTAATAATTATAAGACGAGGTGCCTTCCTGTGTGAGAGTCTGGATTACTTTTATTACTGTTCGGGGTTCTTCGCCGTTCACCACCTAAATCAACGCCCACTGAAAGCTCCTTGAATTTCCCCGTCTCATCCAATGTGAAGGGAAAGTTAGCCAGCTCTTAGACCACCTGGCTGCCCTGTTCTGGCAATGTGGTAAATGAGAGTATAAGACGATCGATGCGACCCCTTTTTCGTGGGGAATCGAACCCACAGTGTCCAGCTTGGTGGGGCGACGACATAGCTACTAAACGAGTACAGCAGGTGCCCGAGAATAGTGACGTCACTGGCTCGAGGGAATTCCGATTTGTTAAGCATGTCCTGTCCCCGTAACTTGTGTCGCCGCCTGTGTTGCTTCTCGTCGTAGGTCAAGGAGAACCTAAGACGTGGTGCACATATGCACATATGGAAGTTGCTTGTGTCTCAAGCAACTTTTCTCTGCAGTCTTCTCCATCGTTGATGGAAATAAAAAAGTTATTATTATTATTATTATTAATTATTATTATTATTATTATTATTATTATTATTATTATTATTATTATTATTATTATTATTATTATTATTATTATTATTATTATTATTATTATTATTATTATTATTATTATTCATTGATTCATGAGGTGTGATGCAGTGCGTACTATCAGCCTTGTGGCTAGGAGCACACTAACCAATGGTGTTCAAGATGCGAGAACAAATTTGTTCAAGCCTAAACCTAAGGAGTTCTCCACATAGCATTCAATCGCCTTATCACTGCAGTACCTCGCGGCATTTCGTCTCCTTGCCCTCTCTCATTAGCTCACTCAATCAAAATCAATCAATCTCTCTAGTGTCTAGGCAGCAGCGTGCTTGCTACAAAAAAAAAGCTTACGCACTAAGATACATTTGCCACAGTTAATGAGCTGTCTTTCCAATATGTTTTCAGGCTACCCACAGAAAAACGCTAGTTCATAACTAGTCGAGTTGAAATACCAAGTAGACCTGACAGGTCATTAAGTGGACAGCCGTAAACGATCTGTTTCAGCGCGTAGACTGCAGTCGCCAAGCGATATGGCAATACACGTTTCAGATGGGAGCGGGTAAATATACAAATAAAGCCAGCAATCAGACGGCAATTCAAGAAGCCATTACAACTTCTGAAAAAAAAAAAATTATGAGTCAAACAGACGTCCAGATAGGTTGAAAAACACGGAACAGTCGCTTAAACGCGACAGCAGTCTCTCGTCCTATGCAAGTGTCTACCTTTACGTTTTTCATGCTTTAGAAAGCTAAAGCCCTGTGTCTCCATGCTACCAGAACACACCACACGAAGCTGGTGTTCCCCTCAGGACACAACAGTGTAGCCTGCATGGTGTGAACACCAGAGCACACCAGAACACATCAGATCCACTCTGGTAGATCTTCTCACTGGGGTCTAATCTCAGCTTCTGTTAAACCCACAATGACAAAAAAAAACACGGAATATCCAGGAAGTGAATAAAGAGTGTTACCGTAAATCACCCGTGACACTGACCACTCTCGCATATAAATGAGGGACAAAGCGGTGTGTACAGCTTATATATCCTGTTCATTGGTCATAACTGGTATAACGTGTTGCGTTGTGAATTCCGTTTCGCCTTTCATATTACTGCGTTGTGGCATGATATTAACCTGAAGGTGTCAAAGACGAGGTCTGTGCAGGTTCTTCTGGGAGTTGTTGGTTCTCTGTCATAAGCAAGGCGCCGTAGAGCATAGCGAGTCGTCGTGCACTGCACAAGCCAGTCGTTGTTCACGATCATCATCGTCATCGGAGCCATCGTCATCACGGCTGCGGCGAACACCACTGACCACATGGGAGGAATGGGAGACCTTGCTGCGCTCGACGGACCCGGCCAAGCAGAAAATCGCCACTGACCGGGCCGCCCACGTCATGGAACTGCACGAACTCATGAACACATAGCGCAGTGGGGTCGTGCGGGGACCCTGGGACGTAAGTGCCCAAATCCCTTGGTCTAATAAAGTTTTACCTCCTCCTCCTCCAACGCCGTCAATGGACTAGCCTCTCACTTGAGGAGCTTTGCGCCTGAAACGTAACAAGAGCGAGTCACTAAAATGCAAGGAGCGTTAACCTAAAGAGTATTCGGCAAGCTTTTCTGCACGCCTTTACGAGCACAGTGAACGCGTCCCCACGGTTCAGATTCCCGGCGACCTGACATTAACGTGTCATTCACTGCTATAGCCTCTCGTTCATGGAGCAAGGATGACGCCATAAGTCGATGACCCACGCAGCGAGTGTCGGCTAGGAACGTGATGCAAACTGTCACGGACTGCGGAGGGACAAGGGCCTTTGTCAGGCTGTTCGCCTTTAGCCCTTTGCCCCTGCAGTGAGCCCTGTATCCGGCTTACTGTAAATAAAAGGAAAAAAAAGAGCGGCGACACTGGCAGTGACGAAAAGGACAAGACAAACCGACAACTTCAAGACTATGGTCTTATACACCAACAAATAAAAAGTGTCGATTCGTCTCTTGCGTGACGCGTCGGACGTTACGTGCGTGGTCGTTGTGGACATCGTCAACGTCGTCATCTTTCCACGCGAACCAGTCGCATTGTCGTGACCCGGGAAGAAGAGAAAACAAGTAGAAAAAAAAATATGAGGTTGTCTGTGGCGAGCGGTTGGAAGATGGCGACGCGTATGACGAAGTGCTGCATGAGCGAAGTTCCTTTTTTCCATTATCCCAGAAAATAAGATTCCCTCCATCGCTGCCATGCACGAACGGTCTTTCTTTCTATATGAAAGGGGGAGAAAAAACTCGGCTGTCTGAAAGGGACATTTGCACGCTCTTCCACGGAACATTAACTCGGTCGAGTCCGGGTCGCCTTTGGCGACGCAGCTCCCATTTCTCTGCAAACGATGTCGCCTACTGCTTGACCGTTGAACCGGGAATCTCGGCTCGTGTGTTTAATGAAGAGACGCGGACGCCTCACGACCGCAGATGTCGATGTACCGAAAAGCGAAACACAAAAGCGAAAGTAAAGTGTGAAAATGGAGACCTGCATAAATGTGGCTTCAGTCTCGAAAGCGTAAACAGAAGAGTAGAGAAAAGATGGCGACGTCATGGGGAGACTTTAGGCCTAACCGAACGAAAACGAAACAACAGCTTCGGCGCTTTCACTCGTATTTCGAACACCTGAATAGAGGAGACACACTGAAAGCCAAGTACAAACAAACACAAAGTCGCCCGGCCAAGCGAAAGAGCACAAGACAGGGCCATTGAAACCCGCGTAGTGAAACTGCGCTGGAAGCCAGTAAATAAACAAAGGAAAGCGCATCGTCCTGTGATAGGTCGAAAGTCAAACGCCCGCGATTCGTTTTCTGCGTTAGCGTGAGGGCAACCGGATCAGACCTCAGCGAAAAGGGAGGGCACCGAGACAAACAGCTATGAGCAATAGTCGTGGGCCCAGCAGAAACGGCGTAAAATAAAGCCAGACGAAATCGCGAGCGTAAACTTCTTACGGGCTTTTGACGTCACGAGCCGGGGCTCCAAGGAGCGAGCGGATACAGACGGCCGTCTTGGATGCGTGATGGCCACATTGCGGACATGAAGGGCGCCCGATGTTTGCGATGGCTTCAGAAACTGACACTCCCCACTGCTCCCTGAATTTTGTGTTCAGAAGCCATCGGGGAAGCAATTGCTTTGAGGAGCAGCGCGACGTTCGAAATTCACCCTCATCTGCAAGTATATAGCAGTAGGCGATGCGAGGACCTTATCAAGTGAAAGCGAGAGCTGACCTTGCAGAGTAGGAACGAGGAAGGTTTCTTTTTTTTTAGACCTCCCGAGTAGGAACGACAATGTCACGGGGTACGCGAGTCACGTACCAATGGCCGAACAAAGTGAGATATAAATAAAGTGGCGAGATGAGGGCCACGAACGAGTCTATATAGCACTTGAAGTCGTCGAACTTCTCTGGTTTTTCGATAGCACCAGTCTTTTTCTCTTACTGTTTGCTTCATTTCTAGTAACAGCAGGGACCCAAGTAAATAATTTAAAAGAAAGAAAGAAGGAAAGAAAGAAAGAAAGAAAGAAAGAAAGAAAGAAAGAAAGAAAGAAAGAAAGAAAGAAAGAAAGAAAGAAAGAAAGAAAGAAAAAAAGAAAGAAAGAAAGAAAGAAAGAAAGAAAGAAAGAAAGAAAGAAATAAAACGCCGGGATTCGAAGCCAGTTCGGCAATTCTCCTTCATGACACAAGAACACATCGAATTGCCCTTAAGACTCTGCTTCCTCATACATGCGTTTCTCGGAGGTACGTCCCCGCGGACATCGTTAGAGAGACTGCCCACGAGATTACAGCATCGATCGGCGAAGAGACGCGAGTAATAAACGAGATGTTCAGGGCACTTTCATTTATCCTTTAGTTTCAAGACTAACGATAGGAATACCAGAGACAGCCGGATAGAAAAAAAGTTTGCCACGATTATGAGGTGTCGGTTTGGGGAAGACAGCACCGGTTAGAGCACGATTCCAGTGACTTCTCCAACTATGATTGAGTAGTTTTTTTTTTCTTTTGCTGAAATATACGTCTTGTCGTAAAAATTGTAGAAAGCAGTGCAAGCTACTTTCGTGGTATGGGCAAACTCTTTTTCACAGATCATGCTCGTCGAAACCCGCATCTACGAATTAAGTGAGGAATTTTAAAATGGCCCATTACACCACCACCTAACAATTAGAGGTTTCAGTAAAAAAATGGAGAGGCTCTAATGCATCTATAAATATATGAAAAACTGGACTTTGAAAAAAATACCTCAGCTCAAAAGCTTCCCCAGTAGTTGCCCAGTGAGGCGCCGTTTTGCCATAGGCGTGTGTGGCTGCGACATGTGAAGTGTGGAGCGGAACCGTCGGCTTCTATGAAGCTTTCAGCCATTGCAAATCATTAGATCGGAGTGTCAAGCTGAACAAATCAGCAATAACTCGAATAGCCGAGCAGCTGAGCACGAAACAAAAGCGTCGGCCGGAGTGCACATGCTCGCACGTTACGTCACGGCTAGCGAGTTTGCCAGTGGTGACCAACTCTCGCGCCACTCTCGCGCCACTCTCGCGTTTATAAAAAAAAACATTCAATTTTGAATTATATGCTCGACAAAATGTGCTAAATTTTCACCAGCTTATTTGTAAACACACAAATAATAACATACGTGAGATAAATTATGAGTGAAAATCGGGCACCTTTAAAAAAAGTCAATCAAAGGGTTAGTCTCACCATTCGCATGCTTAGTTAATTACGCACATTTTCGCGATTCTTCTAACGATACTTTGGAAGATGGCATTACGGTATAGCACATAATGCGCTACAGTATAGGGCAATCAAAACGTTGCGTTATAGTTTGTCACCACTTTATACACGTGCGTCGTACGCTCTCCTTATCGGTGCCCTCGTTAGGAAGCGACGAAAATAGCGTATCGATCGTTCCCGATGAACGCTAACGCTACGAACCTTATTCTAAACGTGCCTGGCACATAACTACGCCAAAGAATAGCGCACACTGTTACCAAGCTATGTCCTAAAATTAGTTGTTTTTTTGTTTTGTTGCACATCCAACTTTGCCTTTCCCCATTTCTTGTATGGCCATCCCTCAAGTGTTGTCCCTTCTGTTAGGGGCCCTTGAGGAAAATAGAATAAAATAAATAAATAAATAAAGACGAACTCGAACGGCCCCGGCTTGACCTTGAAGCGGGAGTGCTTTGAAAAACTCGTTCCGGTTTCTTGAAGAACAACAATTACAGAGTCATGCTGAATGCGCAATTAGGAACGGCGAAGTCTTGAACGTGGACGACTCGATGTTCTGAATAATAGGCGTCCCAACAGAAGATATAAAGCATAATTTGATTCCTTGTTTCCCAAGCGAAACTACGCAAACGAAACAGTTGGCGTCGTGAAGACTGTTTGAGAGCAAGTTTCGAAGTCCAATAGCACAATGCCGCACGACAAAGGCCGCTGCTTTATATACAGCACACGTCGTCGACGAGGCACAATCCATTTCAGTTATCGCAGGAAGCCGTCGCAAAACACACTCGCACGGAGCTTTCTTTTGTTGTAGTTTAATGCGTTTCTACTTTGCAGCCTGTGCAAAAGATGATGGCGTTTTGCCATTGTGCTGCTTAGCCTCGCATCAGCTTTAGTCTCTGCGCCGGGACAAAGGCTAATGGAGCGGCATCGAGCTGCCAGACCATGCGTGCAACTGTTGTAGTCAAATTCAGTCCCTTTGTTGTATCGCATTATACACATAGTTAGTTAGTTCGTTAGATAGTTAGTTAGCTAGGTTCATGTTGTTTGTTTGTTAGTAGTTAGTTAGTTAGTTAGTTAGTTAGTTAGTTAGTTAGTAGTTAGTTAGTTAGTTATTAGTTAGTTAGTTAGTTAGTAGTTAGTTAGTTAGTAGTTAGTTAGTTAGTTAGTTAGTTAGTTAGTTAGTTAGTTGTTAGTTAGTTAGTTAGTTAGTTAGGTTCGTTTGTTCGTTTGTTGTTTGTTTGTTAGAAATACATGATTGTGGCAAAAGGCAACAACGCACAGTATCCTGACTGAGACACCAGCACCGTATTGGCATTGATTGCGCGAATGATGAACGAATTATAAACACCGCAATAGCGTATATAAATGCAAAACCGTACGATAACGTGAGACAAATGCTATCTATTTCGATAACACAAATGTTATTCGCGAAGTGTTCGAGCACAATTGACCAATGACAGCGTCTTCGTATTGATATCAATAGCGCATTCAAATCAATTAATAATGAAAGGAACGGTTTGGTCGGACAGATGCAATAATGAATCAGCAAACTCAATGTACTTAATGACGAACACACAGGCGAAAATAATCGCTTCGTGAATGTTACGAGAGTTTTCTATTTGAGCCTGTGGACAACATTTAGAGCCAGGATCGCATCTTTTCTCTTAAGCGTGCGTTGCGCCAGTCTCGACAATACAGGGCCTGTAAGAACACGCTGTAACGCATCTGATTTGCCGAAATGTGCAAGTCAATCAAATGTACGGCGCTAACACGCGCTTATTGTGTGCCTTTTAACGCGATAGCGTTAAAGAACTCGTTTCCCCGAATTTCCTAGTGTCGGCAGTCATCAGACAAAATCAGCGTTGACGATGAGGGAAAACTATGTATGATGCAAATAAAAATAAACAATGCATAAATGCTCCACCCGAGTGAAAACAGAACAACGGCCTTCTGCGTGGAAAGCGGGAGTTTTATCACCGAGCTACTCCAGTGCTTCAAGCTGTTTTGTAAAAAAAAAATAACAATAAACGCTATATGAATGTAGCGTGCAAGGAGGACATCATACCCGTTACATTGTAATATTGCGTGGAGGGAATTGTTGAATTGCATCAGGCGTCAGAACCTTGAGAACTTCGCCACGAGTGAGTGGTTCAGTGCACGTCATTACAAAGTGCGCATGCTATACGCAAGCGCGCGTGGCAACTTACGGGCGCGTAGTATAGGTGCTTCACAAATTTTCAAAAGGAAGAATTATGGCGTTGTGAGCACTTCGCCCCTGCACTTGCAGTATGTGCTACGGGATAGTTAGAAAGAGCCAATGTTACGAGCGCACACATTCCTTTCCTTAGGGCATAGTTGAAGGCGATGCGTATATGGGGCCTATTACGCTGTCGCCTGCTACTATTGGAGGCAAAGGTAAAGCGTAAGTACTTTTTTTACACCTCTGCGCCGCTCCACCGCGGTAGTCTAGTGGCTATAAGGTACTCGGCTGCTGACCCGCAGGTCGCGGGTTCGAATCCCGGCTGCGGCGGCTGCATTTCCGATGGAGGCGGAAATGTTGTAGGCCCGTGTGCTCAGATTTCGCTGCACGTTAAAGAACCCCAGGTGGTCGAAATTTCCGGAGCCCTCCACTACGGCGTCTCTCGTAATCATATGGTAGTCTTGGGACGTTAAACCCCACATATCAATTATACCTCTGCGCCACCTGCATACAAAGCACATCTTCGATACCTCCGCAGCAATTTGATTTACATTTCCCACCTGTTCTTAAGCGCATGCCGATGAAACAATTTAATTTTTTTAATAGCAGCGCTTCTGTGTGCACACTCGAACATTGTAGTGACGTGCGTTTAACAATTCAAGGTCAGTTTATATTTAGATGCTACAGGTGTCGGAAGCTATCGGTTAAGAACGAAGGAACATTAATTTTATAGTAGACATTATTTAAAGAACTTGAGACAAGCGTTTCGCTTGAAGAGTTTTCGTCGAACATTGGATCGATCGAGTAAGTAACGTTCAAGTCACACGCGCGTTTAAAACTATAGCTCTGATCAGAGGTATTGTCTGTGCGGTGGTAGATCACTATGGACCGCATGACGGCGCAGCGTGAAGTAAAAGCAAGTGTCTATGTCTATATTATGAAGTTTAAATTTAAGAGTTCTTTCTTTGTTAGACGCAATAATATTTAGAACTCACAGACAATTATATCATGCAAAGTGCAGGATACGTTATTAGAACGAATTCTTATGTAAACGTGAAGAAAGAAAAGTCGGACGAAAAGGATAGCTTGCCGACGGCAGGAACCGAACCTGCGACCTTCGAATAACGCACCTGATATTCTACCAACTGAGCTGCGATCACCCATCCGTCCACTTTATGGGGCTCACATGTGAATTCAGGCGTTGAAGTATCTGTCACACTGTCGGCTCTGACACTCTCGTCTTAATTACGGTAAAATTGTCGTAATTACCTTAATTACCTCGAGTGTGCTGCACTCTTTTGTTTTTGCCTGTTCGCATCATCCAATCTATACTGTTACAATATGGCCTCGGTGCGGCTATTTCGAATTTTATTCGCCAGCCTAATTCAAATCTAAGCCTCTTCGCCATCTATCTATTATGACTGTTCCGATCTGTAAGCACACGAACATCATGCTAAAACGCCGACGTCGGCCATAAGAATCGCCCCGACTATCCAAACTGCAGCAGTAATATACGAAGGCGTTGACTGGGACATAAACTTGGCACGTGCTATGTCAACCTGGCAGCTTTGACCTAAGCTGCCTCAGGTCTGCTGTGTTCGCGCATCGCGTGTCTGCAAGGGCAGAGCCGCTAGCCGTTTTCCATGCGATCAAAGGGAATACGGTCAGTCGCGGCAATAAAAAAAAAAGGGGGGGGGGGGGGACGGCGGTAAAGCTTGATTAGGGTTCCCGGTCCCAGGATCAATGGAGATAGAAGCAAAGTAGCCGGTCGCGTAATAGGAAATAGAGCGGAAAAAAGAAGGCCACGGGCCACCCGATGGAACAAAATGAGATCGAAACGCGTTCATTATTAACAGCCAAACAAGACGTGACACGAGTGACGATGATGATAATAGCCAGCAATGGTGCCCTCTAACGACTCCACCTGCCGAGTATCGAGGAAGCACTTTACACAATTCATTACGAGAAGGTTCTACTGTTGGATGCTTCATTGTGACTTCATATGCAATATCGCTCTGTCATTAGATTCACGCTAAAAGCTTGTATGAGATCCCAACAGACAATCTTGGCAAAGTTGTTTTGCGCCACCGCTTGCGTCTGTAACTGCTACTGGGGGAAATTTTAAAAAAATGCATTGAGAAAAATTTCGTAGGAAGAGATAGAATTCGAAGCGGGGTCCTCTGCGCAGCAGTCGAATATCCTTCCACAGAGCCACGCATATGCTTCAAACTCATTTGCATAAAGAACCTACAGGCGTCATGTCGAGAAAGGCATCGTATTTGCATATTTCATATAGCGATGTAGTGGAGTAAAATGACAACCAGCCGTCACACAATGTAAAACGCACCACGAGGGTGCCGTTGAATGCTTCTAACCCATAACAAAGCGCTCAGCCATAATTCTTCATCACCAACCACAGCCCAGAGTGCACATAACGCATTTGAACACAACCACACGAGAACCACACAAAAGAACACATGAGATGGCATACGGGTCTTTAACACCGCTGTCTCACCCTATGAATTCTTTTCTGCCCTCTACCGATAGTGCACTTAAACAAGTTATCAGTAAGTCTTGCCAACACGCCCAAACTGCCACAACTGTGCCTTGTGTATACCGGGTATCGCGCCTTTCTGCATCATGACAGAAACGCGCTTCCCTACTTCATCAAAAATCGCGATGATTAGTGGCGTAGTGGGTACCCTCCATGTGTACACTTTTAATCGGGTCCTGGTTAAATGCTGGCTATATACAGGAAAACAGGTGAAAAGCGTCCGGTCTCCTGGCTATATTCAGTGAGCTAAGCAGGACCTGATTATAGGTATAGTACATAATCCTTAGACAGTCTACAACAGGCTCTAAAAAGACTACACTTCCAGCTCTTGCTGTGACTTCGCTGAGTGGTCTGTGCAGACCAGGCGATTTTTTTATGCGTAGACGTATACAGTCCCGCGACCTTCAGGTCGGCATTCCAGGACCACAACTTCTATAGACCACCACGTCGGATGACGCTCACATCAAGAACATGCTTCCTCTCAACGTAAGATTCGGTGTCTGCGCACATAAGAGCCGTTCCCGACTCGTACCATTTGTGAAAACGTTTGGGAGAGCGCACTACTCGAGAATGCACACTCTACTGTGAGAGCAAATGACCTCTGCAGCAGTGCCAACATGACTCTGCTCACAGTTGACAGTATAATGCCTGGTTCTGGGAGTGCTATACAGCAAGGTACAAGTGCAGCTGTGCCTGTGCGTTCACATATGCACCTCGTTCACATTTTGGCGCCGCCGTTTCCAACCGTCAGCACACGTTCCAACATTGTATATTGTTTAAACAGGGCCGGAAGGCTACCTAACGCACGGCAGGTTGTGCACGTGTACTCTTAGTCGATAAGGCTCTCAAACAGTGACACTCAAACGGCTGCCTGTTGACCATCGACTGCGAACACTGCGATAAGGTAACGCTCTGCCGCCTGTAGTGGGCTGTGTACAATAATAACGATGTTTATGCGAACACCGAGGCTTGTAACACAATAGGTTCGATGTCGTACATGATCGTTTAGATTCGGAATGGCTGGCGCAACTGCGTGTATACGCGAGACTATTGCGGACCGAAAAGCAAAGTTGAACATTCCCTGGGTTTTTTTTTTTTGTACTCGTTACGAAATCCAAGGCCACACTCTCCAGAGAACAGTAAACCACGTCTATAATCTTAACTATTTTCCCAAACCAAGACTCCGCAGGAACATACACCGGTGAATATGTGGCCCGAAAATCAACGTGAACTTTGGTAGCATGTACTTAAATCGCTCAAGTGTTTGCAACCACTTGTAAAGTCGCTGCGCCTCCGAGAATTCGTGTAACTAGAGACGTATTCTTTTTCCTCTCTTGCGTTATCTAGCTGTTCTATCTAACCAAAGTGCAAAACAGCGGACCAGCCATGAGTCTGTTTTCTTTTCGGGTATTTGCTGGCTTGTATCGACGCCTAACGTCTAACGTGCAACGTTTAGAAAGAATTCCCGTGATTGCTGCGGCGCTGAAAGGGGGCACAAAATCTGTCCTGCTGCGAAGGTTTGGTGAATAATCTAATAAACGCATCGGCCTGATTATTTGACTCGACGAGCATAAACTTCCACATTCACATAAACGTTTATCGAGGTTTACATTAGCAAGTGCCAAGCTTCACCATAGTGCCCTCCCCCACCCCCTCTCTCCTAAGTGACTGATTGCAAAAAAAAAAATCCAGATTCGCAATAGATGCACAGCTGAAAATGAAGCGACGGCTTACTTCTCACAACGAAGTAACTTTAGTCACCGGCTTCACGGGCATAAATGTGAAAGTAAATAGCTGTTTATGTAATGCAACATCCGGGATTCTTGGCCGCCGACATTGTCGAAGACCTTCACGACCATAAGCCTCACTTTGAGCAATGATTAAACACGTTCGACTGAGCTAAGGTATTAGGCGGACCTGGTGATCCCTTTTGATTCGATTTGTGGGGTTTAACGTCCTAAAACCACCTAATGATTATGAGAGACGCCGTAGTGGAGGGCTCCGGAAATTTCGACCACCTGGGGTCCTTCAACGTGCACTTAAATCTGAGCACACGGGCCTACAACATTTCCGCCTCCATCTGGTAGTCCCTTTAAATTATTGCGGTGTTTGGAAACATGTAGGACCAGTCGAAGCACTTTTGAACTTTACTACTTATCAGTTACAAGATTAGGCAAAGTGAAGTTTCGTTCTGCACGATCATAAAGGTCGGACTGGACGGCGCAAAAGAGGTTAAAGTAATCACGATAAGCCAAGCTTCTGTGCACGGCAACCTGGCGAAGTGCAGCACATGTTATTTGGATCACGGTTAGCATAACACTCTCATCGGCTACTCGAATAGATGAAAAGAGCCCCACCGCGGTGGTCTTGTGGCTAAGGTACACGGCTGCTGACCCGCAAGTCACGGGATCGAATCCCAGCTGCATTTCCGATGGAGGCGGAAATGTTGTAGGCCCATGTGCTCAGATTTGGGTGCACGTTAAAGAACCCCAGGTGGTCAAAATTTCCGGAGCCCTCAACTACACTACCGCGTCTCTTATAATCATATGGTGGTTTTGGGGACGTTAAACCCCACGAATGAATAGATGAACGGATCAAAACTATAGCGAACTATAGCATCCTGGGTTGGCATCTCAAAAACACCATACGATTATGAGTGTCGCCGTAGCGTAGGACTCCCACAATTTCGACCACTTGGTATTTTTAACGTGCCTTTACGTTGCATAGCAGATGGGCCTCCACTGAAATGCTACTGCCGCAGCCGGCATCGAACCCGCGACCTTCGGGCACGCAGCCGAGAACCTTCACCACTGGCCCACCGTGTCGGACAAGGAGCCGTGAACAGTTCAACGAGAGTAACGGAAGCATCAGCAAGAGTAATGGACACATGGGTAGGTGTAAAGGACGCTACAACAAGGGTAACCGACACATCAGACGGGACAACAAGAATCTTCAACGAGTGCGAGGGACCCATGGGTATTGGGTGAATGGACACATCATTAGGGTAATGAACAGGCCTTATTGACAGCAGCCGCTTCAAAAGAGGCGCTAAGGAACAGCAGAAGAGGCCGAACTCCCTTTACCGAACTCCCTTTAACTACATTTTTCGCTTCTTTTTTTTCTTTTTTTTATAACCTCCCGCTTCATGAAGTTCCTGTTCTCAATGTTGTCGTTGGTGATACGGAGAGGGGAAGTCCGCGAGCGTGGAACTGCCGCATTAGCTCAGGTCGTTACGCCTTTCTTACTTTCTGTCTTTCTTTTCTTTACTTCTTTCTTCGTTTTTCGCAGCCCTCGTATATAGTTGCGCATGTGCATCTAATGCGAAAGGCGCTCCGCCACGAATACAGCATCGCGGAGCTGCATTATCATGTACGCGACGTTCGGAAAATGCCTTTTTCATGAGATCGCGGGCGCGACCGACTTTCAGCTATAGAGGAGCGCGTCTCGATTGTTTTACAAGATAACAAGACGCATGCATTAGGGGGAGGGGGAGGGGATAGGATGAGAAAATCGAATTGGCCTAACATCACGAACGACGGGCGCGAAGCTTCGAACGCGAGTTTATGGACCCTCAATTTTCTTTTGTAAGCATTTTCAAGTAGTTTACTTTTTTTTTTTTCATTCTTATAGATCAATGTTTCCGAGAGAGAGAGAGAGAGAGAAAGAAAAGGAAGGCCAGGTTATTTACCAGATATTGGGATCCGGTTTGCTACCCTGCACGGTAGTGGGGAAATAGCGCCAAGAAAGAGGGGGTAGTGAGAAAGAAGGGGGAAAACGCACGCGGACTCAGGAAAAAGCAAAAACGCACACAGAAAGAGCGTTCTGGCTAAAACCGTTCAGAAAGGCCGGTCGATCGCAAAAAGCGCAGTAGCGCTTGCAGGGCCTTCTTCTGTGACGTCGCATCCTGTGGATATCGTAAAATTCTTTCCTCTGACAGATGTTGATTATCTAATTTGCCGAGTTCCTTGCGAAGGCATAGTCGCTGTCCACTATACACGGTCCCAAGCTTTTTTTTTTTTAACTTATACGGGTCGATACGGTTCGCGCTATCGCTATTAAACGAGCTTACACTTATTACGTCACAGCTGCTACTGAGAAGCTGCCTAAGCAATACGCGAGCGGAGAGTCGATAGGAAAGTACACGCGGATAGAAGAATACAAAAGCTTGCAAAAAGGAGCGCGACTTTTTCTTTTATTTCTGTTTTCCTTATTTTTAAAAAATGAGCCGTTGTATGATAATGCGTTTGCGACGCAGATGTTGGTGGCGCTTGCGGTAGCAGCACAAAAGAAAGAAAGGAAGGAAGAAAGAAAGAAAGAGAAAAAGAAAGAAAGAAAAGGAAGAAGGAAAGAAAGAAAGAAAGAAAGAAAGAAAGAAAGAAAGAAAGAAAGAAAGAAAGAAAGAAAGAAAGAAAGGAAGAAAGAAAGAAAGAAAGAAAGAAATGCTACGTAATAAGACGGACGATTTTATATGACACATAGGCTCCGCGTGTTTTTAGTTAAGCGAATGTTTTCCCATTGTTCAATATCGTGACGCAAATGAACAAGCCCGCGAAATGTCGCAGCGCTCTTTGTTTATTTGTCAAAGGGTGTGTTCCAATATTCACCGTCGACGGCTAGATAGACAGTAAAAATGGACGGCGGACATTTTAAGTCCCATTCCAATTCTCACGTAGCCGGCAAAATAGACAGCTCCGAGAAGACCACATCGTAGGCAAACACGATGCAGGCTAACTTGCTGTCTAAACAAGATGGCGGCTCAGCGAATCGCTCAGATGAATCAAATCTCGCCGGAATGGTCGTCTGCACACAAGAAGACGCTTTCTCCGACGCTCAATGTGAGTAACGTTTATTTGTTTTTGATTTCAACGCGAAATAAGCCAGAAAAGTCAACTGTTACGTTAGTTTATTTTAGCTTCTGTCTTCTCGACGCGAGGTGGCGCATCGTCGCGTAAAAGCTGTCCAGAAGTGTTCCAATCCTCGGACAGCATGGGCTCGGTGCTGTCTTCTAAGCAGTCTACGTAGACTGTCGACGTGCTGTCTAAGAAGTGGTACAAAGCCAAAGATACGAAACAGCGAGGCAGCACTGACGCCCCCCCACCCCCCCGTATAATATAGTCTATAAACAGAGAAGTGAAAGCAGTTTGCGCTCCGTGCTGAGCTTAGGGCATGCTGAATTCTAGCTCAGATCTAGAAAAAAAAATCGCGAAATAAACTGTCACGTGACAGGTGTGTACGGTCAGATCATACTCAACGAAACACGCCAACCATGACGTGTTCTCAACTTGCCTTCCAACTATGCCACGTGCTACTCCTGTTTGCTTCATTTTGTTGTTGTTGTTAACGATTACTTTATTGCTTCTTATTGCAGTGTTCCGAAACAAGATGAACACTTCCTCTTGTAATGCTTTCTTGCAATTGAAGTGTAACAAATGATATAAGCATGGAGGCGTGCGTGAGCTATAAGGAAATCGGTGAACAGGCAGTTCGCTGGACAACCTTAAACCACTCAATTATTTTTGATGACATAACACTTTTGATGACATAGCATGGGTAATAGATTACTAGCAAAGTGTGGCAGCAGACTATTTGGTTTCTTTTTCTTCTTTTTTTTTGTTAGCATTTCTTTGTCCCACTTTATTTTTCCGAATATCAACCTACTTGCTATATGGCAAATTATCAGTTTGATGCGTGGTCGTGCACGAGTCTTATCTTCGAATGCACGCGGTCGTAGAAAATTTCGTAGTAGTCGTCGATTATTCATGCGGTTCAGCTTCTCCAGTACGTAACTATCAACCTCCAGATTAAAATCATCGCAGTGTCACCGAATTGTTCCAAAAGTTATCAGAGTATCTTGAAGCCTCCCTCCCCCAGTGATGCATGACGAATGGACCGCCCATCCGTCACTGTAAGTACGTGCCCCAAATTCAACGATCGTCGTTTTCATTCTACAGCAATGAATCAACACCTACTACATAGCAATGCGGTTGCGTGTTCTACTGCTGCGGAAGGGAATCGGGCCCCGCCGCGGTGGTCTAGTGGCTAAGGTACTCGGCTGCTGACCCGCAGGGCGCGGGTTCGAATCCCGGCTGCGGCGGCTGCATTTCCGTTGGAGGCGGAAATGTTGTAGGCCCGTGTGCTCAGATTTGGGTGCACGTTAAAGAACCCCAGGTGGTCAAAATTTCCGGAGCCCTCCACTACGGCGTCTCTCATAATCATATCGTGGTTTTGGGACGTTAAACCCCACAAATCAATCAATCAGGGAATCGGCGGTCCTGTTACCGACCGTATTCGAACAATTTGCGAAGCCGCGAGCCCTCGCCCTTGTCCATTTTCAGACACAATTTTTCGAACCGCATCAGCGCGCAGTTATTATCGATTCCGGGCACAAACAGTTGCCGAATATTTTGATATTTCCTGCATTGACGTTTGTACACACTCATTATCGGTTTTGGGGCTGCGATGCAGGGAGCGATAACGTAACTCGCTAAGGTAACTCTTCAAGGCAAACTTATGCATGATACAGGGTAGCTCAGATGTGACAACAGTTACGAACGTTTCAATTTTACTTTCAGTGACACGGAAAAAAAAAAAGTGATAATGCCATTCCACGTGAAAAAAAGGTTATGTTACTTACGCGCGTGTCAAGTTGAAAGATTTAATTGCAATTCATCCTATTAGATTAGAGAACCTAGTCCATTCAGCCATTCACCACAGCGAACTCTTTTAATCGACGGCTCACGTATTGTCAGGTGACAATTTGGGCCGCTTCAATTCGCCAGAGTCGCATCCGCGAATGAGAGGACCGCCGTTCAGTGAAAGGCCTTTGCGGACATCCAAGTTCAAGGAAGGATGTTAAAGAAAAATTAAAATGTCGACGCCGGTTCCGAAGCGGGCCTAAGTGGCTGCTACCATGGCAACGCGGGTAAGCCGCTTCATCCGAAAGGAACTGCCGGAGATAGCGGGATCGCGGCGTTGAAATCCACGCTGCTCCTCTCATTGCGAGCGCATTACAGTGAAGCCATCCTACCGTCCACTATCTCACTCTCAGCTGCCTTGCCAAGTTTCCTAAATGGACCGGGCGAATTAGAATGCAAGCGATTCGCGAGGAAACTTGTCTGCTAGTAGACGTAAAAACGGGAACCTGATCGCCTTCGACCCTGAGGATTTAATTAAGTGCACCCGTACGCCGGTCAACTCAGGCTAAAGCTCGCATGTCCAGTCGTGTGACTGAAAATCGACCATTGAGAACCTGAAATTCTGCTGTTTCGAGTGTCTATTGCATTCGGTGCAAGGTGAACAGGTAAGCAAACAGGCGTACCTTGAAGCTATGTGCGCGTAAAGCGATTGATATAAAACTCACCATATAGTGTGCAGCAGTAAGAGGAATATCCCAGGCACCACGAAGTCGTCCGAGCCGACAGACCAGCGTCGCTTGAACACCACCACACCCGGCATGACAGGTAGCAGTAATCGACGTCACACGCGAGAGCACACACGACCACAAAAAAAAAAATAACGAACGAACACAGCCAGGCACGTTGCACGCAACAAAAACAAAACTTCACACTCGTCGGCGCACTTTTCAAGGAACGCCGCTCTCCTCCGTCGTCAAGCGGACGTCGATCGGTGAACACGAGCGCTCGAAATGCGAGAGCATCGGAAAGCAGCATCGAGGCAGAGTCGCGGTGACGGCCGCGCGACGGCTTCTCAACACGACACCAAGCGACCAGTCGAAGCGAGGAATCCCCGCGAGCAGCCGCTGCCGGCGGACACCACGCCGCAACATCGCCGAATTTGTTCCCAAGTTGTTTCGCACTGCTCCCTTTCAACGGTGCGGCATGTTCCCAGTTCGCGTGCAAATGTTTTCGCACCCGCCGCTCCTTTCTCGGGCGGCGGCTGCAACGCAGGATTTCCGATTGGAGACAAGACGCGCACGCGAGCGATGACAACGGCGGCGAGCGACCACTTTGCAAGGCGCGAGATTCTCCCGGCCCAGTCAGCCAACCACCGACCGCCGCCGCACCACACAAACGCGCGCGAGTTTCTGTAAAAACCGAGAAGCGGCGCCACCAGCCCTAAAACCCCTTCGGAAAAAGAGCACAGACAACTGTGACTCTAGTGAGGAGAAGCCGAACGTGCCAGTGCATGCTGTGGCGGCGGCCATGTTCTGAACATCTGGAATTCTCGAGTGAGAAACGACGAAGCGAAAGGTTCGTTGTAGTTATATGATTTTTTATGAGTCGGAAAAACCACTCTATAGGACATATTAATATGTATTGACGTATATACGTGCTAAAAATGGAAAATTTTAAGCTTTGACCGAATTAAGCATTCCCTAAAGCGAAACCATCGCAAGTGGTCGCCAAAGATCATTAGCAATCTTTGGCGATCACTTAGCATGGAGGGGGCTACTTAGCATGGAAGAAAAAAGAAACAAAAATAGGTTGTCCTGCGGCAATTCGGAAAGCCCAGTCATAAAAATTTAAAGAGCAGCGTGCCACGAATAGTGACAGGAGCATGACTTGCGAGGAGAGGGCGGCATCGAAGGGAGTTGGCTTATGTGGGCTAAGCGGACATGTTAACATAATTTGCTTTCTTAGAACCATAGAGTTTCATACAATAATACCTAGAGAGGAATCTCGCGCTGCGATTGTGTACCCTCATGAGAACTATGGGAAGTACAGGCTTCGGATTGGATCGCGTTAGCCAGTGAACTGCCTACAGATCTTTTTCTGGAATTTCAGTTTCGTTCTTCGCGTAGAGTGGTAGTGAGGTGGGTGCGAAGGACTGAAGTTACGCCTTTGTTGTTCAATGAAGCTCAAAACTGCTAGACCTCTCAATTTACTGCAACGCTGGAGCTGTATATGTCGTGTTTGACCGTTTAAGGGAAGCGTCGTCCACTCACCACTGCGCGTAGTTGTAGCATACCATGTCAGTGCAAGATATTACATTGAGTTGGCGTTTATTGTAAGTGCTTCTTGCCAAAACTCGTTGAAATCAACTGCAAAACGACGGCGACGTGAAGTAGACGCACCGCCACGCTCTTCTGACTCGACTTCACAACCAAACGAGAGGTGCATTGGGGGCAGACCACTTGAAAAGACGCACCTGGCATCGCAGCAAACAAAACGTTAAGTGTTTCTCACTTAATAATGTGCTGTTATTTCAATAAATAGATATTGGGTACTTTCGAGGGCAAAACAGGAATGTTTGTTTTGAAATATTGTAAAGAATAATTTATTGAATCTTGATGCCAAATCTGGAACGCAGAGAAAAAAAAAGCATAACCTGGTGATTAAATTTGTCGATGTTTCACTTCTACCACCTAGTCACAAAAAAACGTTTTGAAAATAAAGTTTGTATACAAAAAATGAAGCAAGTTTCTATCAAACATAGCTTCATACCACTTTGTTTTACATTCAGCAAACAAGCGTCGTGAATCTCAAGAACGTGATTCATCTGAAGCAGGTCCAAAGCCTGCACTTCCCATCATTCCCATGTGGGTACAAGCACCGCTGAAGGAGCCCACGTAGATACTAGTGTCAGATTTCACTCTAGGTAATATTGTATGAAACTATGGTTAGAACTTTCCAAAAAAGGCAGTCGAACACGAGCATGATGGTAATCATAACATGAACACGAGGTGGTAGCGGCTGCAGGGGAGGTTCACAGTGGCTGCTGGTGTGCTGCTTCCTACATTTACTTGTTCTCCAAGACGCTTTGACTAGAAGGTGTAGCTGTATGTTTGTAGCACGTCAAGCTTAATTGTCTTGTACTCAGGTGAGGTATTTCTAGAGTTCCTGCTACATATTATGGTGTGCTACGGATTTCCCGTCATTCACCATTTTCACTTTCGCCAACTGGCTGCCGAATGCCCGTTTGAACCCCACTGTGCTACTGCGCTATTAGAATTATATGTGCCTTAAATAGTGACTCCCGGAAGCGTGTATTGTCACGTGGTCATGACCTTGACGAAGGGAGAGATCACGTGTCCGAAATGAGATTGTTCGTTCAGCCGAACTTGTTGCGGGAAAAAACGAAACTCGATCTGCATCAAAACACAATGTACAAAGGTAGTGGCGAACAAAGCATCGGCCGTTGATAAACTGATCATCTCTGGGACGCGCAGTATTTTATACAGCACGCCTTTAACTTTCACCTTTATCATTCACAATTTCAAAGAAATTTCAGCCTTAGCCCTCATAATTACAAAAAAAAGTGTCTCCAATACGCTTTAAAGCCGTGTATTTCAGCTTCATGAATGTTTAATAAGGTATTTTTTGCTACTTCAATTGTGCGAACTTCTGATAGTATCCCCAACAGTGACGTGCTTGTCTACATCTTGCATGTTCGCCACACTACCACTGCTAAACAGATTGAAAACTCACAACTGCCTATGAAAATGTAGTGAAATATCCAAATAGAGACACTCGTGTCTGCTTAGTAGTGAATCTATATTAATTATCTTTCGGTGTAATGGTAACTGAAATTAACTTCCAGAGCACCTTACTATTTCTTACTTTTTATCGAATATTTTTTTGCGAGAAACACCTGAACCACTCAATTATCGGCCAGAACTGCCGCGTACCAGCGCGACAACCACACGGAGTTGATAGAGCTCTGGCGTTGAGGTGGCCATTGACTTGAAGGTCATTCAAGTGTTTTCTTGTGACAAAGGTGTTAGGTGCCATCGTTACAACCTAAACTGAGCAATACTCGTGAAATTTCACGAAGAGAACCTAAGCAAGACAAACGTTTGGAGAACCACATTGTGTTGAAGCGGCGGGGAATTCTGGAATGGACAATTGCTGCTTTGCGCTTTGGATGACTTGTCTCCTTGTTTAAACATTGGATCCGGCGACATTCTTCTTTCAACAATATTTCATCCCGTAATGTGGACAACAGGACACATATGAGCACAACGGCGCAAAAAATGTTTCCACGTGTACTTTTATTTTAGGACTTTTGTACAATCGAATGACGCACAACACATGACTTGTGATGGGAAGTGACAGATCATTTGAAAGGAGTAGGCAATAATTTACAGAAGTAGCAGTGCAGAACGTGCGTTGGCCCCGAGTTTTCTTTCTGCAAAGACGACAGCAAAAAAAAAATCAAGCATTGAAGCAACCGAAACAAATCTAATGGATTCATAAAAAGTTTTAAGTGCAGATGATGCGAATGCTGTTCATTTCACAATGACAAAGGTTTTTTTTTTTTTCGCAGGGCATGTAAATGTCAAAGGGCATACTGAAGATTTCTGCACAAACACCGATATAAAGGTCACGAGGATGGCTTAGTGTTCTAGTTCGTAATGCATCATAAAAGGCGTCAGTGCACATACTACTGGTCACTGGGCGCGTTTGTGCATCATAAAATGATATTGCTTTAGCACACCTACACACGTACACGACAGAAGCACACGCAAGACAAGCGCTCAACTGCAACTGATGCTTTATTCTCCGATGGATGAGCCTTATATGGAGCCAACAAGCTAACAAAAGCAATTTTAGGCTATGTACCAAACAAAGAATAAAGGTTAAAAAAACAACACTCGTCGTTATTTTGTTCTTCACTGCCTACGTCTTGTCGAACAAAAATATGCCGCAGCAAGTCATCAGCATGCCAAAGTGCGTTGAAGGAGAGGCACTTTTCTTTTCTTGCTTCGCACTTGAAATACACGCAGGAGAGACCATTGAACAAATAATGTGATGTAAGACAACGGACTTCCCTAGAGGTCGCTTACCAAGTGTCACGTGATCACAGGTACGAAAAAATTAGCGCACCTAGAACTAAGTCGTGAAAGGCTGGGCCACAACACAGCCAGTTAGGTATACATAGCTAGCTGCTGCCGGCTCGGCTAGGTTTTTACCCTCTAACTGTGCTCTTTCCTACGCCTGGCTATTACAATACAATGCTATACTATATTATACTATAATGTAATATAGACGGCATGGCTGGCTCTAATCTTTTTCGTCACTGTTTACTTCTCCTTATTTCTTTTTCTTTCTCACCATTTCTATTATTCCTGCCTTTTCTTGCCTTTCTATTTTTCGCGCTCCGTCTAATCCTGGCTGCCCATTTACTTAAATGTCCCTCTCTTTCTCAATCTGGTTGTCTATCAATCATTTTCCTATCTCCCTTTCTCTGTCTATATTTCTGCGCTTTCTTTCTCTCTTGTTCTCTCTATCTCTTTCTGTATACGATGATTTAGTCTGTCACCTGCTTCTTTCCCTCCCCATTATCCTCCCGTCCCTCCTCCTCACCCTAAATTCTTTTTCCCGCCCTCTTCAATATTATCCTCTTCAATCTCCCAGTGACCCCCACTTTGAGACCGTTTGTTCCAGCAACTGCAGCGAATTACGAAATAAATAGTCTTTCACCCTCAACTCGAATTCATCGCGTGAAGAGCGTTGCTTCGCTAAAGCTCAACTAGATTGCACTGCACGATGCGTATCTCTGGCGGAAGGTGAGTTTGAACATTGCGTATCACAGCAAACTGTCAACTTCTTTGCGGTAGCGGCGAGTGATTACAATTTTTCGTTTTAGGTTATCCTGGTTTCTTTGGCCCAGTAAGTGTGATAGCACTACTGAAGGGTCTGCAAATTAAGTTGCCCTCCATTTTTATGCAGTATATGTTCTTAATTGTGGTTAATGGCTACTTGATTTGAATATCCTCTATTTGGACCCGTGGCTTTCAAAACCGCACCGTCACTGGCAGGGCAGTGCCTGTCGGAAGAAGAAATGCTGGAACTCATGCAAGAAATCTTTTACATTCTGATGATCCCGAATTAATCGGCAATGGTGCTTGCAATGGCTGCTACCCTGAGGGTGAGAGTGAGGGCAGCAACAGTGAACCAGATGTTTCAAATTGAGTGACACCAAGAACAAGGGATCCAATATGAAGTGGTAGACGAGAGGGTTCATACTTGTTAAAAAATTTAGGCACAAAATGGGCTCTCCTGCGGGCAGCGATGAATCCAGGCCCCACCGTACGCAATCCGGACTTGGCGTCACCTTCGACGTCAACCTCAAGGAAGCACAACAGCCGGGAGGACGACAGCACCAGTGACAGCACTGAACTGTACACGGCGAGTAGTGAAGACAGCGACGAAGATTTCATCCCTGCAGTGAAGCGTAAAGCTAAAAGAAGAATGGTCGGTGCGTCTTCGCCAGCTAGCGTCTCTACCGTGAAGGCGGCGTGCAGTTCTGAACGCCATACCATACTTTTTGTTCCTGTCGACTCTTCGATCAACCTGAAGAACATGAACAGGCAAGTGATATCAGCGCGTCTCGAAACTATCGTGCCTAAGGAGATAAAGGATATTAGACTCAACCCACGGAAGAATATCCTGGCCATAGACGTTGAGCACCCGGCTGCGCTACATACCCTGCGAACTGTCACTGAGCTTGGAGGCATCTATCTCAGAACTTACATTCCGCAGGATAGTGACACGACGACAGGCGTCATTTATGACGTTGATGTTTCCATACCGAACGCAGACCTTCCTGTTCTGATAAAGCCAGCTACTGGGGCAACGGACATATTGCAAGTATGCCGGCTTGGCAAATCCCGTTGCATCAAGGTGACCTTCAAAGGTGATTGCATCCCATCACATGTAAAGGTTGGTCATTTTCGTCACGTTGTCCGACCATACATCCCAAGACCACTACAGTGCCACAACTGTCTAAAACTGGGTCATGTTAGTGCTGTGTGCAACAACAAGCAAGCATGCCCACGTTGTGCCGGACCCCTCAAAGCAGAGGCTTGCCAAGCAACTCTCCTAAAATGCAGCAACTGCAACGGCAACCATGAGACCTCGTCCAAAGACTGCCCAGTACTGAAGAAAGAGAGGAGCATTCTGAAACAAATGGTTAAAGACGGATCCTCACGAAAGGAAGCGGTAACGGTTGTTCAACGACGGCGTTCCCGTCGACGGCGGTGCTCGAAGAAAAGAAAAAGCAGTCCTGTGCCGAAGGTGCCTTCACTAACGCCGCCACCGCCACCACCACCGCCGCCACGACCACAGAGACCTCCCCCGCCCCCGCCACCAGGTGGGGTACGTCCAGAGGTACCGGAAGACACTGTGGCGCTACAGAGAACATCCGGCTCTGACTGGCCCACTTTACCGCGGGTACACGTGTCTACGGAACCGCAATATTGACAGTCAACAACGAATATGCCCCCAGCAGGCAGTCTGTCCGCCCAAGAGGTACAAGTCTTTTCTGTACTGAGGTCGTTCATGAGTGTTATTCGCACTCTATTGAATAGTCTACAGATCCCTGCCGCTAAATGCGCGCTGCAAATCTTGGACACACTAGAACCAGTTCTTGCCGGACTTCAGTAACAAGATGGCGCACCATAGACCGCATCAGCCTTTCCGAGAAAAAGTCAAGCGTGCTTCCATAATTCAGTGGAACGCAAGAGGTCTACAGTCAAGAATGCCTGAGTTCCGACAATTCATTTTCGAAAATAAGTTTCCCATCATCATCATTTGTGAACCGCATTTTTCAAAAATACCTCGTCTGTCGGGCTATGAATCGTTCGTTTCTTCAACGTGCATTGAGCGAAGTCAAGTTGCTGTGTACATCCGTAAAGAACTCACTTACGTTCTCCAAAGAGTAGATTCTCACAATGGAAATCACTACGTGTGTCTATATATTAAAAAGAAGTTGTCGTTTACACTGATAGGCGCATATATAGCGCCGTCAGGTCGACTAGATCAACAAATCTTGAATGGTATATTTGCAACGACTCCAGCGCCTTGGATATTGATGGGTGACTTCAACGCCCATCATCCATTGTGGGGAAGCATCAGGACAAATCGAAAAGGCACGGACCTAGTTGATCTCGCATCAGAGCACGGGCTTCAGGTGCTGAACGACGGCAGCCCTACTTATCTCCGAGGAGTAACTTACAGCAGTTGCCTGGACTTGACATTAGTGTCGAATAGCATTGTCACGAAAGTCCAATGGCTCACAGATATTGAAACACGTGGCAGCGACCATATCCCCACGTACGTGACAGTCAGAGGTTTGGACGATTCTCCTTCCCCTGGACATTCAAGACTTATTGACTGGGAAGAGTTTCAGATATCAGTGGAGAGCAAGTGCATGCACGGACCACCGGAATCCATTGAAGAAGTGATTAGTTGTGCAATGGAGACTTCCACGAAGATATGTTCGAAAGAATCGAGACGCACGGCACTCGACCAAGAGTTGGAACAACTTAGAGCGGTCCGCCGACGTGCCGAAAGACGATACAGACGCACGAAATCTATCTCTGACCTCAGATAATCCAGACGCATTCAGAAAAAAATCCTGCGTCGAATGCGCAAACTTCATGAACAACGGTGGAAGAATTTTTGTGACTCGCTAGACCCTCGAAAGCCCTTGTCTCCCGTATGGAGGACTCTTCGAGGTATTCACTCGCATCCGCAACAACGTCACCCCTTCGCCGCTCTGGCGCTACATCAACGTCGCTCACAGCTTGATGTTTCTGGGGAATTTTGTGCAAAGATCGCCGGCGACATCTCTATACCGATCGATCTAATGCCACAGGATGTTCCAGTCGCACGAGATCAGCAAATGGAAGTTGCGTTCACCATGGAAGAACTTCATGCGGCATTGAACACATGCAGATGCTCATCGTCCCCAGGTCCGGATGGAGTGACCTATACTGCCCTACGTCACCTAGGCCCGAAGGCACAGTGCTGTCTCCTGGACATTTTCAATAAGTCTTGGCATGATGGAATGGTGCCTGATGAGTGGAAGTGTAGTCGCCTGGTGCCTTTGCTGAAGCCCGGAAAGTCTCCATTCGATTTGGCATCATACCGGCCTAAAGCACTAGCAAGCTGCGTTGGCAAGGTCATGGAGAGGATGCTGCTTACACGCATGGAATGGTACTTGGAACATTATAACATCTATCCTGATGCTATGGCTGGTTTTCGACGAGGTCGGTCCTCAGTTGATAGCGTTATTGACTTAGTGACCTCTATTCAGTATCAGAAAGCTCAGAAGCGGCTGTCGGTAGCTCTGTTCTTAGACGTGAAGGGTGCCTATGACAACGTGACCCACGAGGCTGTTCTCAATGCTCTTGAAGCAGCTGAACTTGGAGGTCGTGTCTTTCGATGGGTAAGAAGCTACCTCACAAAGAGATCTATGTTCATTTTAACTGAAGATGGGTCTACGAATAAGTATTTCACAAGTCGTGGGGTGCCACAAGGCGTGTTTTGAGTCCTACACTTTTCAACCTGGTTCTCGTGGGGCTCACTGAAATGCTGCCACAGACGGCTTATGTATCTCTCTACGCTGACGATATCTGCATTTGGGCGTCCGGCGTGACACGACCTCAAGTGCGCGCAAGAATACAGAAAGCGGCAACAATGACATCGACATACCTTCGCCAGCAAGGTTTGACTATCGCCACAGAAAAATGCGCAGCGGTGGCGCTTACACGCAAACCGATGTCTTTCTACTCATTGTGCATCGATGGCAGATCAATCCCATATAAGAGCACTCATAGATTCTTAGGCGTCATCGTAGATCGTGACCTAACCTGGAGCCCGCATGTCACAAACCTGAAGAAAAAGCTCATTGGCATTGAGAATGTATTCAAGTTCGTCGCCGGAAAATCATGGGGCCCATCCGTGCACTCCATGTTGCAGCTTTATACAGCCCTCTTTCTCGGAACTCTCCGGTACAGCCTTCCAGTCCTGTCCAACACGTGCAAGACTAACATCCGTGCACTGCAAAGCGTACAAGCCCAAGCACTTCGGACATGCCTTGGCCTTCCAAGATGCTCATCGACAGTGTCAACTATTGTTATTGCACAAGAACAACCGGTCACAACGCACATCATTGTCGAGACGCTGAGAGCGCACATTCGGCATTTATCACGGCTACCGTCACATCAATTTAGCGTGTTTGACAGCTCGGAGGCCCCATTCTTCGTACTGCGTTATCGTGACAAAAACATCAGGACATACTACCGCCTGGCTTCAAACTTGCATGCATCCAGCAACTGCACCATGGAGTCTTCGTCAACCTGACGTGCGCTTATCAGTTCCTGGAATCTTTAAGAAGGCACGCATGTCAACGCTAGCCCTGAAGCAACTGACTTTGCGTCTGTTGGACGAAAGGTACTTCGACCGCATACATGTTTACACCGATGGCTCCACTAATTCCAACAGCTCCACAGGAGCAGTGGTTGTTCCATCTGAAAATGTGTTGCTTCAGTACAAGTTTTCTCACACCACGACGTCGACAGCAGCAGAGCTCGCAGCACTTCAAGGTGCAGTAAAGTACATTCTTCACCAGGAACCTAACCAATGGGCCATCTTTTGCGACTCCAGGTCAGCCTTACAGTCACTACGGTTTGTTCTGCAACACGGGCTACATGAACAATCAGCATATCAGATAAGGCACGACTACCACGAAGCGCTCGCGGAAGGTCACGATATTGTATTTCAGTGGTTGCCGAGTCATTGCGGAATCGTTGGCAATGACTGCGCAGATGAAGCTGCTCGATCGGCTCGTGACCAAGACCAGCGCACGCCCATACCACTCTTGAGAACGGACGCTGCAAGGCTACTACAATCACTTGCTCGCCGTATATCTCTCCTACAATGGAATACGCAGGGTTTCTCCAACACGCACCTGTATTCGATCGACCCAAGCTTGCAACTTCGTTTGCCATCCGGGTTCCCACGATGCGCTGAAACTTTACTGTGTCGCATGAGGTTGGGCGTGGCATTTACGAATTCGTACTCTCGTCTCCTTGGAATGGCGAGCACTTCGGCATGCAACATCTGCGCCTGCGAGGAAACGCTTGAGCACATTCTATGTCATTGCCCAGCATACCAGACCGAACGACGTATTATGGAAGCCAAGCTCTGTCAGCTGGATTCACGGCCGCTTACAGAAGAGAAGATCCTGGGACCTTGGCCGACGGCTTCCCATACGCGCAAAGCCACGAAAGCCCTCTTGTACTTTTTAAGGAACACCAAACTTCACGACCGCTTGTGAAAGAACTGTGCGAGGCCGTGCTGTGTAGTTTCGAGCTGACTATTTATGCTTCTCTTTCTTACTCCTCTTCTTTTCTGTCTCTTTTCGTTCTATTATTCCCCTTTTCCCCCACCCCAAGTGTAGGGTAGCCAACCGAGCCAAGCTTGGTTAACCTCCCTGCCTTTCCTCTCTATTTATCTCTCTCTCTCTCTCTCTCTCTGTGGGCACAAAATATGCTTTTTTGCAAAATGTCTCTTCCCTTAGCATTCTTGGTACATTGATGTGTTGAATAATATTTTATAAACACTGTATCAGTTTTCGGATGCTTTTCTGCGCATTATGACTGATTGATGTGGGTCATAAAATTGCTGATTTTTGTGTTTCTTATTGACGTATACTCTGTATCCTGACAATGACGCCTCAAAGCTTGCAGAAAGAAGCCTAGCTTAACAGTACTCAACAAGAAATGACCTTACGTTCAAGTCAATTCATCGAAGTGAAAATTTCTAATGGTTTATAATACACTTTTAAAGTCCCTTTCGATTAAGGATGTAGTGTCCGGCATTGAATGGGTGAGAAATTGAGTGAGTAGGAAGAAACAAGTGAATGAGAGGTGTTGGTATTTAGTTTGTTGTTTAGTTAGTGAATGATCGATTATGCGAGCGAGTGAGTGAATGAGTGAGTGAGTGAATGAGCGAGCTAGTGAGCGAGCGTTGTGCTCACCTACGAGTCAAAATCCGTCGTTCATCCCTTCAATCCGTAGCCGTGTCCGAAGCCCAGACCACCGTAGCCGAGTCCTCCCCCGTAGCCATGTCCACCGTATCCTCCATGGCCGAGGCCGATGACCACGCCGTATCCACCATGTCCCAGGCCTCCTCCGTAGCCGCCGCCATAGCCTCCACCGTAGCCACCGTATCCGCCGCCGTAGCCACCGCCGTAGCCACCGCCATAGCCACCGCCGTAGTGCGGCGCCGCCTTTTGGTTGTCAAATTGGTGCGTAATGGCCGAAGAAAAGCCACCTCCATGTCCCAATCCGTAGCCACCGCCGTAGCCACCACCGTGGCCCAATCCATAGCCACCACCATAGCCTCCGTATCCACCGAGATATCCGGCCGACACCACGGTCGCCAGAACGGCAATAACAGCTGTCACGATCTGTAGAAACATATTTTTCGCTATTAACAACAGCATCACATGTCTCAATCCAATGCCGGTAGTTTAAGTTGATGAAGTAGTACTGCCCAGCTGCCAAGACACTATTAATTATTATTGTTTCTAAACGTCTTCTGTACAGACAACGAACTACAACATATAGCTCAGACATTATACTTGGCTTTAACATGGAGAACGATCCAAAATATAGCTAGTTGGTGCGTAATCATTTCAAAGATTTGCCAGATGTGATGTCAGAGGACAAGTGAAATATAACACACATGCATTCGTTCATCGCAAATTGTGATGACGACATTGGTGCGCTCAGTTTAACTTCTCTTGTGTCCACTACCACACGCCTAACTACTAAAGGTGCGAGCCGTCAAATCGCACTCTCGTTTCTCTTCCACGCATATCTGGTCATGCACTTACTTCCGGTCGCCTCAATATTCATAAAAATATTTGAAATAGAAATCATTGTGATTCAAGTGAATACTCTAATTAGAACCGAAGAATGGCATTACATTAGACAAGTGTCAATCAAGTGTCAAAATAATCAATGAAAATCAGCTCTGATTTCATTGAATTGTTGCGAACAGCTGGAATTGTTGTGAAACCTGGCGGAGCAAATCTCAAGCAGTCGCTCCTTTCTACGTGGCCTCCGTGATCTGCTTCGATGGTGCGTGAAGCTCAAAAGCAAGGAATAACTTAAGGTCACACATATGCCGACGTGAGAGCGCCAGTACTGAAGTAGCATACAACTTTAGAAGTCTGTAGAACTCTACCCTGAAATGTGGGTGCACATTTCATGGGCACAATAGGCACATTGCGTGCCTATTGGCGCATGTGGGCGCCAATTGGCACGCCCTCCAGAATGACGTCATGAACCGGATGGGCGGGGACCACTCTTTCGGGGCAAAGTGCCGTGCGCGAAAAAGACTATTTCTTTAAGCAAGGAAGCTTCGATCGGCAGTTGCGCTTTGGTGATGTTGGCGACGCATCTCCGAACTTCGTAGGTTGTGTAGGACAATAGACACCCAATTCAAAGCTGAGGGTTGCCACCATTTTTCTACGTTAATACTCAATGCAGGCTGTTAAATTTTAAACAAGTGAAAGCACTAGAACGGCTTCACCACCTGGTTTCGCTATCTAGATACCGTAATAAGCGCCGTAACAACGTCTTAACGAACAGTGTTCTCGTAGCGCACGAGAGACACCCAATTCAAGGTTGAGGGTTGTCACCATTTTTCTGCGTTAATACTCGTTACAAGCTGTTAAATTTTAAACAAGCGAAAACCTTAGACTGGCTTCACCACCTGGTTTCGCTATATAGATACTGTAACAAGCACCGTAACAACGTCTAAAGAACAGTGTTCTCGCATACGCTTCACAAATGACTCTCTAAAGACACCTCCGCCCTTGCGGGATCCTGCCTTCTTGACCATTGTGTATATAGGGGCCACGCGACGATGCTAGTTGGGGCTAATGGGTTGCCGCCGAGCCGAGCGAGAGGATGCTTCGTTTGTGCGCTACAGTTTGTTCATTGTAAACAACGAGGTGGTCGCGATGAAAGCAAACACTGATATGGAGCGACCAACCTTTCGCCTCATGCATCGATCCAAACCCTCAATTCCAAGACCTGCGCTATGCCAAACTCAGTGCGAGCGTTTCCCTGCACTTTCTGCTTCATTGACCCCTTGTGCACGTCAACAAAGCATGCGCCACGGGTCCTTAATTACACCCTGCTCTTCATTAGTTGCAGTTCAATGCCTCTTTCTTTCACAGGTGGCGCGAATGCTTCTTTAATGGCTTTCAGTCGGGGTAGAAGGAGGTTATTATAATGGATGGAGGGGTACTCAATGGAAATGGCTAGGTGCGTGTTTCTGCGCGAGCGAACTCTCTCATCAAGCGGAGAATGTGGTGCATTCGGTGTCTACGAATACACTGGAGCACCGATCGTTGGGTAAATCGCAGATAACGTCATATTCAAGTAATTCTAAGTTCACAAAGGTCGTCCAACGTGCGTGCCTGTGACCACTGCACCTTAGAAACTGAGTTTGCCGTGTCTCGCTTTTAGTTTTTTTTTCACCCTATGCATTATATACGCGCAAAAAATTGCTAAACTTTTGTTGCTTTGGGACTCACTAATTCGAACACAACAGGGCGTTGCTTAAAATGCTCAGGGCGCGATACGATAATAATGAATACGTTGAAAGACGGGATGGTTATACACTTGCAAAAGTGTGCTGTATACCTTGCCCCGAAACTTTTTACGCGTGACCATTGGAACTATCAGATATCAAGTAAATGAAAAAAGTGATAATTCAGGCATGTCTGAGTTGAATTGTTTTCTCATACTCGGACTATCACGAAGAAAAGAATCGAAAAGTTTAGAGGGTGAGAGCAAATATAACTCTGATGAAGCGCTATACTTATCCATCAACATAAAGAAGATGAATAATACATACAGCAGGTTCATGTGATATTACAGATAATGTTCCTGAAAGCGGCGACAGCAACACCAAACGAACTTTTTTACGCGTATTGCGTGCACGCATGGAGCTCAGCCTAACACTGTGTGGCTTTTTTGTCTTGTCGTGATAAAAATGTCCAAGTTACGCAAGGGACGGCGTATAATTGCGCGAACTGGTATTAAACGCAGAAGCTTTCCTCGGCAAATTTCGTGGGCTCTTAAACGCACATTCGCACCGATTGACAACTGCAGTTCTACCAGGATCACTTTTTCACCTGTCACATACAAAAGCTTCGAGGTCAGGATTTGGGCACAACTATATTTTCTCGAACCTTACTCTGAACATACTCTCACTGTCCGAACTTGAGACTTTACAACGCATGAAAAGCTAAACTGCAAGGCTTTGATTTGATTGTGAGGTGGGCCGTGTAAAGGAGAGGTTGAAGTTTGAAAATGGCCAGATTGCGTCCGTTTGCATTCCCCTATATCTAGCCACATGATACTCCATGAGGCACTTTGTTCTTATCCATATGCACACGCCGATGCCGTGATATAACCTGCAAACTCAAGCTGAACATTGCCTCAGGCCTTACTTTAGCGTCGTGTTTATAGCTTACTCGAGCCATGTGCAGTTTGTCCATGACATCGATTAATATAATTTTATTTCCCTCAAATGGGAAAAATCTCAAATGAAATGTCTAGGCTCAAAACTAAGACCTGATTGCTCCCGATCAATGCTCGACCACTGCGCTTCCTATGATTCGGGTGCATGTTCCTCTGCGAAAGTTTTCGGGCACTGAATGTTGCACATAATTCAATAATGCAAACCTATCGATGTTGCGGGTTGAGTTTACATAGTGATTTGCACTGCGATCAGAACACGAACTTTAAACATTCTTCGTTCACATGGAAGTGGTCTATCGTTGAGTAATCGTTGCGGCACCCCCAGCTTTGTTCAGATTAAAATTACGGTTAACATACTAGAGAATACAATGTTAACTAGCGTAACAGGGTAGCATGCCGCAAGTGAAGAATTTGCTGACTACCCCGGTAGGAATGAGTTAGTCAACGTTCCTGAGCCCGTAGGCGTCCCTTCTTCGCAACCTGTGAACAGATGTGAACATGGGAGCCGCACGAATGCCGACATGTCAGCTCATCCTGCCTGCTTTGCTCAGAGTCATTGTCGAGCAAATCCTTCTCGACTTTCAATAACTCACGACTATAATGTTGTAGTTGCCCTCGCTGGGGAATCTCTGTGATGGCCCTTCGCATAAGTATTGTCATGGCGCATGAAAGAATAGATGAACGTATAAAGAGGTGAAAGAAAGCCGGTGGTGTTTGACGAATCGTTAATGCGTTCGCGCAACAAATCATATCACTTCTTTTTTTTTCTATTCGCGAATGATATAGCCGATTAACCAGGAGGAGGACGAAGGGGGACAGGTTGATGACCTAGATCGACATTACTCACCACAATCCTCATCGCGAGTCTTGAATGCGCGCCAAATATGTACCACAGCACTGGGAACACGAAATCCAAAACGAGATCCGAAGCCGTAGTGTTGCCGGGACGTACTCGCGTCTGGCCACTGACCGGAAAACACGGGAAGGGCTTTTTATACCGAATCGCCTTCGCAGCCAAAATTCGAGCGCAACAAAGGAAAATGGGAGAGAGAGAAGATTAAAGCAAGAGGTAGAGAAATAAGTGAAGGAAGACAAGGAACGAGGGGTGATACAGCCGTGGCCACGCTGCCCCCCCCCCCCCCCCCCTCCACCCGCCTCAGCGTCAACAAAAAAGCGCAGCGGTTATAGAGTAATGACTTGGGAACACGGCTGATGCGTGCCAGGCGCACTCCAGTGCCGAGAAAAAAAAAGCAACAGAAAAAAAAAACAGATAGATGGTAACAGAGAAAGAAAGTATGGCACCATGCGCTTTTATGCAAAGCGTGCACGCCAACCAGGGCGACGGAGAGAGAGGGGGGTGAGAGAATTGTTAGGAAGGGGGGGGGGGGTGGAACCGAGGGATGGGGAAGGTTCAGGCGCCTCTTTTGGGTAAGTGGCCGCGCGACCAAGTTTGAAAACGGCGTTGGCGTCGAAGAGCGCATGAAAGGATGGAAGGGAAAGGAAAATTAGCGAACAGTATAGGAAGAGACTCCTTAGCACATAAAATGGGTGAGGTGCAAAAGGAAAACAGCGCCATTCAGAGCGATTCTGATATCGGAGCTCCGCTTTCTGTATCTCGGGTAATTTTCGCGATGGGACCTTGGCGCGGTGCCGGACAGTTCGCGGAAGAGTTGTTTCTTCCAGAACGCTGCCGATAGAGAGAAAGTGCAAGCGTGCGGTTGAATGAGCAGGGATGTACGCTGGTGCGCAACGGTGAATGAAAGATATGAGATCAGATAACTCGCGGAGCTGGAGTGGGTGGGTATTTGCGAGTGGAGAATGTAAAAGTAAAAAAAAAATGGAACGACTTGCGGCCCTGATGCGACATATTGTATGGAATAAATAGCAGCCAGAGGTTTCTAAATTTGAAAACATTTTTCTTAATTTTGTTTCATTCAGATGATGAACGGGTAACTTTATTTCGCGAAGCGAATCAGTCCGAGCCCGATTCAATGAGCCCTGCAGGACGGCGGCACTAAATTCTGGCGTTCAACTTGCCGGAACGGTGAAATGGACGCAAAGCACGCTGTTGTGGGGGACTGAGAATGAGTTTTGAACATAAATGCAAGTGGGTAGATCTTTTTTTTTCTTTTGCGTTTAGATCATGCCGAAACGTGATTTCGAGACGAACCACTTTCGTTGAAATCATAAGGGCAAACGAATTAGCCTCTAACTACCACGACCGCTGCAGGACGGTAGTATGGCCCGTAGTTCTACTAAAGGCCAGTGTCAATAGCGGTTCCGGTACATCCCCATCCATAACAGGCACTGTTTCGCTTTGCGTACAAGTACTACAGTACGATACGAGGTAAGTTTTCGTCAGTACCATCGCTGTGAATTGTAGCAACAGGACTTACAATATGTGAGCCCTAATTAAATTAATGCGGACGCGTGGTCACGGGAGGGGGTGGGAGGGCATGTGCTTTCGGGGCCCGATCAGCCTCTCCCCGAAATATTAAAGTAGGCGACTCTTTCTCCAAACATAACTGATAAAAATAGATGCTTTTCTAAAGCAGTCATGGCCTCCCGTAAGTGTCCACCCCTATACCCCATCTGTTCCTAAAACTCTACTGGCTATACTGATTTAATGTTCGTATACTGATTGGAGTTTTGGCATTTTCCACCAGTATGCGTCCACCACGACTGGAACGAAGCTAGCAACATCGAATGCAGCAGCGGAACGTCATTCATTCTAAGCTGCTGTAATCGGTCAAATCTACTTACCCTTATGATATCGCTGTGACGCGGCTGAAACATGCACGTAAATTATAGCAACAAACGAAGTGACTAAATCACGGCTTCTTATTCGTGTATTTCCCGTGCTGCTGTTGTGTTTAGAGAAAGTGGTTAACGATTCAGAGTTCTTTAGGTACTCTACTATGGGAGAGTTTACAGCCGTCCCGCTGGTATTGTGCTCCTTGCGGTTGATAACTAATTGCTTAAGACACTACAATGGCATGACGTTATGAATGCCATTGCGATCTTTGACCAGCTCAAATAACCTGCTTGCGGACGACTCTTCTTCGAAACAAACTCTGAGCAGTGTCGCTAAGCAGTGTCGTATTCTATTTTCTTTCTTTCCTCTTTGTTTTTGTAACATAACCTTTATATTGCATTTTATTCCCTTTACATCTATTCCCAGCACATAGTAGCCAGTCGGTCTGACTACTGGCCAATCTCCCTGCATTTCTAATTTGTTGTCCACCCTCCTTCTTATTGAAAACAGTGTTTAGTTTTTCTTTGGAGTGTGTGATAGAACATTGAATTACGGGCCACAAAAAAAAAGAAGCTTTAAAATTAATTTTTATCCGTGCATAAAATAACGCACAGCGAACGCTGCGCCTCTCGCTAATCAATCACCCTTTCCGCATTTGGAAACTACGGGGTCCCCCAATGATTGCGCAAGTGGTACGATTGATCAACTCTGGGTCCCAGATGTGAACTCGCGCCTTCACTGAATTTCGCTGCCGGTAATTGTGCGGAAGCGTGGACTCCTATCTCTCTCGCTGCGGTAGATGTTGTACCCTTCAAACGACACATTGCGACACTGGTGCTCTCATTGCGAGACGAAATATTCGGTGCAGTGTCACCACACGCGTCGCGTGCAGCGTCTCATGCTACGAGAAAAAAAAACCACAGAGACATAATGGAAAGACAGTGAGGTTACTAAGCCTAAGCCCGATCAGCTACCCTGTAATAGAAAAAGTGGGCTGAGAGATGTGCAGGAGGAGTGGCGTTTGTACTTCGTGTTAACATAGTAACAGTGTAGTGAGTATTTAACGAACAGCGTATTACGATTGACACTAAGGGAAAGGCAGTACGGTTCTTAAATCTCGGGTTTCGCGTGCCGAAACCACGATGTCATTATAAGAGACGCCATAATGGATGGCTCCGGAAATTGTGACCATCTGATGTCCTGTAACGTGCAATGACATGGCGCAGTACACAGGCCTGTACACCATTTCGCATGCATCAGAATGCGATCACCATGGCCGGAATCGAACCCACGACCTTTGTGTCAGGCGCTGAGCACCGTAGCTCCCATTCAACCGAGGCGGACGCAGTATATGGCAGTTCTTGAAACGGTTCATGTGATGTGATCTCGGTGTGACATATGATATCGTTCTATGTGTAGACGTTTGGGCTCGGCCCGAAGGGATATAAATGGACACTGACATGACAGCTGAGCACGCCAAATGTCAACGAATTGTACCAAGAAGAAACGTTTGTTAGGGCGACTACAATTTAACATAGAGTATTCTACCCTCTGTCATAGAGTTTCTTAATATACACTAGAGGGATTTGATAGATATGTGGGGTTTAACGTCCCAAAACCACCATATGATTATGAGAGACGCCGTAGTGGAGGGCTCCGGAAATTTCGACCACCTGGGGTTCTTTAACGTGCACCCAAATCTGAGCACACGGGCCTACAACATTTCCGCCTCCATCGGAAATTCAGCCGCCACAGCCGGGATTTGATCCCGCGACCTGCGGGTCAGCAGCCGAGTACCTTATCCACTAGACCACCGTGGCGGGGCATATACACTAGAGGGAACTCTGGCGCTAGTGTCTATGGGAGCTGCAGCACACGGCGCTTCAGCGAGCATGGGAATGATGGGTAGTACACACATTTGTCTAATTTTCGTACTTCTGGCCTGCTTCTGGCTCCGTGTGTCTTCGTGTGGCTTGGAGCTGTTTTTTTTTAACCAAAACATAAATTAGCGAATGTTCACCGTTTGCGCTTCACAACCTTATTTTTTTAGGCTTACTATTTCGAATCAAGTCACTAAGTTTAAAAGGGTTTGTTCTTTCTTTCAACACAAAACCGCAACCAGCAGTAAACGAAGCCACAAGTACGATTCGCCGCCCGCGAGTACGAAGACTATAGGCAAATGTGTGTACTACCCATCATTCCCATGGTCGCTGAACGATCGCAGCGCCAGAGTGTCCTCTAGTTAATTTTGGGAAACTCTATGCCCTCTGTCACGTCCATGCAAACGTGCGCAGTTATTCCGCGGTCTACCACCGGTGTTCTGGACGTGAGTATAGTCGTTGGTAGGCAAACCAAACACTGCGCGCACGGCTCTGGGCTAACGGCCTGCGCTCCACGTGGTGCACGACTTCTTCGCGCAACCCAATGGAAGTGCGAAATAAACATTAAACGCTGCGCACGGCGGACCTCGATTCATTTTGAGCCACGCTTTTGTGTGCAACAGACTTCGCACTTCGTTTACAGGAATTTCGCTCTTTTAGGGCAAGGGCAACTTTGAAAGGCGCCTACATTGTGCGTAACGATTGTCTGTGAGTAAGCATTTAAGGACACGATTCTCCTTTGCATTCAGTCTCTGCGTGTCTATGAACGCACCTCGTAACAAACAAGCACAGCATGCAATTTTTAGACACCATCCGCTTCCATGGAAACTGTGCAAAACGTGTTCCTTTCTTAGAGACGTCTAGTATTTTCAAAGAAGAGGATTCATGACAAGAAATGTTTTACTGCATGTGCTTGGTATAGTGGTAGACATCAAACACTGTCCGCGTAGTCAGTCATATCGTCGTACATCCGATGGTACAAATAATGATGACGTTTCGCAACATATCACATTTGGAAAGGCTAAATCAGCATTACACGTGCTTTATACAGTTCAACATCCCAAAGAGACTGAAATTATGAAAGGTACCAGTATTTCACGTTCATCGAACTGCGCACGCCGTGGTCGAATTTCGATTCATTTAAAGCCTGTATGCGCCCTCCGCAAGAGGTAAAAAACGTATTATTTCCAACTTCTGCAATTTTAAACACTAAACAAGTTTGAACAAACAGATCAGCTCTTACATTGTGAAGTAAAGTGTAAGATCTATTATGAATTCTGCGCATAATATTTCATACGTATTTCCTTCATCAGCTGAAAGTTATGGAGGCTAGACGTTATGCTGTGTGCTACTGCCTTTTAATGTTTTATTACTTTAATTTTTTTAATTATTTTGTGCATCAATTTATTATTGCCCCCCCCCCCTGCTTGGTCTTTTTAATCAATATGCTGTAAATAAAAAAGAAAAAAATATATACGGGTGCCTCAAGGTAACCGCAATACAATCTAGTCTGCTGCGAGATCTGTGGGCAGTTTTACCAAGCTTAACAGACTAGATGTAGATTTCCGATACCATGTTATCATTTGGGATTTGCTGTCAGCACCTAGATCAAGTTCACTGTTTTATTTATTGTGAGCTGAGCAGTAAGTTCCGTGCTTATTCTGCGTGCTATATGAAGGCTCTACTTTGCTGAATTGCGTTTCGTGCTATATGAACACTACTGTAATGTCGAACTCCACTCTGTTCTGTTCGGTGGGACAGTGGGGCTTGACAAGCGCTACATTCCAGCTTGTGTATCATTCAACGTTACCTATGTACACTTGAGTATGTGGTAATACGGAAAAAAAAGGAAAAAAAAACTTTCTCCTAATCACGTAAAGCTGGAAACAGGGAAACAGGACGACTCTGAAATCTGATCTGGTTGCTTCTAGGTTGATGATAGGCTTTAGCTAAGTGATGTTACGTTGTCTTTGTGTGCTTCTAGGCTGTTGCTATAGGCTTTGGCTATGTGATGCTAGACTGCCTCTTGCTTGCTCTTCATGGCAGTGAGGTTTGATTTACTACCACAGGCAGCCACAGTCACCACACGGATTTCCACACTCCCGACAGATAAACTCGCTCTGCCGAGCGGTCGCACCTTTTGTAGATATACGGGTACGTCTGTTCTGTTCTAGCTGTTTTGCTGTGGAGAGGTTGAGGTCCATATTGCCTCGGCTCATCCTTATCAATAAGTTCTGCAGCAAAACAAAAAAGAATAATACTGAACGGTATTCAAAAATGAACAATCTGAAGAAAAAAAAACCGTCTAATAGCATACAAAAACCAGTTGAAATCATGCCAATGTACAGTTTGCTTGCAGCAGTTCACACTGTCATAAACTGTCCACACGCACACCTTCCTTTTCTAATGTCAGTATATGCATTAAAGAAATTACTCTGACCATGGCCTGAGATGCATCTTCAGAAAAAGGCGAACATCTTCCTGACAGACCTCTTAGTGGAGACCGGACTGGATAAGCACCTGTAATAACAGCCAGGGATTGAAACACATGAAATGCGTTAATGCATATACGTCATCGTAGGCGTAGGGCTTCCGTCGCTACAGGGCATTCTCCTAGCCACCGTTGCCTTTACCGTTACCTGGTATTCTCTCGTTGTGCGTACTCGAGGTCTTCGGTACGCCAACATTGCTTCGAAGGTATTTCTTATAATACCGGTTACTTTCTTCGTGTTTAGTGACCAGTGGTGAGTAGTAGGATTAACCGTATTTCTGTGATGGTTGACGTTTCTTGATCTAACTGCTGCCCTCCTCATTTTTTATTGGACCGGTGGTGATCAGTGGAACTTGCGCAATCTCCGTGGCAATAACCTGTTAAGTTTTTTTTTTTTGGCCATTTGTTTTAGCTCGATCTTAAAATGTTTCGCAGTTAAAGAAACAACGACAAATAAACTAAACTCCCTGAACGACGAGCTAGCTTAAACACCGGCTACGGATGACCGATACCGCATTTAACAGTTCTGTATTCTCGACCTAATTGTACACATTATGCAATAGCGAGGAGCCCCATGAATTCGCTCACTTCAGCAAACAAAAGAATCGAGGCAAGTCGTTTCTCTAATGACCAAGATGGCCGTTCCGCCATTCTTCTTATTTGAAAGCAGTCGTCGGCAGTTCCCAAACGGTACATGTTCTTTGTTTTTGTCATCGCTAAAGACAAGTTTTGACGACTATAAGAATGCATTGAGAAAAAGTCGCTGCTGTTATCGCTACAGCTCAAGCAACGCTAACGAGACATCCGGGCACGAGTCGTCAACGAAGCATATCGCGCTAACGAACCGACTCTGCTTTGAGCAGTTGTGAAACGGCACTGCGGTTTCTCAACTCCGATCGCTATAGGCAGAAAAGTAGTCGAAGTGAGAGCTGGGTCCCTGACTTCGACGTTAGTTCACGGGCTGTTACTTCAGGAAGAAATAAAAGAAGTGCACGTCCGCAATGCCAATAGTAAATGACACGCTAATGGCCTTGCTGCACATGTCAGCAAAACAAAAGCCGAATGGATATTTTCATTAAATGAATCACAGTTTTACGCCTAATTATTATTTATTTGTGAGATGATTCACTATCCATTCCTATTTCATCGCTAGTATGTTCTCCCTCACGTCTGTTTCCTTAAATGACCAGAAGCTTGAATTCCTTAGGATAGAATAATTGAGTGGTATTCTCTCGCTATTTTTGCGTCTTTATATGATGTGTAGCATATATTGTATATTATTATTACGCAGAATATCTCAAATTTCTACATTCCTGTTTGTCGTTTTCAAATTGTGTTCCCTTTTTTTCCCACCTTTCCGATAAGAAAGGAGTAGTGTTGTTATTTGCTCTTGTAGCGTTCGTCACATGTGTTTTACGTTTGTGTAATTCTTAAACGACAGATATCGCACTGCAGCAGTGTTGCAGCCCTTCGCCACGTTTCCCGAGATCTCCCTCTCAATGAATGGATGGACGTCTGTGCATTAATCCATCCATCCATCCGTCCGTCCATTCATTCATCCATTCATCCATCCATCCACCCACCCACCCACCCACCCACTCATCTCTCCATTTGTCCGTCAATCAAACCATTGTCCACCCCCGCGTCCACCCATCCATCCATCCATCCATCCATCCATCCATCCATCCATCCATCCGTCTGTCTGTCGATCCATTCATCCGTCCATCCATCCGTTCGTCCGTACGTTCATCCATCTGTTCGTTCGTTCGTTTGTTTGTTCGTTCGTTCGCCCGTCCGTCTGTCCGTCCGTCCGTCCGTCCGTCCGTCCATTCATCCATCCATCCATCCATCCATCCATCCATCCATCCATCCATCCATCCATCCATCCATCCATCCATCCATCCATCCATCCATCCATCCATCAGACTGTCATTAAATAATTGTTAGTGCAGCGCTTCGCTTTCTTCTTTTCTTCTCTCCTCCTCCTCACAAACTAATTTCGCGCTACAGTCAAGTGTACTCCAGCCAGGTAAAAGCCTAGTAAAGTCAGGATTGGCCTGATAACTGTAAATACTTCCCTGAGCTTCGGGAGGCACACTTGAGCAATCAGTACACCAGACTTTCACAGACGACGTCGGCATGCCGCTCATTAGCCCGGCTACACGTCCACCACCCAACATTGAGGAAGAGCGCGTACGCATACCCGAAGTCTGGAGATACGCCCGACACGTGCGCCCTCTTCCCGCCAACATGACACGTGACGATCACTGTGGCAGGCACCTTGCACGGGCGGAAGCACTGGCCCGCCACTATGGGAACAAACAGATTTTTTTTTACGTGGACGCCTCCAGACCTCATCATGGGGGAGGATCTACGGTAGCAGTCGTCCACCAAAACATCGTGGTGAATGCCTTAATGTTCGGAGTTTAAAACGTACCACATGCGGAAGAAGTCACCATCGCGCTGACCTCACGTGTCATGATCACCGTCTCCAGAGGCTCTTGCAGAAACATTGAACAGGGGTGCATTCCTCACCTCGCATATCGCATTTTTCAAAATAACAATTGCGTCGGGGCCCCCACGTTCTGTAAGATCATATGGGCTCCAGCTCACATAGGAATCGAAGGCAACGAAATGGCTGACGACACCGCCTGCGCGCTCACTCTCCGGGCAAGGCCCTTCGATCCTTCCGAAATCGATCCAGAACCCAATCCAGCTTTCACTTTTCGAGAGATTATTCAATTCTACCGATTCGGCCGTGCAATTTGTCGTAGGCCCTGTGAGGGCCTTGCAAAGGCGGAGGAGCGCACAATCCTGCGCCTTTACATCAATACACTGCTGAGCCCGGCATTACTAAAGCAGTCTGATCCTGCGCGTATCACGAAAATGCCCACACTGTGTGCAGACGTTTTCGCACATTTTCCACACAAATGTGGTTTGGCATGCCCACATCATTTTCCACGTGATGTGGGCATGCCAAACAACCTAGAACCTTGCCTCAAAACCCAACCCCACCTGGGAAGACTGGGAGGCGGCCCTGCTCGGCTCCTCCAACATGGCGAGCCCGAAGACCCTGATCGACGAAGGCCGAGTTGAGGTGGTCGCCAATGGGCTCCGGTAATGAGGAGCATACATGATTGTGAGCGGTTGCCCCTTCTGGGCCTCCTCAAGCTTACTCTCATTGCAGCAAAAATAAAGGTTTTTTTTTTTTTCAGTCAGGCACTACTCACTATGGCTCTGCTGGGACTTAGCACGGCTTGCGCTGAAGTGCAGAACACTCCTTTTTTGTTTAGACAAAAACCTCCTGAACTCGTCATGTAAGATTATTACGTGCTCGTTTCCTTCACAATGAGAACCAGGATACATTTTATTTCCAACACACTTGTTGGAGGTTACCCCGGCAAAAAGCTGTGCAGACAAACTGACAGAACTTGAAGGCCTACAGAGGACCTCACATACAGCGGATTTCACGCAGGTGCACTATAAACAAGAACAAACAGCATAATACAAAGAAAATATATAAGTCGCTGTATACAAAGAACATCAGAGCAATTTCTTAGCATGATACACACGAGGTGAAATAATACAGATTTGCGTTAAAAGGTCATGTCTTCGTCAAGTGCCCCGCCTTGGTGGTCTAGTGGCTAAGGTACTCGGCTGCTGAACCACAGGTCGCGGGATCAAATCCCGGCTGTGGCAGCTGCATTTCCGATGGAGGCGGAAATGTCGTAGGCCCGTGTACTCAGATTTGGGTGCACGTTAAAGAACCCCAGGTGGTCGAAATTTCCGGAGCCCTCCACTACGGCGTCTCTCATAATCATATGGTGGTTTTGGGACGTTAAACCCCCCAAATCAATCTTCGTCAAGAATTCCCGCTCATCTGATTTTAACACACTGAAACGGGCAACAAAATGAAGTTGGGTTTTCGATGAATTGTAAAGTGTCGTTATTCAATATTTTATAGTCTAGCTCTACCGTAACTTGTAAGTGTAAGTGGTATGGTATTTGCATGCGACGCAAGCTGAAGTCACGACTTTCGCGCTGTATTATCCGCAAAACAGCAATGACTAAACGCGCACTCAGGCGGTAGAGCCGTACGCTTTGTTCGTGCGTTTAGATGGCTCCGCCCATTCGGTCAAGTGCCACACGACCACGAGAGCGTTCTTCCCGCCTGATTTCGCAGCGGCAATTTTCGGCCCAGTTTCCCAACTTGTGCGCAAGAGCGAAACGTCCGTGGCAGTTTGTATTAGAGCTGCGCGCATAAGGCCTCATGCAAAGTAAACGAGAACATGGTTTTCGGGTCGCTTTTACTGATGATGTTCTACTTTGATGTTCTACTTTTTTCCGCTATTTTTGCAACCACCACAACCACATTAGTATAGCCTTTAGAAGCGAGAATATGTCTTCAGTCCACTTTGTCGTTTACTGAATTCGTAGTCCGCCGACATTTTTTTAAATGTTGAATGTAAAGTTTCAGTGGTTCTGTGAATTTCATATGTTCTATCGTGTCCTTTTCTACCGGTTCACTACAGATTGTTTCTATCGAAGTAACAAGTACCAACTTGTTCTTAATAATACATTTCTCAAAATATATGCGATAACCTACCACAAACTCTCTTTCAATGTTTCTTGTTTGCAACTAAGTAGTACTCCAGTTTGTAGCTCGAGCTCGTGTGTGTTCTAGCATGTTACTAAAAACGAAAACGTCATCAGGAAGCACGTAGACACCAGTGGTGCTCAAAGTTCAGAACAGTTTCAGTCTTACCGGGTTCCATAAGTTTAACGCTAGATAGTCGCATTTGAAAACAAGCCGTTAAACCGAAGAAATCTAGTGCGAGAAAGGCTTTCAATAATAACGCTGTTGACGTTACTAGAATGCCAAAGTAAACATCATTGCTGGTGTACAAATATAAAAACTCATCAAATGTCCCTTTGCGTAGCGATATTGAACTATCAATTCATATTCTGAAAGAAGCACGAATGCGCAATTCCGTTCACACGTTTTCCTAAATTTCTGCCAGCTTCTCGGCACTATTCTGGCTTGTGGCTTTATGGCATTAGAGATATTTACTACTTCATATTCTAACGCCGTCATGTTAGATCCATGAAAATTTTACTGCATGCAGCATTTAACACGTATACATACGCTTAGTTTTAGACATAGCAAGAAAAACGTAGCTGAAAAACCATGTAGTCTTATTCGCGAGGTTCTGTGGCACAAACTTCAGACCTCAGATGAGGCCCACAATAGCCACGAGCGGTTTAATTTTTTTATCGTGACGTCATCTGCGTACATCACCTCATCTACTCTGCGCAAGATGGCGGCAAACAAGAATCAATAGTTCACCACACCAACATTTCCAGCTCACCCCTTGGACATGTTAGCCATGGTTCAGCCAAACCTCAAATGTGAACTCATAAAGGTCTCAAAACAATTAGAGCGTCGTCAGCACACGTCGGGTTAGTCATATACCAATAATACAATCTGAGGTCATCAACGTCCTTTTTCGTAGCGATCTTGAAATATAAACTCAAATTCGAAAATAAGCTAGTTACAAAAACAACATGTGTGCAGGATTCCGTTTACACGTATGCCTACATTTCAGCCTGCACCACGGCCAAAGGATGGGCTATGAAGGATTTATCCTGCCGTTCCTCTAATTGTTAAACTTTTAATTTATACCCAACATCCGAAACTTGAGACAAGGTGTTGGGAAGACGGGCCAGGGCCCATTTTTCACTATACGGCCCTGGCATACACTTACCAAGACACACCAGAACGTACGTCCATGAGCCAATGTACACTAAGCACGGTAGCAAATGCCAGAAATGCCGTCTGCACTGACAAGTGGTGGCGCTGTGTGCTGTCTTGTTCTGGCCGCGCATTTGCCCGATTAATCCTCTCGACAGCAGGCAGCTTGCCCTTGTCGGCGCGGATGGCAATTTCGCTATCTGCGAAATTGCCATCCCTATGGTTGTTTCGTTGTCCCCGCGATCCGCGTACCTTTGCTCACAAGTGTACAAAAAAAGTGTACCAAAGAAGTGATAGAGTGAGATAACAGATTTACCCATTTTTGAAGGTTTTCTACGAAGTACGTGATTATTTAATCAGTTGCTCCCTTGTTTCAAATTTATGCCATTTCGTTCCAACTTTACCACAGCAAAAGTAAGGGCCAGACTCACCTATCACCTCTAAAAGACGGGCTTTCTTTTTATTGAATACTAATCCGTCCTAATTAATAGAGGCTTTTGTAATAATTTAATGCTACAAGGTTTGCTCTGTTTGAGCATAAACGAGGATGTTTTTATCATTATCGGTATGCTATCAGTGGAAGTATACCTAGGACGTGAAAAGGCATTTATGGCATAGGTATCTGTTTGATCTCTCATCTGTGGTACAGTGGCTAGACCTTTGTCTCATTAGTTTGTTTGTTTCTTTCTTTCTTTCTTCCTTTCTTTCTTTCTTTCTTTCTTTCTTTTTTTCTTTCTTTCTTTTCTTTTTTTCCTTCTTTCTTCTCTCTTTCTTTCTTTCTTTCTTTCTTTGACTTATAGTTCGCAGACTGGTTCTCAGCAGGAAGCTGAAAGGATTAATAACTAGAGAGAGAAAAGAAATTGAGGCACACGTACACAGATGAAAAAAGAAAAAAAAAACACGGCCCTTTCGCATGCCGTCACGATCAAGCAGCGAAAACTGGGCACACGGTACAACGGCTGATTGGGCCGTGGGTGCGGTTCATTGTTGCGACGTGAGCGTCGGTCTGCGCTATTTGAAAGCGCGGTCCCTCTGACAACGGGGACATACCTATTGTACTACTGACATTGTGCGGATGTTTTCAAGGTGAAATGGCAAAACGAAATCGAAAGCAGAAACATCGACGCAAGTCCTGGATTGTTGTTTTTATTGAATTCGTTTCGCGTGTGAGAGAATTGGAACCGGTTGTGGTGTGGCCTCGTACGTGCGGCACTATGGAGGGATGATTGATGATTGATATGTGGGGTTTAACGTCCCAAAACCACCATTTGATTATGAGAGACGCCGTAGTGGAGGGCTCCGGAAATTTTGACCACCTGGGGTTCTTTAACGTGCACCCAAATCTGAGTACACGGGCCTACAACATTTCCGCCTCCATCGGAAATGCAGCCGCCGCAGCCGGGATTCGAGGCACTATGGAGGGAAGGAACGAGATTTGGTCGTGCGGTCTCAAGGGGGTTTGACGGTGCATTCCCCCTGCGAAAGAGATGCTGAACCTGGTCCCAGGTGGTGGGACCGGCGATGATATCTTGCGCAGCGTCCGGGATGGATCGCCTTCGCCGTGGCCACAAACCACGCTGAAGATTGACGGTAGCCTCCCCAAGAAAAGGCACATTTAAGGGTACGGGCCCCAAGTGGTTCGTATGCAGGCTGAAGGTTAAATTTGGGTACATCGCGTATTGCTGAAAACTGGGCTCTAAATGAGAAAATTTTCTCTTGCTAACTGCCAGCGCAAAAACCACCGGCGCTGTAATGAATCTGGTATCATCAGCTTATATGCTTCCTAGCAAAGTACCTTAGCATAAGGCCGCTTTTGGAACACGAATCTGTGGTTCTGTACTTCGACGTTAATAACAGTAATGTTGACGCCAGCGGTTGGTGCTTCACGTATCAAATCCCCGACATAATTGCCAGAGACTTACTATTAGGGGGCTTCGCAAATTTCAATTTTCTGGTGCACCTCAAGCTAGTACTTGGGTCTCTAGTTCATTGCATCCGTTTGAATGCGGTCGCTATGGTCTAAACGTGGTCCCATGATTTTCGGTCAGCAGTCCACCGTCATTACGGCTAGACAGCCGTAGCAGGCGCCCGTTAATAGCGAGGTACTCATGCACAGCGTAACCAGACGGTCTGAGCAATTGGCTAACCTCCCTGTCCTTCCTTTTATTTATTTATTTCAACATACTGCAGCCCCGCAGGGCTATCGCAGGAGTAGGCAAATACATACATAAAAAAAGCATAACAAGTGCGCTCTACATCAATGATTAGTAATATACAATATATATATTCATCCAGTGATAAAGATCGAACGTAACCAGGCAAAGAATTCCACAATTCAATAGAGTGAACAAAAAACTATATTTAAACGCCCTCGTACGATGAGCAAAGGTAGACATGTTTAACTCATGGTAATTTCGGCTGGTCGTTGGTCTAGCGTGTGCTATATATTTGCTGAGTAAAGGAAACCGTGGGGAATTAATTAAGGTATAAAGAAACTTCAAACATTCAACGTGTCGACGGGAAGATAGACTGGTAAGCTGTAAGACAGGAAGATGGGAACTTGGTGAAAAATGCCTGTCAAAGCGACAATAAATGAAGCGTACAGCTTTCTTCTGAACAGATTCTATTCTGCTGATGTCCGAAATTTTGTGTGGGTTCCACACAACAGATGCATATTCCAATATTGGACGAACCAGTGTTTTATAAGTGAGGAGCCGTATGCTGAGAGGTGCTGAACGTAAAGTGCGTTGTAGGTAGCCTAATTTTTTAAGCGCACGGTTGCACATGAGATCGATGTGTTGAGACCAAGATAAATCCTGAGTGAAAAGGAGACCAAGGTATTTGTATTGTGAAACGATTCCGAGAGGGCAACCATTAAGCGAATAGGTAAATGGAGAGGGAGAAGAACGCTTGGAAAATGACATGGATACCGTTTTTCGGAAGTTTATTTGCATTTGCCAAGTGTCACACCATGATTGAAATAAAGCAAATGAATCGTTAGGGATGATGTGATCATGAGCAGTTTTAATCGTATGATACAAAACACAATCATCAGCATACATGAGGATTTTAACAGGAACATTACTTGGCAGATCATTATTAAAAATTAAAAATAAAAGAGGGCCTAATATTGAACGTTGAGGGACGCCAGACGTTACAGTGGAAGTGGAGGAATGAGAAGACTTGAATTGTACGTACTGAGACCTATTGGATAGGAAAGAAGAAATCCAGTTTACTAATGCTTCGTTTTTAAGAATAGCAGTGAGCTTTTTTAGCAGTTTGCAATGTGAAACAGTGTCAAAAGTTTTGGAAAAGTCTATGAATATCGCGTCAATTTGATCACCAGCATCAAGAACCTGGAGAATATCATGAGCGAATTCACTGAGCTGGGTTATTGTACTAAAGCCGCGTCGAAAACCATGCTGAGCATCAGATAAAACATTATTGCACTCTAAAAATTCTATGATTTGCTTAAAAATTATGTGTTCGAGTATTGTACACGAATGGGATGTGATAGAGATGGGTCTGTAGTTCAATAAGGACTGTTTTTTTCCGGATTTGTATAACGGAAGAATTTTAGCTGATTTCCACGTTTTAGGGACAACAGACGTCGAGGGAGATTTCTGAAAGATAATGGTTAAATACCGACTAGTCCATAAGGACTACCTAATGAGGAATTCGTTGTATATATTATCAGGACTACCTTTCTTCTTCGGATCGAGTTTTAAAATGAGATTCAGCACACCCTGGTTTGAAACAACAATATCGTCAATAGAACTGCGAGTATGCCCTATATAAGGAGGAACAACGGAGTTATCAAGTGTAAAAACAGATTGAAAGTAATCATTGAATGCATCTGCAATAAGAGCTGTATCGCCTGTAACTGTGCCATTTATTTCAAATGTGTCAGTGTCAAAATCCATTGGTAGGACAGATTTCCAAAATTTACGTGGATTATTTCTAAGCAAACCGGGGAGTGTAACTCGATAGTAGAAGTCACGAGCCGCATTTGTTTTGCTTCGAAGTTCCTCCTTCAGAGTAATGAATTGTGCGGCAAGAATAACATCACCAGTGCGTTTAGCACGCCGCAAACGCCCAAGTCGGCGCGACAGGTGCAAAATTTCCCGTGTGATCCAAGGCAACTCTGAATTCGTCTTTTTTGTTTTTAACGGTACAAAACGCATAATGCACTTTGAAACAAGATCACTGAAGAATTCTGTTAAAGTATCAACATCTTCGGAAATACTAATCGCTTCAAACTGGGCAAAAGAAGTGCTAAGTGTATCAATAATACCAATATCGTCAGCATGGCTCATATTGCGGAAAGTAGAATAGATGTATCGGGCTTTCGGTACAGGACATGAAATAGATGCAAAAACAGCTTTATGATCCGATATACCATCCACAACAGTGCACACATAACCATAATCGCAGACTCTAGGGATGAAGAATACACGATCTAAAATCGCCATGCCTCTTGTGGCGTCACTGACTATTTGCTTCAGGCCGGAAGTTAGTGAAAAGTTCAATGTTTCTCTGTGAGGTTGGGAAGCATGACCTAGCAGAGATAACGAAGTCCAGTTTGTATTGGGGACATTAAAATCACCCATACATATTAGATTTGGCGAATGAGGAGCTATTTCTTGGACGAATGCACTCAGGGAAACCAAAGAGTCCGCGATCAGGTTAGGTGGACGGTAAAAGACACCAATAACAAAAGTCAATCTTTCAAAGTAAACTTTACTCCAAACCGATTCAGTTTGAGACGGAGCATCAAGAACAGAAAACTTTAAGTCGGAATGTAAATATAAGGCAACGCCACCACCTCTACCATCGATTCGATCACTTCTTACGACATTGAAGCTCGGCAGCGAAATCTCGGTATCACTAATTTCGTTATGAAACCAAGTTTCCGTGACACCAATGATATGAGGGAAGTAGGACAAAGTTAGAGACAAGAAATCAGGAAACTTGTTGACTAAACTTCTTGCATTAATATTTAAAATACGAAGATTATCAGGGAAATCATGGGGGCGTCAACAAGAAGTAGGAGTAGGGGCCAAAGGAGATGCCATCACCATAGTATCACGATTACGAGACTGAAAAATTGTGTTAGACAGCGCGTCCCAGTTATAGCGTATGTTATCAATGAACACGTGGTTGTAAACGATGCGCACGGAAGAGCCGCTGTTGCGATGGGTTCTGGTTGCCTCCCATAGCTTTCTTCTGATGAAACGTACGTTAACAGAATAGTCTTCGGATATGCGTTGATCGGAGCCCTTCAGCTTTGATGCGTTTTTAAGAATATGAATTTTGTCACGAAAATCCAGCAGCCTGAAAATAATAGAGCGGGTGCGGCCTGTGTGACGTCTACCTAACCTATGACACCTTTCGATTTGTGGGCAATCCATGCACAGCGTTTCCGTGAAAAATTTTAAAACAACGTTGGAGAATGCCTTATCATCATCTGGAGATTCAGGAATGCTGTGAAGAATCAGGTTATTGCGGCGCAGTCTATTTTCTAGGTCATCGTTCTGAGCCGTGAGCGTAATCACCTTCTTATTAAGAGAACAAACTGAGCTTTTTAAATCTTCTACCATATTTTTAGATGCATTAGACATAGTACTGGACGACTCTAGAGCGTTAAGTCGCGACTCAATAGCCTCAAAGCACGAATTGATCGAAGAACGAAGCTCGGAAATATCCTGGGCTATTTTATTTTGCCCAGCTAGCAGGCTGGAAAACATGGCAGAAACAGAAGGTTCACTATCTATAGATACCACGTGGCTATTCGCTCCACGCACATCCCCACTCGGTAACAGAGTAGATACTCCGGAGTCAGTGCCGGAATTACTAGTAGAGGTACCTTTGATACCCCTTGGCCCAGGGTTTAGCTCAACGTCTCCACTCAAGCACAGAGAACTCAAACAGTACACAAGCTGGGCATAAATGGAAACATATAGAGATACAACAGTCTGTGGGCAACAGAGCAGCAGCAAGAAACGATCATTTGATCGGATAGAGTGTGCGTTGTCCAAATAACATACCTGCACAATAAAGAAGCACCGTATGAGCATCATCTTTGAGCATCATTATCATCTCCTCCTCCTCATGCGAGGCTCTGGTACAATCTGTGTTGCTTTATAACTTGGAGTGTACAAAAATGTTGAACCTACCTGTTTGTAAAGTGTACAGGAGCAATGAATGGTCACGAATTTATTCGTACACATACGCACATATTTATAAATGAAATAATGTAAACGTCAATAACCGTGACGAGCGCCATACTCATTAACTCGAGCAACACCGACTGAGACCCAGGAGTATTCTTTGCGGAACGACGTGACGAAAGTGAAAGCGTCAACTTTAGTGCCCAAAAAGTGCGCCGCTTTGAACCTTTACATTCAAGGAATACCGGATAGGTATCTGTCACCGCGTTCACGGACGATCAAGCTGAATATGGCATCGATTAACAGCAGTCGTTTCACAGCGAAAGCTGCTACGAGATCACAACAGGGGTCGCTACGCGCTATGCCCGCCCACGCTGCCACCTACGCTGCCGGTGTCTGCAACCACTATTTATTTGTTTGTGAAACCCTAAGGGTACATTTCTACATTATAGAGGGGAGGGGTGGAAATATAGTTGAACAAAATAAATACAGGATTATGTAAAGACGTTTCACATAAAAAATATAATGATAAAGTGTTACTTTCAAGGAGTACACTTTATTAAAAGACAACTCAACTTAAACCGCAAAGAATACATTAAACAGTCAATAACACTTACGCCGATTAGTACAGTTCTGAGTTTATTAGTGCATTCCTAAATCTAGTGAGGTCAGTGATGCTTACTAATGATGCATGTAGGTTATTCCATTCTATTGAGGTCTTAGGGAGGAATGATTGTGAACATGCTAAGGTGTTGTGACGAGGTACGCTGACCTTGTACACGTGATCATGGTGAGCAGAATAATACGGTGCCGGGTGATTCCAACCCAGGTCTCCAGCATGTCAGCCCAGTATTCTTGCGCGGTTACAACATGCAGTTACTAAACATCGTTTGGTAACTACGTTTTGCCTCCGCCCAAGTCTGCACAGCTGTTGAGATTTCATGGGTACGGCATCGTAAGTATAGAGCTGTTCCGAGTAAACTGCGAAGAAACTCTTTTTGGCTGCTGAGGCACATTTATTGGAAATAGTCACACATAACACAAAGCTCGCTGGTCAATGGTCGTCCGTCACACGTGGGTTTTCAGTTGTTTCTGCAAAATAAAGAGAGCAGATATACAACGTGACCAACTCTTCCGGAATGACTTATGACATACACTTAAAGTAAAAGAACTTCTTTCGCAACGATTTGACAGCTGTCGAAGAATGTCACGAAATTTTGGAAAAGTGGTGAATGGGCTACGGTTCACTGATGATTACGCATGCAATGAAGAAACATTTCTTTCGAAGAACAAGAACTCCAAAACAAGGCACACTGTACTAAGCTTGTTTATACCAGAACACGATTTCGTGCTTTGAACGTGATATCACTGACATGCTACCGTAATTCGCCGCCTTGAGTCTATATATTTGTAAGCTTGACTACGGTTAGAAGATATGCACTTGTGTTTGTTCTTACAGTCTGTTTTTGTATGAGTGACGTCTTGTCTTGTCATTGGTGACAAGTGACACTATAAGAAAATCCCTTTTGTCTAAAAAACCGCGGTTGGTAGTTCGGAAGTGCTCCTGCATTTTGCGTATTTTCTTACGTCATCTTCTATCGTGACGACTGATATAAAACATTCTGTTCTCTAATGCCGAAAACGAATTTAACTGAATGTAATTTTTTTCAATATCTGGTGTTTAGCCTCCCGAAACCTCGACGCGGTTATGAGAGACGCCGCGATGGAGGGATCCGGAAATTTCGACCACCTAGGGTTCTCTAACATGCACCTAAATGTAAGCACATGGGCCTCAGACATTATCGCTTTCATAGAAAATGCAGCCGCTGCGGCCGGAATTCTATCGCGCGACCTTTGGGTCTGTATTCTAGCGCCATAACAACCAGACCATCATGGCGGGACTCAACTTAATATAACAGTACAATCACCTGCGCCACCGAAGGCATCAAAGTGCACGCACATTCCAAAGAAAAAAAAGATTGCTAAATTGAAGTAGTTGGATGGCAAGTGTGCAAATGTACGCTGAATTACGCGAGAAACTCCTGCCCGAAACCAGGCTTCCGGAATCCCCCAACTCTGTCGCAGCTTTACAAGCGTCCACTCTGCTTTCGGAACCATCGCTTTCGCGCCCAATCCAGCCGGCCAATCTTCCTCAACGACGCTTATTACGTAAGTAACTCACTGCACACACCACACAAAACGCGTACCCACGCGCGCACTTCGCCAAAAGGTTGCAATAGTAGCAGCGGAGCGGGGAGGCACCGAGTACGACGGCCTTTCCGGGAAACGCCTTCGCCTCAGCACCAACGGCGCCGCCCGGTACGGAACCTCCGCATTGTCCGAAAAGGGTAAGGGTGACGCGGCGTTTTTCGAGGCCGTTATTCTACTCGAGTGTTGTACTGGCCCAGTGGTCGACGGAATAACAAAGTGTACACCTGAAAGCGGAATTCTGACGTCTCGGTCGGCCGAGCACCGAAAGTGGTCCGCCTTGGAAGCTCTGGGGCGACAAGACTGGAAGAGAGCGAGAAGGTTGGTCAAGAGGGAAGCGGGTGGATTAACCTCCACTCTTTCTCTCTCATTTTCTCTCAAGTTCCAGCAGGCAAGCCTTAGGAGACCGCTGCTGCCTACGTCGAATGGGGTCAGATGCATTGAGTAACGCTGAGGGTAAGGAACTCCATAGGCACCGTCGTGGTGTTGTGGCACGCACAGCGTACGCCACGAACGTATGCACCTCGTCTGTTTCTGTCATAATGCTTTTGTATTTTGCCACCGAATTCCAGTTGGCCAGTCGTTCTTCTCTTCGTTCCAGTACTTCATGCACTATGAATTCTGTTTTGCCATTTTTTTTTCTAGGTCTACGGGCTTTCCAGAATGCCAGCAGCTTTGAGCGAGATTGCTTCAAGGCCACTTCGGCCCGTTACGACGCATTGCTGACTGTTTCTTCCTAGGTCCATTCGTTTCGCGTGCACCGAGGGGCTCACACGAATGCGCGTTCGATAGGAACGAATGTTCTTAAGGCGCCGCATCGGAGAATGAGAAGTAAAAGAAAACACTGACTCTTGTGGCTTGGAACGGAGACAATTGGTTTCCGGCCGTGGAATAGCTGGCCCATGTTGAGCGGTCCGCATAGTTTCATGAAAGTTCTTGTGGGAGAAATCTTCGCCCGATTGTTCGTGACCATCTGTTCTATGAAGAAAAGCTCCTTCACACGAGAAGCTGCTCACGCGAGAAGTTGGTATTACGCCACCGAGTGAAAAAAAAAAAGGCTGACACGCAAAGTGACCGTGTAGTTTTAAGGACCAAAGCAGGGCAGGCATGGCCACTTTCTGAAGGAGAACAAAATAAAAAGAACCAAAAGGCGCCAAAGTTTTCGGCTCAACGTGCGTATAGCAATGACATAGTGCGAATAACAGAATACATGGTTTTGGTTTTTTTTAACGTGGCCGTTCCCACGTTTTTGTGTGTATGTCTGAATGATTCTCACGCTGCGCTGTTGCGTGGCATGCAGTCGGAGTATATAATTACTGCTATTGGAGAACCTGGGAAACGGCGCGAAGTGCACAGCACAACAAGGAAGAATAAAACGAGGGATATCCGCAACTGCACTTTTGTATATTTTGAAATGCAATCGTGCGTTGTTGACTTTTGAAACGCCATCACACGTATTGCATTGTAGAGAGGAAGTAATAAGGGCCAAATCATTTGCAATACTAATCATTTTGTAATACATTGGTAGCCGTTTAGCAATGTGTGCATTGTTTCATGATTGATCATGCTCTGTTTTCTTGTTTTATTTAGTTGTTTTTCTCTCTTTGTGGTTTGCTTACTTTATGTAAACCTGAAACTGATGTAATTTTGATGCATTTTCTTTTTATTTCCTAATTTCTTGAAGTTTTGAAAATCGACGTCGATATAGTTTTTTTTTTCATGTTTGTGCTGTGCGGATTTTGTAATGCCAAGTGAAAAGGGGTAGGAGCCTCGTCAAGCTGCTAACATAGCAGCTTTTTGCTCTTATCCTTGCGTTTTCTTTTTCGCAACTCTGTGAAGAAAGTACTCAATAAAACTGAAACTGAAACTGAAATATTTCTCAGCGTATTGCTGAAGAAAAATATGCAATCTATATTTATAAAATCAGATATTCTATATAGCAAAGACACAATATTACTATGAAGCAGGCCACACTGGAGTTTCAGGAAATTTTAACCATCTCCTTCTGTTTAACGTGCACTTACATAGCCCAGAACACGGGCCTCTAACATTCCACATCTACAAAATGCAACGGCCGCGGCCGTATGCGATCTGTGGGATAAATATTCACTCACTTGTTCTCGTGTCATAATAGAATGTAGTTTAGAATGTACACGCTTTTTTAATGTCCACTAACTGGACATTTTCTGCAAATCTTTGATGTGCTTTTACAAATGCCGAACTAGTCCTCGCAGTACTATTAGGAGCACTTGTAAAAATAGTCAGCGACAGAGCTATCACCGCTACGCTACTTGTAAATGTCACTATTCTGCATTGTATTCTGGTATAAACTACTTCATGTTTTCGAGTTAATACACGTTTTCGTGCCGGTATTCAAAACGTTTTAAAGGGCCTATTGCTATTGGCACATACTCGCACGTTTTGAGCGTCAGGAAAATGATAGAGTACAAGTGTGTGCAACCGATAAACTACTGTACTTCTTCTTTTAACTTCACTTACGTTATGCAGGCGTTGCGTATTTTAAATCGATGTTCCTACCACCAAGAAAACTTTACGAAGGCTGCGTTCAATTGTTCCCCAAAGCACTTTAGTTTCGGCGAAATGATCCCTGGATTCAGTCATTCCTAAAGCTGCATTTCTTAGGATTACTGAATGATACGCAGGCTGCCTCACTTGTGAAGTATTGAAGTAGATATATGAGGTCTACACGCGCAAGTACAACAGCCATACGCACTGCTACGCATCGCGCATAAAACATATGAACATATACAGCCAATTTCGCAGAGAGAATGGCTTCAACCTAACATTCTGACACGGCAAACGAAGCACGCAGTAATACAATCAAGCGAAAGTAAGTAGTTCTTATTCTTTAAATAAAACACTTTTATTGATCTTGTCGACTTTGACCTCAAATTGGACCGCAAACATTACCTCGAAGGTCGTATCACCTAGATAGAATATATCGGAATATAAACGCCTATTACACTGTCGCATATACTTTCGAGAGCGAAGTGCACACTCTGAAGTGTTACTCAAACTTTCCAAAACGTGCAGGCAAGGAAGCTAGATAAGCAGAACTGGAAACACCTCTGCAAGATGGTCTCACCAGCATTCGCCGCCGAATCCATTAGCCGTAGAATCCCTTAAATCCGAGACCGTATCCGCCGAAGCCACCATATCCCCCGTATCCACCGTATCCGAAGTAAGGCGCTGCCCTCTGGTTGTCGAAGTAGTAGGTGCGGCCAATGCCAAATCCAAGTCCGTAGCCACCATAGCCCAAGCCGTAACCTCCGTAGCCACCATAGCCCAAGCCGTAACCTCCATATCCACCGTAGCCAAAGCCGTAGCCGGCTGAGGCAGTAGCCACGAGAGCGAGGACGACAAGCAACACACCTGCGTTTTGTAACATTTACTAACACCAAACTTTTTGTACACACGCGTGGTATAAGAAAACATTTGGAAATGGTATACAAGAATAGAGTCCTATTTTCTTATCTGTAGCTTCAGTGATGAAATGTTATCGATTTGGAGATTGGGGAGAACAAGCAATAAATAGTAGGTATGAGATGTGCGATGGCTTAAATTTATGCTATCTTGACGAGGAGCATAATTTTGATGGGTGCTTATTTTGTTGTTAACCTTAAAAACGACACCTACAGAAGCGGCTTCAAACAGTCATGCTGCTCAATAGTTTCCACGTGAGCCCCTTCAATTTGTGCCGGAATTTTGATCTAATTTTACTCCCTTGAAAGGTTTAGGACTACTGACCAACCCTTATATACTTCTAAGGCAAAATGCGGAGGATCTGATACATGCAAGATGACTTCAAGCAACTAATATTGATTGTTCAGTCGATTGTTCAGTCAAACAAAAACTCAAGTAGCCTGGATAAACTGTTACATGGCAATACGTTTTCTATCGACACCTGATTTGTGACTTAAGAGGTGGCCCAAAAATTTCCAACGACCGCTGCCGATCTTACGACTACTCCAACTTACGGTGACCTTCATGTTGATATCCTTTCGTGTCTTGGTGACGGCGAGACTCGGTGCAAGTCTTGTCAAGTGCAAGAGCCTTATATACCAGAACACACCGTGGGGACAGGTCACGTGTTTACTGTCGTCGCGGCGTGGCAAATACACAATACAAAATGCAGCCTAACCATCTTCAAGGGTCACTCCGCGAACATTTCCGTCGCGTTCCTAGAACTTCAACTGCCCACCATTTCTTTATCTTTCTTTTTGCTGCAGTTTTTCTAGCACGAAGAATTCCTGTGCCCACGTGCCCAGATGGAAGCTTAGGCTGGGTCACCGGCCACAGCAGCAGCGATCCTGAAAGAGCAGGAAAGAGACAAATGATTCAAGAGCCGGAACAACTGCCGACACACATTTCTGCGTAAAAAGCCAATTTCGCGCTCCCCACTGTCTTTTCGGTGATTGCTCGAGATGACTGTCCTTCCACGGGTGGAAAACAGTTTGTCGTACTTACACGTTTCAAAGTCGCATTTGTCTTTGCTTCTTCACACGCTTGCGTGGTTAACGAGCCGTCCATTTGCCTGAATGCCTAAGGGGGCGGGTTGGGTCTCGCAGTCCAGAGTAAGCTGCGAACTCCCAACGGTGTCTGACTGCATGGTATGGGTGGCATTATGGTCAAGGCCCCGATTGAGTTCGACGGATTCTAGTTGTAGCGTAACTGAAGCGGTGAAAAAGAGGGAAAGTATCATGTACTTTTCTTCGTCATTGGCCGCTCTGTATTGAGGCACAAGTGCCTTCCTTTTGAGAACTAATAATATTTTCTACAGTTTTACGAGCCACAACCACGATATGAACAACACGCCGTAGAGAAAGACTGCAAAAATTTTGACAATATGGTGCTTTCTGACGTACACTGGTATGGAATTTTCACCTCCAGCGACTGACGCGGCAGGCATCAAACCAGCGACTCTTGGGCTGAGCTGCCGGACACCGCTGCAGTCACTGCACTAAGCTCCACATTTTTTTTTTCTTCTAGAGAATTGATTTTATTGTGTATTAGTGTACTTTGTCACGGGAATACACTTTCACGATTCGCTTCAGAAAATATTTTGGAGCGGCATTTTGATATTGTGCTTAGTTCTCGAAGAAAGAATATATTGGTGTCTTCTGACATATATCCTGCACCTCCCGGCGTATTGGACTCCGTGGTATGAAGAATAATAAATAAGCTACCTATACCTCAGCCCATTATCATTATAATTGGGCAAATAGGAAATGAGAACTACTTAAAAGGGGATGAACATCTTGTCTCGAAAAACATTACATTTCAGCGAATATACTTTTAAATAAGCCGCATATTTTTTGAAAATCACAGTACCTGCTTCTCAAGTTAGAAGCCATAGTCTATTTCTTTAGTGGTATTCTGCTTTCAAGACAAAATTTACAGCTTCAGCACTTGATCCAATGTCTCACTGATACCCCCGCGTTAACAGTGACCTATAGAATCATAGAACGTAAATACACAGCTTGAGATGAAGCTCACACGAAGAAATAATTCACTTTTTTTGTCGTAGTATGTTGTTCTTAATAGGAATTACGCGAATTAACACCTCACTACCGATGTTACCCCAAACGCTTGTGAAACAAATAACAGTAAAAGTGTACGCTGAAAAAAATTAGAAATAGCCCTTACACCTCATCCTGGGGTGTTAGCACATATGCCGCTAGTGGCTTATAACATGAAAGTTAAGAAAAAACAACTCTAGAAATACCTGTGAAATACAATCGTGTAAGTGAAGTGATCGCATCACAGTGTAAAGGTGCTCATATACCCCGTTGTATTACGTTAGATTCAGTGTAAAGGTGCTCATATACCCGTTGTATTAGATTAGAGCATGTGTGCGTAGACTGGGTAATAAAATAAAGCGATGACACAACGAGGGCTAAATGATTCAAGTGCGGCCAATTGAAAATTCCGCGACGTCCTGGTATTTCTAATACCACAATGAGGATAGAGCCACACAATGCTAACCTCTTTAATAGCGAAACAATATTAATGTACAGATGGGCCCCTGCTAAAAGAGACACTCACATGCAGGGCATGTCAGGATTTTGCTCTTTAGCTGAAACATAGTGTCTTTGATTTGTATATGAGCAATAGTGGCTAACAGTTGCGGCTTTGGCATGAATAGGAGGCTAGTAATATAAAGGAGGCTTAAGGGGGTTTCACTATAAGGAGTGCTCATTCAAGTGTTTGTTATCATTAACAGTGGACCATACTGTTAATCATGCACTTGCGTGCGTATGCATGCGTGTATGCATGTGAGTGTGTTCATGCTTGTGCACGTTACCGCTTTGAGCAAGTGGTATAAACCTACATTAGGCCATTGATCAATCGCTCTCAACTGCGTAGTTTAATTTCAAAAAACAAAATGTGGTTTATTTTCTTACGCAGACAATGTACAAAAACATGTAGACCTTCCAGTCGGAGACACATCGGCCGTAGCCTTGTTTCTAGTAGCCATAGCCCCCGTATCCGCCGTAACCGCCGTGACCACCGTATCCTCCGTGTCCACCATGACCGTAACCGCCATGTCCGTAGTGGGCACGCTGGTTGTCGAAAAAGTGGGTGATGCCGTGGCTGTACCCACCGTGGCCGTGGCCACCGTATCCTCCGTGTCCACCGTATCCGTGATAGCCAGCGTCAGACACCATGAAAGCAATGGCGAGAAGGATGGCGCTCAATACCTGTCGTAATTGCAAAGAGGCAGTAAGGTTTAGAGGAACAGAACGGAGCTAGTTGGTACGTGTTAAATATAAAAAAGTGCCGCCATATCCACGAAGTGAATGATGAGTGGGCGAAGCTCCGGAGGTAAACCTGGTAAACCATGAATCCTCCGTGCACTTTGCCCATTCTATTTTGTTACAGCGCTCTTCTAGCGTACGTCGCCGCAGTAAATCGAACGATTGCCTTCCACCAATGACACGCGCCATATGCGACATCATTCCTATTTTATAACATCTCGCATCTTTCACCATCAACTACAAGTACGTCCGTCTAGTTTATAACATCTTGCATCTTTTCGTCGATGGATGGATGGATGGATGGATGCTATGAGCGTCCCCTTTATAACGGGGTGGTGACAGGTATGCCACCAGGCTCGACAAAAAAAAAACCCTTTTTTTCTTTTTTTTTTTATGTTGGCCTAATGCCTCTACTTCGATAAATTCTATCTTAATGGAAAAAAGGTAAATTTTCAGCTTAAGTTCTCTGCCATTTACGGCACACTGTCCATATTTTATTTTTCCAATATTTATTTTTGTCCTTTCTCTCTAATTTTCTGCCACCAATACTCTAACCGTCTCTTACTTATTTCAATCGCGGGTGTGTTCAGCTTTCCATTGTTGTCCCTAAAACCCAAGGCTTCCTGTAGGCTCGTGCCCAAACGTACACCTGGGTGGATATCTCCACATTCAATCAGAACATGCTCCGCCGTTTCCTTATCTTTCCCGCAGCATGTGCATTGTTCTTCTTCTTTACTGAATCTTGCTTTATAACTACGCGTTCTAAGGCAACCCGATCTCGCTTCAAACAGTAAAGCGCTTCCCCTTGAATTATCGTAAAATGCCTCCCTCCTTATTTCATTTTTGCCCTTTCGGTAGTTACTCAAAGCCGGTTTTTTCTCCATAGCTGCCATCCAGTAAATCCTCTCCGCCTCCCTGACTTTTCCCTTAACGCTCTTTGTTGACATATGGCTCACAATACCAGCCGTATATTTACTAGTGAGTCTTCTAGTTCTTTTCCTCCACTGTGTGTCCACGCTCTTCCTATACAAATAACGGAACACCTTCTCTGCCCATCTACTCTCCTTCATATTTCTTAGCCTTTCTTCGAACCTTATTTTGCTCTGCGCTTCCCTCGCCTCAAAACCTGCCCACCCCACATCGCCCTTTACAGCCTCGTTTGTCGTCTTCCCGTGAGCACCCAACGCGAGGCGTCCCACAGTCCTTTGATTTACATCCATTCCCGATTGCACCTCTGCCCTCATGCACACCACTGAGTTCCCAAAAGTAAGCCCTGGAACCATTACACCCTTCCACAGACCTCGAAGCACCTCATACCTATTGTATCCCCACAACGCTCTGTGCTTCATTATTGCCGCATTCCTCTTTCCTTTTGCTGCCGAGGCTTTTTCCTGTACCTCCATGTATCTATCACTCTCATTTACCCATACTCCAAGGTACTTGTATTCACTTACCCTCGGTATTTCTTGGCCTTGTATGGACACCGTCTGATCACAGGGATCATTGAATACCACCAATCCACACTTCGTTACACTGAATCCTAGTCCAAGAGCTTCACCTTCCCTTCCGCATATATTCGCCAGCTGCTGTATATCATCTCGACTGTCCGCAAATAAGACAATATCGTCCGCATAAAATAAACCTGGAAGCTTCTGCTCAATCATCATGCCGCCCTGTTTGTGTGACAGATTAAAACCAATGTTGCTACCTTCTAGCGCTTTTTCCATACTCACCATGTACAGCATGAATAACAGCGGGGACAAAGGACATCCCTGTCTCAGACCCCTGCTAACCTCAACGTTCTCTTTGCTACGCATTCCTTCCCACTCTATGCAAACTGTATTTTCTCGGTATATCTCCCTCAAAAGCTGTATACAGTCGTCGCCCATGCCCATTCCTTTCAATATATCCCACAAAATTTCCTGATTAACGTTGTCGTATGCCCCAGTGATGTCTAGAAAAGCCACGTACAAGGGCCTATTCTCTATTTTAGATATTTCTATACACTGAGTGAGAAACAAACAGGTTATCGTCTAACCGCCTGTCGACTCGAAATCCGTTCTGAAGTTCTCCCAAAATATCGTTATGTTCGGCCCATGTTTCTATTTTCATTTTTACTGCTTGCATCGCCAACCTGTATAGTACCGATGTAATGGTTAGTGGTCTATACGAGCGAATCTTGTCCTTTTCTCCCTTGCCTTTATAGATTAGGTTCATTCTACTTTGTCCCCAACTGTCCGGTATTTGTCCGTCCTTTAAGCTTTTTTCTACTGCTTTTAACAATGCTTCTTTAGTGTTATGTCCTAGTTCGTTAATGAGGCTAACGGGAATCCCATCTAAACCCGCGGCAGTGCGCTTTGGAATTTTTCCTTCGGCCTTTTTCCAGTTGAAATTATCAAGTACTAGCTCTTCCTCTGTTGCTTTCTCCGCCACACTTTTACTCACCGGGGAGATCCCCTGGACGCTCTTTTGAAACGAATCGGCTGTTACCTTTTGGATGTAACCTAGCGCTTCGTACCCTTCCAATTGATTTCCTCCTTCATCTAGAATATGTTGTTGCGTTGTGACAGACTTCCTACCTAGCGCCTTTATGTGGCTCCAAAAAATCCTAGGCACGGCCTCCTTTTTTTCGTGTATCTCTGTCATCCAGCGTTCACTTTCACCTTTAATTTTTGCCTCTACCAATTTCTGTACATGGGATTTTTTCTCTAAATATATTTCCCATATTTTTTTCACTTCGTCCTGCGGCCGCTTCTCCTTTTTTGCCTTTCTATGCTCCCGTGATGCTTCGCGTCGCTTCTCGATCGCCTCCCAGATTTCCTTGCTCCACCAAATTTTTGGCTTCCTTTTTCCTTTCCAGCAAACAGTTTTCTTCTCTTTCCCTATCTCCTTCGTCATTAGATGTAACAGCTCACTATACTCCCAGTCCTTGCCTGGTATTTCGCCTACTTCTTCCTCGACTCTTGCGGCTATATTTATTATTTGTTTGTCATTTAAATACGAGCTGCCAGACTTTGATTCCATGCCCATATTTTCAGTTTCGTATCCCATTTGTAATGTTATTCGTTTATGATCACTACCCAAGCTGTTATTGCCTTCCTCGTCTATCCTCATTTCTGTCAGTTTGTGGTAAATTCCTTCAGTCATGAGACAATAATCAATACTTGATTGCTTGTTTCCGACTTCCCATGTGATCTGGCCGTCACATTTAGGCCCCGTGTTGACTATCTCCAGACTATGTTGCTCGCAAAGATCTAGTAATAACTTCCCATTGGTGTCTGAATATCCGTCAAGGTCATGTATGTGGGCATTCATGTCCCCTAGAAGGATGATTTCGGCCCCATTACCAAATTCCTTAATATCCGCACTCATGCAATCCACTATCTCCTGATTCTTTTCTCTGCAGTTATTCCCCGTCCACAAGTAGGCTACCCCTAGCCACGTTTCATTTCCACCTACTGTGCCCAGAACCCAGAGGTGCTCTGAACACGTCTGTTTCACTCTAACCCATTTGGCTCCGCGGTGAATTAGCATTCCTACACCCCCACCTTTCCTTTCCGATATGGTCCTGTTACACCCTTCCCAAACATAATTTTTAATATGTGGTGGCTCTTCCAAGTCTCTAAGGTGTGTTTCTGTAACCGCATACACGCCTATCTGTTCTTTGTTTAACTGCTCCTCAATCTCTAACCATTTTGCCTTCTTTCTGCCACCCTGCATGTTTATGTAACTAATTGCAACACGCGCCTTTTTCCTTTTTCTTTTACCTTTTTTCTGGTTTTTCGCAATTCTACCTGTCAAAGCGTCCTCCTGGTTGTTTTCCCTGTTACGAGCTACCCCGGACTCCGAAGGGCCCGTGAGCCCCCCAAAAAAGCTACTGCGCGTCCCGCCAGTCGCCAGCCCACCTCGTGTCCAAGCCTCTTATCGAAATGAATCTTGTCTCTTTGGAATCCACCCCACCTGTGCACTTCCCTGTTTAAATCCACTACCTCGAAACCCTTCTCTCGACTAATTCGCCATATCTCTTTGTTTGCGTCGACAACCGCTCTTTGCATTGTAATAATACTGATTGTTGGCCTAGTTGGTATTTACTTAATGGCATGATTTGGCCGCAAAAGAGACACACACAAGAAAAGGAACACTCAATGCAACGTCAACCTGCAACGTTGAATGCAACGTCAACCTGCTCTTTGCAGGTTGACGTTGCGTACTGGTACTTCCGGTACTGTGCATACTACAATTTGCACCTGGGAGGACACGGTGCGCATGTCATCCACCCCTTTCGCCAAGGTCGTCGCTAGTCCTGACGATTCTTTTTTCAGGACGTCATTTAACCCTCCCGCAATTACAACGAGGTTACGATTGTTAGCTTTAGCTGCGAGTTGTTCACCCGCTTGACTCATTACTGTCCCCAGCGTTTGTCCTGGGAACGTCCCTATCGCAACTCTCTTGTCGCCTTTCACCCTTTCTTTGATTGCCGCTGCGCATCGGACTAAATTTGAGTCACCGGCGATGATGACCTGTTCAGACATTCCTTCTGAAACCTGCACCTGGCTGCTGACTAGGTGACTAGCGTGAGTCACGGCTGCTGGTTTGCTCCCTCCCTCCCTCAAAACTACTTCCCGGTAGCTGGGCCCTGTGGCCAATGTATCTGCCTTTGTCATGCCTGTTTCCCTCATCTCTCCCGCACGGGGGGTCGTCGCCATAATGCTTCCGCCGTCACCTGCGTCTTCGTTCCCCTTCACGACCTTCGATAGGCCCTTCTCGGCTGCCCGGAGCCTTTCCTTCATGGCTGACGTTTTCTCTCGCTCCTTCGCCAATGCATTCTCCAGCTCTGCGATTTTCTCCATGAGCCCACTCTGGACCGCCATCATATTTTTCATTTTCTCCTCGAACTCGCACTGTCTACACTTGGCGTCATCTTCTGCTTTCTCTTCCGCACTAATTTCCACCTTCCACCCTACCCCGCACTCTGAACACTTTACGGTCTTTTTGACCATGGCTAGCTCATCAGCTACAAGTACCGCCATCTAGTGAACACTGCAATAACTAAACGAGAGGTGGCTACATACAGGGGACGGTACCACCATCTAGTGCACAATGCAAAAACTAAACGAGAGAGGCTACATACAGGGGACGCACAGCCCACGCCTTAAGGAGCTTCGCCCCTAAAAGTTACACCATCTCGTGGAAGCTTACCATGGGGTGAAACGGAGCATCGCGGTTGTGCAGCGCGAGAAGTACTTTTTTTTTTCAATCAATAAACTCGCCGCTAGGAGACGCGCCGCCTGCGTCGGCTTCGGGTGACGCTGCGGGGAAGAATGCCCAGAGGAGAAGGGGAAGCGAGCGTAAGTTCGCAAATGCTCCCTGCGTCGGCGTTGCAAGGCGAGAGAGAGGAGAGCATAGGAGAGGAGAGGGAGAGGAGGGGACGCGCATGGAGAAAGAGGAGCCAACGCAAGCAAATTATATAATTCTATATGATATGATATACCCTATATTTGATTACGAAGTACTAGCATTCAGGCAAATGTAATTAGATTTATCATAATCGATTACAGGAGATCAATTACATTTTTCAATCAAGTTGTAACCAGTCTACTAGGGAAGTTCTCGTCCTGAAAAATATGCGACCGCTCTGTGGGTACCTTCCTTTTTTTTCAGACAGCGAGTCCCGGAAAAGCGTATGTTTTCCTCTTTTCCTTTGCCTTACCTTAGCGCCGCCTGTAATAGTGAAGTGAAGCGCGATACTTCATTCAGGACATGGACACTATCGCATAGATGTTGTACATAACTACGAGCTGATGTGCTAGAAGTTCCTACGTTACAATAGCGCCCTTATCTTCAACGTGTGCATCGAGAGACTGTTCAGTGCAGCAGCCGAGCTCTCAATGAGGTAACGTCGAAAAATGAACGACGACTACTTTTAAAAATCCCTCGTCTTGAAACTTAACAACATATAACTCTATATCGTAGAAGCCACAGTAAGCCTCTCAGCCTTCAAGGCAACCCTGCAGCCTTTTTTCTACCATGCAAACTGCTGTGATTAGTTGTCGTTTGATAAAAATAGCGTTATTGTGTTGCAGCAATAGAATTTCGAAGGAACGTAAGGCAAATGTGGTCGACTGCGTTTCAGTAAATTGCTCAAATATATTTGCAAAGCTCTGATTGACCACTGCAATCCAGTACATTTTAAAGGAATTGTAATCGGTTACTTATTTTTTCTAACGTGTAAAAATTTTAAACTGGGACATTTTCATAACTTGTTATTACGGTTTCGCAGAACGCTCCTGAGCGCAATATCTCACGCGCTGCATGTTTTCACTGCAAGCTTTGAAAACAACAAAACAGTTGAAGACTCCTTCATTGCTTCATGAATGCCGGTGGAGAAAAGGTTTATTTTCTGCAAAAAAGTGTTTAACGATTTGGAGAACATGGTACTCTACTATGGGAGAGCATAAGGCCGTCCCGACACGTACATTACTACCAGTGAATGAATAGCCCCGCAAGGCTAGGATTGCGAGGACCAGGTGTTTAGAAAAAAGTGGTTAACGATTTAGAGTACTAGGTACTCTACTATTGAGGCCGTCGCATTAATGACGGTCTTGTACGTCAACGATTACCTTTCAACGATCGGTGTAGGGCGGAAGCTTCTCTTTTACGCACTCAATGGATCAGGTAATTTTCCTCAAAGAATTCATAAGCGCTGGATATTTCAAAACATTGTTTAAAAATATTTGTTCACGTATACCTGTCAAACACCCAGCCGTGAAGCTTGCGGTCAATAGACGGACTTGTTCCAAGCTTTTTAACTAATGAAAAATGATAAGTGTAGCTGTAGATGGAAGCACTCCCTTTTCCGTAGCTTTGACACTATATAGAAACCGTTTTCTGTTCTTCTAAACTCAGCATTTGAAGCACAACAAATTTTAATACATATCACGGCGCGAATTCACGAAGCTTTTCCGATGCGATCATTATAAGAACCTTCGTACCTTTATGTGTCACAGAATGAAATCATTTCACTTAAAACAAAAGGGTGATCTGAAACGAAAACGTCACCGGATCGCAACCAACCGAGTAAGCCGAAGAGATGGTGTGAAACGTAAACAAGTTTACGCCAGAGACTCGCTGGAAAACATTCTCACCTCCAACAGAGTTTTTAGCTCGGCGCTCCATTGTTTCGACGAGAATGCTTCATCAACAAACACCGGAACACTCGGCGAGGAACATTCGCCGTTAAACTGAATAAACACACGCGGCTCAACGAAGCGCTGTACGCCCAGACGTGAAGACCCAGCCTTCCGGCCCACCACTCCATAATCCTTTCGCTCTTCGCCGCGCAAGGAGGTTTGGGTATTGGGAAGTTTTTTTCTTCGGCGGCTCGTGTTTGTTCCAGGCAAACCGGGCAGCCGGGTACATCTTAAGGTGAAGAAGGGAGTCCCGGGGGAGCGCGCAAAGGAGGCTGAAGAGGTGGGAGGGGAGACCCGTAATGGAGTCTATCGTCGCGTCACCTCTTCCGAGATGCTCAGACCGAAGGAAACCACTTTAGCCTCGACTTTCCCCGGCTATTTGAAACAAGAAAATCGAACTCCTCTCTAAGCGGGAATTGCGAGACGCTTGGGGAACTTAGTGAAGGTGAGTGGGGCGTCTGAGATTCCTCTGGGGAACAAAAAAAGAAGCTCAAACACTCTAAAGCGCGTGGATGGATGTCGAAAACAAGAGACGAAGAGCGTCAAGTGGAAGTTTCAACCAGCACCAGCAGTTCACGCCATTGAAGAAAAGATGCATTGTACCACCTCTTCGAAGTCTGAGTCTCAAAGTATCAGAACCAGTTATTCTTTCTTTTTGCGCCTCTACTCTGGGCTACAGTCACAGGGATGTTTTCCTTGCCTTTGGGGAATTCGTGAGTAAGTCTGAAGTATCTAGCTGAATTCACCATCATAATAAATGTACTTAAACTCGTTATATTAGTTCATTTTATCTTACACGAGTATAGACATACAGAAGAAAATACTGAAGAATTCGCCTACGGCTCATAGCTCCTGCATCGGGTATGAGCCGTGAGATGAGGAGTAGAAGAAGAAAAAGAAATGCTCGAACGAAAGGTAGTTGCCTTTCGTTTCCACAAACAAAAATTTTACGCCAGGTATTGTTATCTTGGAAGTTGATTACGACGGAGTGTCGGGCAACAGCACATTCGAGACAATTAGACGTCACCCCTTTGTCACAGGGGCCAATGGCATTTCGCCTATGCTGTAAAATACGGCTGTCGTAGCTCGTACGCGATCCAGTGAATTTTCTCAGTACCACAGCACCATAGTCGTTCCGCTGAATTGGCAGTTAGCCTCGGCGAGTGAACGATTTCGTTGGGTATATCACAGGCACACACACGCTTTTGGGAAGAGCCAACAGGATGACAAAGGCGCGTTACATTCGTCAGCTCAGGTTCATAGCTATGAGTACAAAACACAGTAGGCGAGCGATGTCGAATTCTACCCGTTCGCGTTTAAGGTGACAGTTGATCGCTGTCGAACCCTCGACCTCACTGGAGAAAGTCAAAGCCGCTAAGCCACGGCCGTCATGATTCCAAGTCATGACAAAATACCGTCGCCCGTGGCCAAACTCTGCATGTGCTATTGGTTATGACAGAGTCATGACCGTTATGTGCATGGTCATTCCTGTTTTACTTCATACGGGGCACGTGTACAACTCCAAAGAAGCATCAACTTTGATGAAAACCGGTAAGTTCTAGCTCAATAACATAGTACAGAAGTAATAAACTGGTGTTTCAGAGGTAAACTACCCTGGAATCTCACTGCCAATATATGTCATTCAGACGCCGTTAATTCAGTCCCCACAGATTTTCACGAAAATTTCCCTAAGGCGTTGACTCCTGTGGGATGCCATTGACCGAAAAAAGAAAACATGACTTGCTGCAGTGCAATCAAATCACCATCACCTGACACGTCGATTAAGGGTAAGAAGGAAAGGCGACGAACTGCCGTGGGCAATTGACTCGAAATAGAAGTGTTAATGCACACCAGAAGAATACTTCAACCTCCGCAAACAGGAAAGAAATCACTCCTGCTTCGAATAGGTGCATCGGTGCGACTACTTATCTGTTACACCTGCCCCAACATTTCGTTTAGTCCAGTTCACAAAACCTCATCTGCTTCGGCTTGACTACGCCCACTGCACGGGAAATGCATGCATCACGTTCCTCAAATAAAGCAGGTCTTGTCCCTGACTTGAGCATGTTATACAAGTCGCCCCGTAAGACAAAAGAACCATAATGCATAGTTTCACACTAAGCACTCGAGTTAAAACTTATGTCATCACCAGAATTTTGCTGGATCTACGATGACAGTGATTTGTTACTTTACCCAACATATCACATGGAGGCTTATAGGTGGCCGTGTGGCAAGTGCACTTACAAAAAGCTTCATGGTAAATCCTGTCGTCGTTTCAGTGGCGTTGCTGTCCGGTAGTCTGCTGCCGTTGTTAGAGCAGTCTCAGCTTTATATACTGCTGGTGGACCATTAACAGGGAATAGGATCAGTCAGCCGACGATTCACTGTCGCGTGGACAAGGGAGGTGTGGTTTTTTTTTTTTCGCCTTTTGTGTACGACTACAAGCGTTTTGTTGCGGTCCACCAAGTACAGCTGACCTACAGTGCAAAGCACACCGACAAAAAGAAGAGACTAAATGCACCGTTCTGCTTGGAAGAATGAAAAAAAAAGTAAACACTTATTTCTTTTTTTTTTTCAAGCATGATTTTCTTCGCACACATTCTTCCTATCGACACTGCTGAAATCGATACAATGTTGTTTTTAACAACTTGGTTCTACGTTTATACAGGCTCCTCACTTGGCCGATGCCCATACATATTATAAGCATGAGTCTGAACGCATATCTATAGAGATGACTTAAAAAAAAATAAATTATCGTTTCGGCTCGCCCCCAATGAGCCATGTTCTCAAAACAGTCTATTCGCAAAATATTCACAGGATAACTATAAAACTACACCAGAATTTGCGATCAGTAAATCTTTTTGACCTTTCTCTTCGCAGCCGCCTTTTTTAGGCCGTTGGTAACGAGGAGTGCCTTTTCCGCTTGCCTGGCATTTTCTTCGTAGTTATTGTGCTGCTTTGCTCTGCAAGATTTAGTACCATTAAAAGCGAAGTATAGCCACTCTTAATACACTTTTACTGTGTTATAGCGTCCGTGTGCATTCGGTCTGTGTGGGAAACAAAGAGATATGCTTTCCATTTCAAAAGTGGAGGTGATTTGGACGTGTAACTTCGTCACACTCTAGAAACAACATATCGCGGAACAAGAACACTGGGCAAGTTGAACAAAAGTGAAGTACTTCTCCTGTATTTCAGCTTGTAACGTGTTTGTTTGTGCGTGCTCTTATTAAGTACTTCTCTGTGTCTGGGGTCGACAACAAATACCTTATTTAAAGCAAGTAAGTCAACACTTAAAGAATGCATTTTATGTAAAAAAAATGGCTCTTTGGGGATCGCCGTTTTTAAGCGTGCACTCTGTTCAGGCATATTTAACAAAAACAGTTAGGTAGTTCAGTAGAACTTGTAGCTGGGCGAGCTGGTTCATAATTATGAAAACCTGGTGTGCGCAAATGCAGACGAATGGCAACAAAAAAGAATAGATAGAGACAAGCGCAATCACTATAAAATAATGGTATTGACGTATCACTAACACAAGTGTTGCCTCTTGCAGCGATATGTGACAGCTACGTGAACTTCAGCCATTGAAAAGTGATGAACATTTTCCCGACCGTCCTAGACGCATTCGAAACCGAACCAAAGTTTTTAATTCTAAGATACCTGCCACATTGTCATAAATGTTTCTTCGTATACATTTTACGCAACGCTGGTACTTTAAAGCTTATGGGACCTGATGTATAAAATCTATTTAAATAATTCCACTACACGGCTGCGGTACTCTGTTGTAGTTCGCATGCTTTCACTCGGCTGTCTGGGTCTTTTGGTGTGCCATTTCAAGCTTTTCTTTTCAAGTTTTTCTTTTAACGTTACAGTATTCCCTAAAATATGGCAAACCATAGGACAAAACAGAAGCGTCAAGAGAAGTCGGGGATTCAACAGAGTCAGCTCGAAAGGCAAAACAAGCAAAAAAATACAAAAAGCTTCAGCTTCCTCAGAAGAAGAATTCGCAGTTGCAAAAAAAAAAAGTTGTAAGCTACAACCCTGGTGAATTTCAGTCATCTTAATGATTCTTTAGTATATGGGCAATCTGTTCAGATCTTCGAAGTCATTTCTTCTCGGGAAATTTTTGGCGTCCTACAGTTACACGAACTGTAGTAACATTCTTTGTATAAATATCCATATTATTGTTTTATGATAACGCACCTTAGCTAGATGTGTGGCGGTCATAGAAGTTCAATGCACTACGCTGTGACCTATTGGCGTTTGAATCGCGTTGATCATTTTGTAGTTATGACTGTTCGTGGGACATGCATATTTTGATACTTCTTTGAATATAATTAGTTTATTGTTAACAATTAGAGCAATTTCAACATTCGAAAAGGTACACTTACCTGAACCCTATAAGCAAAAATTATAAGTATACCTTTTAGACCAAAACTGCAAAATGTATTTTTTAAGGTGGTCTTAACAAAGGGAGTCACTTATTCGTTAGTACATGCTGATCAGTCTTCAAAACTGTGGAACAGGCAACGTAGTGACAGTGCTAAGCTAAATTCTAGAAGGAATACATCTTTTCTCGTAGCAAAAGCAACCCACAATGCACGAAAATTGCTTTCAAACTAAAAAAAAGTTCTCTAATTTTTTTCCTTTCAGTCTGTATTTCACGGACGTATTTTCGTGGCGGAAGTGTGCAAGTAACGACTTAGTGGACCCAGGTATGAAACACTCTTTCATTAAAAACTCAAACAAATCATTTTAATCTCTTACAATCATCGGTCGGCACAAATTAAGTGGAATCAACCTAGGGTGCAGGCAGAAATTTTTTGCGGAGCAGAAGTGGGCACCCCCTCGAAGTGGTCATTTTTTCCTCTGTATGCCATGGCGAAAATTTGAGGGAGGGGGGCGCACAAGCCCTGTCTGGCATCCTTTGGCTACTGCATAGAACTCAGACTCACTCAAGATATATATCTCGCGCTTTGGACTCACTCAGACACAACAAAATTTTCTTGGGCCAAACACAGATTCACCGTCAAGCAAATTTTCTTCAAACGGGCTCACTCAGACTCTAACTCACCACAGTCTTATTCAGCCGGACCCACTCTGACTCATGGCTTGATTCCAGTTTAAGTGAGCCCGAGTAAGTCGACTCACGAGTGAGTTTTCCGACGCATGCCTACAGTCGGTCGATTTCTGCTCAATCCAGTGTCCTGATAACAGCGCCAAGTAGAGTAGTGGGAATTCTTAACCTTGTACAGCAGTGGAAATTCTTAGAAAATGACGACGCATATTACCAGAACAGTAAAAAGTTGTGATGTATCATGCCCTATTTACTCCCCAGTTACAGTATTGTCATTTACTTTGGGGATCTGGGACAAAAAAAATCATCACATAACTCGATCATATCACAAAAAAAAACGCGATGCGTGCCATCTCAAATATTTCCTACAATGCGCATACATCTGATTCTTTCACAAGATTGAATATCTTAAAAATTGAATTTCTCTATGAACACTGTCTCTTAACAACATTGAGATGAGAACTAATCCGTGAAAGCCGTCATATACATACATTTGCCAACTGAACTGTAAATCCTTCCACACGTTCAACGAGACACACTGCTAACTGGTGCACTCCAAGGCCTCGTACAAACTATGGGTCACAGCTACTAAAATTTGCCTACCCACTGTACTAAATAAGTTCAAATTAAAAAAGCGATACCCTACGTGCAATCCCTAAAAGTTCTATTTTAAGTATAGTTTCATTGAATATCTAGCTTTCCAATAAAAATGTTTCTTGAGTGTTTAAAGCGGTTTTTGCAGGGTGTTATGCCAGCGAGTCCTCGTCAAACGTCCGTGCCTCTGAAAAAGGCAATCTGGGTCAAGGCCAGCCCGCAGTCCGCCTGGCGCGATCAACTTGACGGAGTGAACACGCGCGGCGCCTCCCTGGCCCGCGTGCACTGACTCAGCTGCGCACGTGACAGCGAGCCGGCGTCCGCGTGTCTGGTGGTCTGACGCATGGCGCGGCGACCCCATTGGGGGAAATCTGCCCTGACGACCAGCGGCGCTTCTGATTGGACATTTTGGTTGGACCCGGTGTAAATAAAAGAAGCCCTGCGGCGCGTCGCGATCGGCGGTCCTATGAGAGAGGAGGCCCCGTGTCGGAGAGCCGACATGTGTGTGAGTCAGCGGTCTTAGGCGAAAGGCTGACCTATGTGTTAGAGAGGAGAGCTCGGCTCTTCGAGTCTCTGTCGGCCCCAGTGCCGAAATTGTAACGCCTCTGTATATATGCTGTACATAAACCTTGTTTAACTCACCGTCGTCTCGTCCGCTCGTCTTATCAGCTCTGCGCAGAAGCAGTCGCGAGCTGATAAACATACGCTACGCAACAAGGGCGAGTTGAAAAGTTTGCCTTAAGTAAACCTCTCTTTGTACCACACGTTGCTGCCATTGTGTCGAGGTGGCAGGGATTTTCAAGCTGCACATATTGCAGATTTTACCGTGCTATCCTCACCAAGTATGATACGTTTCCTCTGTCCTATTCAACCTTTGTTCAAACTGTATATATTATTATGTATCGATTAGGGTGAAAATCCCCCCTAATAGGGTGAAAATCCCCCCCGCTACGCAACAGTGGTGGCAGCGGTGGGATCGGCCGGCGACAGCGACATCGATGCGGTGAGTGCCTGATGTTTTCCCCTCAGTTCACCAGACTACTCTAGCTCAGGTTGTAGTAGTTTAGAGAAGGGCTGTGTGAAGCATTAGAGTGAGCTTTGATCGTTTCAAGCAAAGTCGAAGTGCTTTGAAACCAAAGTTAATGCGGAGGGGGTAAACACGGGAGAGTGAAAAGTTGCTTGCGCGTCTTGCTAGTTGACTTATAGTGGGTACGGCAAGTAGATTCTTAACAGGGGCAAACAGCGAGAGGCTAGTGTGAACGATGGAGAACCTTAAAGTGAAGGAACTCATCGAAATTTGTGAGGAACTCGGCATTACTTTGGGCCGTGCGAAACGAAAGCAAGCGATCCTTGAGATCATGAAGGATGAGGGAGTGTCGGCGGAGGAAGTCGATGAGGCCTGGGCGGATATCAAAGCACGCCGCGAGGAGGCTGAAAGGCGAGAAGTAGAAGCTCGCGAACGTGAAGAAGCTGAAAGGCGCGAAGCTCGCGAACGTGAAGAAGTTGAAAGGCGCGAACGTCGTGAGCGCGAGGAGGCCGAGAGACAAGAGCGCCTAGAGTTGAAACGACTAGAATTGGCAATCCTACAGTGTTCGCAGGCGCCTAGCGTAGCTTCTCCGACGATTCAGGTCAGCGGTTTTAGAATTCGGGACCAACTGCCACCGTTCGTAGTAGGCGAGGACATGGCGAAGTATCTCGTCAAGTTTGAACACGTCTGTGAGCGAAACGCTTTGGAGCGGCCTCTTTGGGCGCGGAACCTGCTAGCTCTTCTTCCCGGCGAAGTGTCCGACGCGATAACTTGCTTGTCGAGGGAAGCGTTTGAGAGCTATGACGAGGTTAAGGAAGTGCTCTTGAGACGTTATAAGTTGTCACCCGAGGCTTTCAGGCAAAGGTTCCGGTATGCTAGAAAGGGGAATGAGTCACACGTTGACTTCGCGTTTCGTCTTAAAGCCGATTTGATTGAATGGCTCAAGGGCGAAGGTGTTTATGACGACCGCGATAAAGTGGTGGAATGCGTTGCACTGGAGCAATTCTACCGCTGCATCGAGGAGGATGTCAAACTTTGGCTGCAGGACAAACTTGGTGAAGTACAGCTAAACAAGGCAGCAGAGTTAGCTGAGGAGTATTATACTCGCCGAAAGTTGCATAGCAGGGCAGTGCGCGTTGAAAAGGATGAAAGAAAAGAGGGCTTTTCAAAGAAACCTGATCAACGGAAACCCGCTCCGCACCGTAATTTCAAAAAGGACCCGTCTCTTACGAAGGACAGTGTAGGGGAAGGGCAAACAGAAGCGGAGAAATCGAGTGAGGTTTCTACCACACAGGCATTTGAATCGGAAAACAAACGGAAGCCGCTAATCTGCTACAACTGCAAAAAGGAAGGGCACATCGCGAGAAACTGTCAGGAAAAATTTGCCTTCGCAACAATTCGAGAATCAGAAAAAAACATGCGGTTGTTGGAGCCGTATCTCCAAGAAATTAGGGTCAATGAGAAAACGTGCCGAGCACTTAGAGACTCAGCGGCAACCATGGACGTTGTCCATCCTTCATTGGTGTCTCCGGATGACTTCACAGGAGAATGCGCGTGGATCAGGCAAGTCGCCGAGGTGCAGAGTGTTCGCTTACCAATCGCCACGGTTGTCATTGAAGGCCCGTTCGGTAAGCTTCGCACCGAAGCAGCTGTGTCTGCCGCGCTAAATGATCGTTTTCCATATCTTTTCTCCAACAACTCAGAGCAGCTTCTCAAAGAGCAGGGCAAATCGTTCTTCCCCAACTTAGCGGGCATGGCCCTCAGCCGATCGCAAGCGCGAAAGCTTTCGCAGGAGCTTGATCTGGTTCAATGCGGTGAACGCTCAAGTGACCTTGTCGGCGGGTCGACGGAACCTCAGAGAGGAAATTTTCTGCGTGAGTCATGTGAGCAGTCACGCGAGCGGCCCGTCGCGGAAGCGGCCGGCGCGGTATGCGTTGGGGGAGACGACATGGCGCCATTGAATCAGAGCGAGGGGGCTGCAACGCTCTCGCCTGTAGCGGAAAGTTGGAGCGAGCTGCCGAGAGTTGATCGAGAGACGCTCATTCGAGAGCAGCGTGAGGACCTCTCGATTGAAGCGCTAGTGGAAAGCCAGGTTGAAACGCTAGTGGAAAGCCAGATTGAAGCGCTAGTGGAAAGCCAGGTTGAAACGCTAGTGGAAAGCCATATTGAAGCGCTAGTGGAAAGCCAGAAAAACGCGGCAAAAGTGCTGTCGAAGGAGCACTACGAGGAATCGGTGAAGAAGAGTGCTTTTGAAGTTGATAATCAGGTAACGCTGCTGCAGCCGTCCAAGAGGAACAGGCTTGAGGTTGATTGGGAAGGGCCCGCAAAAGTAGTATCGAAGCTTTCTGATACCAATTGTGAAGAGAAATTAGGAAGGCGGCCGAACAAAATTTATCACAGTAACTTGAAAGCAGTCGTAAATTTACTCTTAAATGCTTCAGAGGAAGAGGAAGCAGAAATTTTTAGTTCTAGTGAGGTAATCGAAAGGAGATTGAAAGTAATCTGGGAACAGCTGAACCTAGAGCCTAGCTTAAGTGACGGAGGACCTGAGAAAGCGGACCTGAGAAAGATTGGTTCCGAGTTTGAAGACGTGTTTTCGGACCGCCCCGGAAACACGAGGGTGATCGAACACGATATCGAGCTCAGCGGTGAGGAGTCAATCCGTAGCAAGCCGTATCGTTGTTCCCCTGTGCAACGTCGAAAGTGTGGGCCGCTCTTGGTGCCGCATAGGTATCGTCGCCTAAAAGTGGCCGGTTACTGAAGTGGAGCATGTTGCTCCACAGCGCAACTTTGACGTTCGCTATCAAAAAAAAAGGAAAGGTAAACGCTAATGCAGGTGCATTGAGCAGTGCGTTCCAGCTAGTACCTTCTCAGCCTTTCGGTTTCTGGCTGGCGATTCGGGGCAAAATTTTGGACCTCATCACGACCTGGGCTGAGCGCTCTCGTTCAGAGTGATCTCAAGGGGCCAACCTTATGTGGTATTCTAATCCGTTACGTGGTTGTACGTGGGAAAAAAATTGAGTTGTCATTTTAAGGGTCTTTTGTCCCACATGTGCCTCTTGATGTAGAGGGAACAAAATTCCGATAAACACGTAGATAGGTATATGTTGTACTATACTTTGTCTGGTGTTCTGTCGGGTGACCGAGGGCACTTGCGTGTGTCGTGTGTTGTCTGTTGTCGATCTGTTCTTGGCAAGTTGCAGAACCATCGACAAGTGCTGAAACCGAAGATGGTCAGAAGAGACGAGCGAAGTTGGCCGGCAAGTTGTGGCGACAAGCCAGTGGAGCTGGGATCCGTCGTCAAAAATGGGAGGTGTTCCCGGAACAGTCTGGAGCTGTATTCTCCCCATGGCCCTGGAGGCGAACCTGGAGGGACCTGGCGAACGAGCGCACCTGACATCCGAGCCCCGTGGAAGCAGCTCGTCTTTCCGGTGCATTGTCTGGCGGCGGGGGTGCTGTTATGCCAGCGAGTCCTCGTCAAACGTCCGTGCCTCTGAAAAAGGCAATCTGGGTCAAGGCCAGCCCGCAGTCCGCCTGGCGCGATCAACTCGACGGAGTGAACACGCGCGGCGCCTCCCTGGCCCGCGTGCACTGACTCAGCTGCGCACGTGACAGCGAGCCGGCGTCCGCGTGTCTCGTGGTCTGACGCATGGCGCGGCGACCCCATTGGGGGAAATCTGCCCTGACGACCAGCGGCGCTTCTGATTGGACATTTTGGTTGGACCCGGTGTAAATAAAAGAAGCCCTGCGGCGCGTCGCGATCGGCGGTCCTATGAGAGAGGAGGCCCCGTGTCGGAGAGCCGACATGTGTGTGAGTCAGCGGTCTTAGGCGAAAGGCTGACCTATGTGTTAGAGAGGAGAGCTCGGCTCTTCGAGTCTCTGTCGGCCCCAGTGCCGAAATTGTAACGCCTCTGTATATATGCTGTACATAAACCTTGTTTAACTCACCGTCGTCTCGTCCGCTCGTCTTATCAGCTCTGCGCAGAAGCAGTCGCGAGCTGATAAACATACGCTACGCAACAAGGGCGAGTTGAAAAGTTTGCCTTAAGTAAACCTCTCTTTGTACCACACGTTGCTGCCATTGTGTCGGGGTGGCAGGGATTTTCAAGCTGCACATATTGCAGATTTTACCGTGCTATCCTCACCAAGTATGATACGTTTCCTCTGTCCTATTCAACCTTTGTTCAAACTGTATATATTATTATGTATCGATTAGGGTGAAAATAAACGAAATCTCAAAATTTAAAAATCTCCAAGTTTGTTAACAACGCCGCAGGGAAATTGAGTGATTGCACCGTAGTTACTGTTCTGTAAATTTTCAAGGAGCTCTTCACAACAGACCACTGTTAAGCTTGGAAGTCACGCCAGACAGGTTCACGATATAAAGAATTTGCTATGAATTTATCTTGCACACAAAACATGCACGGCCACGCACAAAGTTCTGTATCGTGCATTTAAAGGTTATAGACTTCTAATACTAACTTATAATATCGGTGGCGTATAAAGTGTTTCACGTTGTTGTTTGCGCTTAGCCAAACGTCTTAGCGACGGCATCCCAGCGCAGCATTTTGATATAGAAAACGCATTTTGTTCCAGCATATGCCATGTAAAGTTCAATTTGATTACATTCAGTGCCTCATTACAGATGGGCAGCCTAAGGCACTTCGAGACCCTTAAACACCGTCATCACTTCAAAATGCCTTCATGTAGGTATTCTTGCTTTCAACGTTTTACCGTGTAATCTACGTACTCAACTGTTGAACCGTGTATGTAAAGGTGACATTGTTTCGAATATTTAGTTATCCATATAGAAGTCACCAATTCCTCTCGAGTCATTTATAAAACCCAGCCTCGCATCGTCGATACACAAATCAGTTGTGGCTCATTGCTTGCGATAGCGGCTTTTCTCGAATCAGTAGCAAAGCAAACGGGTATCGCGTGCTCAATCAATCCACGACAGGGACAAAACGTTTGCTACGCAATTACACCAATAAAGCAGTTGAGGCATGTAAACTAAGACCGTTTCTATACGCGTGATGGCCACGTCGAGGCCCCGCGCATGGCCATCAGTCGCCCATCAAGAGACCGACAACCGAACGCCTTGCGGAAGTCGTCGCACGCCATCATAAGCTGGGCGCCCTGTTCGAGCTGAGCCGGACCGAGGCGCGCCGCGTGTGCGCACACCTCCCGCACGTAGAAGAGCTGGTAGAAGAGCCGGCTCTCGCTCATCTTCCACGTCCCCCACATGAAGGCCTCGTGGTACCACGAGTCGCCCTTCTTGAGGGCCCGGCCAACGACGCCCAGTGCCAGCTGCGGGTACAGGACGCCCGTGAGCCGTACCGGGTCCTCGATGCAGAGGCGAGCCAGGGAAGTCACCGGCACGACTTCGGATTGGCCCTCGCTCTCGCCCCGCAGGCAGAGCCGCTGGACGAGACCGTCAACCAGGTGGATGCCCACAAGGTGCGCGTTGAGGAACAGGGCATCCGTGCCACACTCGAGCCGCAGCTCAGAGTACACGGCCGGGGCGAAGACGACGAAGCGAGCGGTGACGCGGACGTTCTTCTCGAAGAGCTCGTCCAGGGGAGACCATGCCTAGGACGATTATTACTTTGTTGATAGCAGTGAGGTAAAAATTACGTTCAGTTCTTATGCGCAGTAACGTAAACTTACAATAACCTAATAAATATTTGCATAGACTGATAACATTTATTTGTCGTTTTTCTTTACTGTATTGGGTGGGTTCTTTGCGAGGTATCGACAGGACATCTTAAACTTCTTTCTTGTATTTGTTTTCTTTCTTCACTGCCACAGCATGCCTACCGTAGACGCTGAAACAACGTGTATGAACTCACCTCGAGCAAACCTCGCGAGTTGTCCAGCACTCTTGCACGGCCTTGGAACTCCCTGAGCGTGAGCGCGCCCGCGGCGTGAGACTCGTGGACCTGTGGCAGGATCCGCGTGTAAGGTTCGACGACCTCCGGGGGCAGCAGGAGACGCAGCCCGGACACGACCCGGACGAGCGACGTGAGGATGTCGCTGCCGGCGAACATGTCCCCGAACTCGGCCAGAAGTGCAGCCAGTACGACCTGGTATACTGTCCTGCTCGGTGCCGCGGCAGGTGCGAAATAGAAAATATCGCGTCAGGTAAACATAAGTGGCGAAAGTTATGGACAGTTGGGCTAATCGGCGCTTATTGGCTTTGGATGCGGTACACAGTTCGAGAACTGAAGAAGACACCCTCTTGTGCCACATGCACCCAAAGTGAGAGGTGTATACAACTGGGGTGCACTGTTTCACTTGGGTATGAGTTTTACGTGTGTTTATAGGCTTTTTCTGGGTCTGTTTTGTGTGAATATGCAACATTTTGTATATTTTGTTACTTCCTTGTGACTATTATTTTGTCTTCCTTGAAAGTTCTATGTTCTTTCTACTGCTTGCTGCTCCAAATGCGCTGCAGCTGACTTTTGGCGTCTGGGTGTTTGACCTCAGTTTCTTTATTCTGTATATCTGTCCACCTCGGTCTATCAGTGACAAGAGTGCTCGTCTACTAAGCCAAAGGTCGTGGGTTTGATTCCGGCCGCGGCGATCGCGTTTTTATGGAAGCGAAATGTTAGAAGCCTGTGTATTAGGCGATGTCAGTGCACCTTAATAAAGGCCGGATGGTTCCAATTTCCGGAGCCCTCCACTACGGCATCTCTTATAATATTATCATGGTTTCGGGACGTTGAATTTACATAATATTCTCATCCTTATATCTGTGTCCAACTCACGACGCTAGCGTTTATCTGCCGCTTAGCTGGCTCAGGCGGACGAATAAAGGCCTCACCGCACGTGCCATCAGCGTCAAATGAAACTCCAACAACGTCCAGCCTTCGTGGTGGTAATAGCGCTGCCGCCTCTACTTATCACCACGGACAGGAATGCTTATATTGGCTGCCGAACAGGATGACCGCGCCTGTCAACGCGGATAACTGGACGGCAGCGCTACATTATCGTGAAGTCTAGCCACTGTTCGGTATTCGCTTGAACGCTGATAGTACATGCGAGGGGTACCTCAGATGCACGCCCCTCAGTCGACTTGAAGGGCCGCCTTCGAGTCGACAGATGCATCGTGGACCCTTCGAGAACTTTACACGAGCACGTTAAGGAGCTTGTTTCGGAGAAATCCAAGTGTTGGTGTCTCCGTCGGTGAAGGCATTGTCCGTTGTGAGCGAAAAATCATCTTCTTCTTCATGCCCGAAAAAATCGAGAAAGGTGAAAAAATTAATAAAAATTTCTGGGTTCGACTGTGAACTGAATCCATTTCTTTTGCGTGGCAAATAGGTGTTCTACCACACCTCCATGCGTCTCCCTGTAATTATGCGTCTCCCTGTACTTAAAATAACTCCCTGTACTTCGAAATGCATGTGAAACTAGCTTTCATGCTTTACTAACACACATGCCCTGCATAGGTGTTTCCCAACACAACATTTACTATCGTAGCAATAATGCGTGGAAGCGTAAATTGCCACCTGGCGTCATGTTATCGTCATAGTGACTTCGTGGTTTTTTTAAATCCGGCCACCCCTTACAAAAGACCAAGACGTCACTGCACGTATGCCATCAAGACCACTTAGTGAGTGCATAGCAAGTTCGAAGACATTTCAGGTGCATAGTGGCTGGTGGTTTTAAAAAATGCTACCCATTACACAGAATGCAGTCATATGCGAAGAGTTCACTGAAACAAACCACTTTTAACATTATCGATTAAACTGTAGTAATACACAATTTAAACTTCTCTAGTAACATCATAGAATAAAAAGTATGCACTAAGTGGTTGAGGTACGGGTTAGGGCTAAATATTACTTACACGTTCTACTATTAAAGGCAAGGATTACAAACCCCTGAACTGAAAACATAGAAGGTCAAGCTCGTCTTCGAGGACCTGGAAGACCAGCGACAACTCGTCGCCAGGGTCAAGAGGGCAGTTGAAGCCCTAGTCCAGGAACCCTCCATCCTTAGGGTGATACGGGGCCTCGCTCAGAACACTTTCTAAATAAACGTTTATTTCTCTCTCTCTCTCTCTTTCTCTCTCTCTCTCTTATGAGCGATACCGAGGCTCCTCTTTCTTTAAAATTCTGTCGTGGTTGAAAGCGGTTCAAGCAATTTTGTCGGGTGAAACCTCATTTTTTGCTTGCTTTGGTAAAAGACGAGGTCAGTTCGTTTGCCCCAATTTAACTTGATGTTTTGCAAGTCTTAGTTTAGGAAGGGACAGTGAGACATCTAAATGCACCGTCTGCACGCCTCAACAAGGACGCCAACTGTTCACTTCAAGACAACGAAGAGGCGCTGCTCGGTGCTCTCGGCGGGATCGCGGAGGGAACTTACGGTGTCATCCATTGGCAGATTCGGAGCACTTCCGGTAGAATACTTTCTTCTGCTTCATGCGGAGCAAGTCTATTCCATTGACGGATTGAGAGCGCTCCCTGTACGCTCCTTTGGCTGATCCGGAGCAGTTTCATCGTGAGATCCACTCCATGGAGCAACTTTTTTCTACTCCGCAAAAATTGGCGGATTCGACCGGAAGTCGCAAGCGGACCATGCCTTGAAACGGTGCTAACGTTGAGCGTGCCAACGAACGCTAGTCGCGTCGGTTGCGCCTTGCGTCGGAGCACATGTTTTGCTAGCGTGACGACACTGTGCCCAGCATGCCCACTCAAGCAAGAAGAAAGACGCGCGCATCACGTTCCATTCTGACCTTGTCATTTGCTCCAGAAGGAGCGCGTGTGCTCCGTTGGTAGATCGCCCGCCGCGGTGGTCTAGTAGCTAAGGTACTCGGCTGCTGACCCGCAGGTCGCGGGTTCAAATCCCGGCTGCGGCGGCTGCATTTCCGATGGAGGCGGAAATGTTGTAGGCCCGTGTGCTCAGATTTGGGTGCACGTTAAAGAACCCCAGGTGGTCAAAATTTCCGGAGCCCTCCACTACGGCGTCTCTCATAATCATATGGTGGTTTTGGGACGTTAAACCCCACAAATCAATCAATCAATCAATCCGTTGGTAGATGTTCTTTTGTAGCCCTCCGTCAGAGTGGAGTGCTCCGGTGCAGTGTTCGTGGGTTACTCCGAATCCGCCAATAGATGATGCCATTAAATTCAGCCAGTGCCTCTGGTGGTGGCCGCACCAAAGATTAAGTTTCAAGCACTGCTAGCTTTTTCTGAACGCAGAGCACTATTGTTCTATGTGGGCCTTTCACCGACGTTGACGTTCACTGACCTTGAAGGTCAAACGCCTGTAAACATGCGTTCAACTGAAGTAGCAGTGGTATTCAGGGCGGCTAATGTCTACAGTCAATAGGGCGCAGAGTCAGAGGAAGGGGAAGAAGGAAATAGAGAAGACCACTGATGAATAGAAAGAAAAACAGTCAGCTCCTCGTCCATTCATGAGGGGAGGCCCAAAGTGAAGCGTGGTCGGGAAGTTGCAGGCACTCAACAGAAATCGGTGATCCCGGTCGCCTCCACCACACTACGAGAGCCCGGAGGTTGGGATGCGTTGGGAACAGCATTACGTTCGCGGTTGTCGGAGGGAGTCCCTGTCGTCTGCAGACCAAATGCATTTTTCGCATTCGCACCCGGGGTAGAGCCACCGTTCTAAAAGGGACACCTAATTAAACAACGAATGGGTTTATATTGATAAAATGCACTGTGAAAACTCTAACAGCGCTATGTCACTGTGATACGTTCATTGATACTAAAATATTAAGATCCCAATTCTGCTTTTAAATTTCCCACTGAAATTGTGATGCCTCACGTCAGGCATTTCAGAAAACTGCCTTAGAGCATTTCGGCTCGACTAAATTTTTTGAAGCTTTCAAGGCCCTGGCAGCCTCAGAGAGTGATGTGTTTTATTTGTACTCATTAGGAGAGATGTGTGCCGTAGCACACGCCATCAGAATCTATGAAGTCACGTTGATTGATGCTAAAAGCTAAAGGAGGCGTCGCCACCCGCATTTCTTTCTCTTCTCCCATTTGTCGCTTATCAAAAGTCTTCTCGCAGCAAGTGTGGACTTTTCCGTATTCTGAGAGAGTAACTTACTAATACGAGAACAATTTTCTTTTTATTTAGATGCGAAGCACGCAGCTCTTTGAGTAGCCTGTGTAACGCTGTACCTCCGTACGAAAGCGCCGCGCGCCTTGGGTGTTGGCGCGGTGCCAAGTAGGTCACGCGGCTGGTGCGCGTTGACCACTCTACTCATATGCGCGCTACCGTCACTGTCTTTGCCACTTGCCAGGCGCTCGCTGCGGAGCCCGCAGCTGCCGCCTCGTCCCTTCGCCTTCAACATCTGCTGCGACCAACGCTCCCTACACCACCGACTCGTTTGTTCACGCTCAATAAACCTGACGCGCGCCTAACGTACGCGCTGAAACATGACTGCACGTGTCACAAGACCTACGCAAGCCATCACTTCAAAGAAATCTTCTAGTGCTCCCCGCAGCACCCACGTTAGCGCCGTTCAACTTGTGACGTCACCCATACGCAACGCTCCAGCTTCGCATTTCATCAGGATTCCCTTCGGCGAGATGATCCAAGTTTTCGTGACTCATGGCACGTCGACGGTCTCCTCGCTCAGTTTTAGTGTCCCATTAAAACAAATCGACGCTTCATGAGGTACGAAGCTCGCGACTCCATCGGTGGAGTCACGACCCCTTCTTTTAACCGCGCAAGAAGCGGTCTGAATTCACGCCCATGTTAGACTTTTCAATTCTCTCTACGCCTACAAAAATGTTTTTCACAAGCAATGTTATATTTGAAATAACTGGTAAAAAGCAATACGTTCCAGCCGCGACAAGTTACTTACGTCAATGGAACATTTAACTGTCACAAACAATACGTGACATCTTATTATATAATTTTTGATAGTGGGCAGAGAAACAGCGGTGGTTTTCGATAATAAGCTGCAAGGTAGCGTAGTTATAATGATTGCGATGCCGAAACATTTTGTAACTTCATAGACGTCTTTATGTCCATGAGAGACGTGTGAAGCTTGTTCTTGGGCTTGTCGGGCTTTGGTAGGTTGATGTTTGCTTAGAATTGGCAAAATTTTAAGTTAATATCATGTAAACACGTGGCATATACATGTTAAAATTTATTTGTGTGCTATTCCTTTACCATGTAATGTACACATGTAAGCATATTGTCGTGCAAAATGTTTGGTGTGTCTATTCCTGTTATTTCCGTCACAATATTCTGTTGGATTGTAATTGGGGGTTCTCTGTTCGTGAGAATATTTTTTTCTTAACACTGATTCTCATGGGCAGTTTCCCATAGTTGGTTTCATCCAGGCTGTGGTAGTCACATTTTGATGGAGACGAAATGGTAACAGTCTGTGTGCTGTGCCATCCCAATGCACGATAAAGAACACCAGATGGACCACACTTCCCGAGCCCTGTACTATGGCATGCCCCATTATCACATCAGAATTTTTGGAACGCGAAACCCCACATATTATGATTCAAGCACTGCATTCCCATTAAACAACAAATATACAGGATTCAGTGTTCGAACGGCGCATACTGCAAAGACCAATGGCAGCTGGCATCTTAAGCATCCCCCACAGAACGCTAGACCACTTAGATGCCTCATCAAATGCAAAAATATAACTTTGAAGGTGTCAACGCGCATCATCTTCACGTGATGAGGTGAGCGTATGACGTCGCAGACATTTTAGGCAATATCTAACAGCCAATATTTTCGCATTATCATTACGTTTCTATGACGTCCTACAAGGCGACATCTCATCATGACGTCATGACATGACACCATCGTTCCGGTCAATGGTATGCCGACCCTAGATGTACTGCAGATCTCCACGAAGAGAAAAAAAAGCTAGCAATGACGGCGATTCCGGAGGCCATGCAAAAACCCATAAGGGGCAGGAAACTTTTGGGGTGGAAGAATTAAACCGACTGAAGAGAAAAAATGATGCATTTCGGCTTAGGTGTATGCGTAATGAATGGTGTACATTACTTCAGCGCGTATACCAGTTCAGGGGCACCGCTTGTCGTCCAGCGTCCCATGTCGCATGCTCACGCAGGGGTCAATGCAGGCCTTAAAAAAAGTTGGAGGATGCTTAACCTTTGCTTTCAAGAGTAGGTCCTGATAGCGAAATCAGGCGTCGTGCACATCGCCTTCTTAACTGCTCGCCTGCTTCGGTTTGTGGTGGATGCCTCAAACCGTGCCGTAAGGAAACGACGGACTGCGCGCGTAACATTGGCTGATTGAAAGAAAGTATCATTGGATGCCTATCACAAGCGCAGTTGTTAAGCGCCCACGACGACACCATAAATATTTATCCTCAGAAAATGGACCACTATGTGACCATACTGTAACACGTAAAATCACACAGCTGTTCCCTTTGTTGATGATTCCGCTGCTGATGATAAAAGGTGTCTGAGCGCTTTGTGATAAATGGGCCTTCAAAACACTGACTCGTTGGTCAATTCGCATTTTCTGGGGCCTGGCACAATTCTAAGCTCCTGCCACGCATTGTATTGTCACGTTACAACGTGACTGTAACCTGCTGATAAGGGCACACAAGGACGTCAAACTGATTCGAACAACGGCAGTACGACTATTGTTTTTCTCTGCACGCGCATCTTTGTCCTCTTCTGAACAGCGGCACATACAAGCATGCTAGCATCTGTAGAAATAATAGTTTCAGAACTTGTACTAGTGGCATTACCCCCCTTCCCAAAGGACATCGTCCCGATGTCATAACATTATTGCCAGATGAAAACACACACGATAAGCAGTACACAAGGGGGTGTTCACAATCACTGTAAGTCTACTCAAGGGAGTGTGACGAATAGTCAGCGTTGGTAAAATGGTTTCATCCTCGAAACATGGACGACGTGTGGCTGTTGTAAACGGCGGGATTGACGAGCCATGTCCTCGTCAAGAACCTCGTAGTTCACTTCGCTGAGACGACGGAGTACTCTATAGGGACCAAAATAGCGGCGTAACAACTTTTCCGACCGGCCCCGTTGTCGATTGGGAGTCCACAGCCATACTCGTTCTCCGGGTTGGTAAGAGACATCGCGACGACGAGCGTAGTACCGCAGCGAGTCGATGCATTGTTGCTTATGGATTCGTTCGACTGCAAGCTTACGAGCCGCGTCTGCCAGTCTGATAAATTCGTTCGTCTTGACACTAATCTGGTGTCTGTCTGGTAGAAGCATGGCATCCAGCATTGTAGTGACCTCCCTGCCATGAAGCAACCGGAATGGTGTGAATCCAGTTGTTTCTTGCACAGCGGTGTTGTAAGCGAACGTGACATAAGGGAGGATGTCATCCCAGTTTTTGTGGTCTTGGTCAACGTACATGGATAGCATGTCGGCGATCGTCTTGTTTAGTCGCTCTGTAAGGCCGTTGCTTTGTGGGTGGTATGCAGTAGTTTTTCGATGTACTGTGCCGCTAAGCTGCATGACGTCTTGTATCATCCGGGCGGTAAAAGCTGTGCCACGATCAGTTATGACAACTGCTGGTGCTCCATGTCGGAGGACGATGTTTTTCATAAAAAAGTGGGCAGTCTCAATGGCGGTGCCACGTTGTAATGCCTTCGTTTCGCAGTAGCGCGTCATGTAATCAGTAGCGACTACAATCCAGCGGTTGCCGTCACGAGACTTGGGAAAAGGTCCGAGTAGATCCATGCCTATTTGTTGGAACGGTTGTGTCGGAGGAGCGATGGGCTTCAAAAAGCCGGCTGGGCGCTGATGTGGTGCTTTACGGCGCTGGCACTCGTGACACGTCTTCACGTAATGCTTCACGTCTCGACTGAGCTTAGGCCAGTAGTAGTGTTGGTGAATCCGGGCCAAGGTACGAGTGTATCCCAAGTGGCCTGAGGAAGGCTCATCGTGACAGGCGGACAAGACATCGGCTCGTAACGCTGGCGGGACAACGAGCAGGTACTCAGTCACGTAAGGGTCGAAGTTTCTTTTATAGAGGCTATTTCTGCGGACGCAGAACGATGATGACGAGCGGGCGAATGCTGGTGGTGGATGCGGCGTACGGCCTTCGAGATATTCGATGAATTGTCGAAGCTCGGAATCGTTCTTCTGCTGTTCGGCCAAGTCGGATACACTAACGGCGCAGAGAAAACGGCCGTCGAGATCGTGATCACCTGACACTGTCTTAAGAGGAGCTCGGGAAAGGCAGTCCGCGTCAGTATGCTTCCGGCCAGACTTGTACACGACTGTCAAATCGAACTCCTGAAGGCGTAAGCTCCACCTGGCCAGACGTCCGGAAGGGTCTTTAAGGTTCGCCAACCAGCAGAGCGCATGATGATCGGTAACAACTCTGAACGGGCGACCATACAGGTACGGTCTGAATTTAGCTATTGCCCAGACAACAGCTAGGCACTCCTTTTCAGTTGTTGTGTAATTTGCCTCTACAGATGATAAAATCCGACTCGCATAAGCAATAGGGCGTTCGACACCGCCTTGCCACTGGACAAGGACTGCACCAAGGCCGATGTTACTGGCGTCTGTGTGTAGTTCAGTGTCGGCATATTCGTCGTAGTGTCCGAGTAAGGGCTCAGATTGGAGACGCTGCTGGAACTCGGAGAAAGCGCGTGTTTGCTCAAGGCCCCACACGAAGGGAACGTCGTCTTTTGTCAGACGAGTGAGGGGTTCGGCAATGTTTGCGAAATTTTGCACAAAGCGTCTGTAGTATGCGCAGAGGCCTAAAAATCGACGCACATCACGTTTGTTGGTAGGTGGTGGAAAATCTGCGACAGCCAATGTTTTGTCTGGGTCCGGCCGAATACCATCAGGGCTAACAAGGTGACCGAGGAACTTTAATTCGTTGTAACCAAAATGACATTTTTCGGGTTTCAGTGATAGGCCGGCCGTGCGAATTGCAGCAAACACAGATCTAAGTCGCTGCAAATGCTGCTCAAACGTTTGGGAGAAGACAACGACGTCGTCTAAGTAAACAAGGCATGCTTCCCACTTGAGACCGGAGAGCACTGTATCCATCATCCTCTGGAATGTCGCAGGGGCAGAACACAGACCGAAGGGCAGCACCTTGAATTCGTACAGACCATCAGGCGTTATGAATGCTGTTTTCTCTCGGTCGCGTTCATCAACTTCAATCTGCCAGTAGCCACTGCGTAAATCCATAGAGGAGAAGTATCGGGCGTGTCGGAGGCGGTCTAGTGAGTCGTCGATGCGCGGAAGCGGATAAACGTCTTTCTTTGTGACTTTGTTGAGTTTGCGGTAATCGACGCAAAATCGGAGAGTGCCGTCCTTCTTTTTTACCAGTACGACGGGGGACGACCATGGACTGTTCGAGGGTTGGATTACGCCATCTTCGAGCATCTGCTTCACTTGAGAACGTATAGCCTCTTGTTCCTTTTGTGATACTCGGTAGGCGTGTTGACGTATGGGTCGCTCAGAATGGTCAGTGACAATGCGGTGCTTTACGGTTGGCGTTTGTTTTATCTTGGATGTAGACGCGAAACAGTCGCTAAACATGCGGAGGATACAGCGGATTTGCTCTTTCTGTGCACATGACAGCTTCGGATTGACATCGACTGCATCGGTTACCGCGGTGTCAGTTTCAACGGCTGCAGAAATTGGGGCTATCGTCGTACACGCTTCATCGTCAATGGATTCGAAATGAGCGATAGTTGTTCGCTTGGCCAAATGTTGGTATGATCCACTAAAATTGGTGACCAACAACTCAGTCATCCCACGTTTAAATTGAATTATGCCGCGGGCAACACAGATTTGCTGAGACAAGAGCACCGAAAGGTTGGCTTCAGCTATATTACTACTGTCATGGTCTATGTCGCCCTGTACTGTAACGAACATACTGGTGCGTGGCGGAAGTGTGACGGTGTCGTCGACAATGCGAAGCGCAGTCTTCTGAGGATTGGTATCTCTAGGCTTCGGGCCATAGTCGTCAGCAAACGTTACGAGGCAGTCTCGAAGATTTATAACAGCGCCGTGCTCACGAAGGAAATCCATGCCAAGGATTACTTTCCGGGAGCATTCGGGAAGCACAACGAAAGAAGCAAAGAACGTCGACTCACAGATTTGCAGCCTTGCGGTGCATCTCCCGATTGGTGTCAAGAGATGACCACCGGCTGTCCGAAGGTTTGGTCCATGCCCCCAAGGAGTCGTGACTTTCCTGAGTTCAGCCACAAGTTCAGCGCTGATAACTGAGTAGTCGGCGCCGGTGTCGACTAGAGCAGTCACTGGATGGTTGTCGACACGAACGGCAATGTCAGCAGAAACGGGTTCGTCAGCGATGTGAGGTGTCGGCTGAAAGGAATCGTCGAAGGTCGGTGGAAGGGTCGGAGGAGGCTGTTTTGATGATAGCTTAACAGCGGTCCCACCACCGGAGGCCGCTGATTCTAGTTTCCCCGGCGTTGACTTGGGGACCTAGCGGATCGTCCCGCAACAACATCGGCGAAAGTGGAGTATTGATTCGCGGACGTAGAGCGTCGAGGAGACGGAGAGCGTGATTGGCGTCGCTGAAGATTCGGAGACGGTAGACTTGCCAAGTATTCTGCGATGGCGCGGGGTCGTTCGCCGTCCCTGGGCCGACGAGCGCCTGGCCGAAATCCAGGTAGGCCCATCTGTCTGTACGAGCACTCCCGGTACAGGTGACCTGGCTCACCACAGTGGTAGCATAGTGGCCGATTGTCGGAAGCGCGCCACACGCTAGATTTACGCAAATTGGGTCGCGGATTCTCATAGCGTGGTGGGCCCGAGAAGTACTGCGGCATCTGCAGTCGTTGGTTTTCATAGCGTGGCCCGCCCGAGAAGTGCTGTGGCGTCTGCAGGCTAGTCGGTCGGGGGAAATAGCTGGCTGCCGGTGCAGGAGTACGTACAGCTTCCGCATACGTTAGCAGAGGAGCTTCGGTTGGAGGTGGCGCTAATGGTCGTACCAGCTGCCGCACCTCTTCACGGACGACGTCTGTCAGAGCAGCCACTTGAGGCTGTGAAGGCACTGCGTGAAGCTTTTGCAGCTCGTCGCGTACAATGCTACGGACTAGCTCAGCAAGGTCTCTCACGCTCGTGACATCGGGTGTTACCAAGGCTGCTGACAGACATGCAAGGTTGTCGGACCGCTCATACTGCGAAGACCGCTGTCTCAGCATTCGCTCCATTGTCGTCGCTTCACGGAGGAATTCTGCCATGGTAGCTGGTGGGTTTCGTACAAGTCCTGCAAACAGCTGCTCCTTGACACCCCGCATCAGAATGCACACCTTTTTGTCTTCCGTCATTGCAGAATCCGCTCGACGGAACAGACGAGACATCTCCTCAACAAACATGGCCACGCTTTCATTGGGTCGTTGATTGCGAGAATTGAGGAGACGTTCGGCTTGTTCTTTCCGGTCAGCGCTACCATACGTGTTCCGCAGCTGAGTGCAAAACACCGGCCAGGTTGTCAGGGCGGCCTCGTGATTCTTGAACCAAATACGCGCCGAATCCTCCAGGTAGAAATAGACATACCGCAGTTTCCAGTGCTCGTCCCACTCGTTGGCGACGGCGACTCGATCGTATTCGTCCAGCCAGTCTTCAACGTCTTCGTAGGGCTCCCCATGGAAGGGCTTTGGCGTTCGGGAGGCTGGTAGCCATGGTGCTGGCGGAGTCGCGGACGGTTCAGTCTAGCTTGCAGTTGTCGCATATGCCATGGTTCTGGAGCGTTCCGGAAGAGTGCTGAACTGGGGTGGTAGGCCTAGTTGCCGCCGACTGCGTCGAAGGTTGGCTGTTTCGACTAAGGTGTCAATGTTGGGACCGAGATCTTCCTCGTGGTAACAGTGCATAGACTATTACCCAGCAGCTCCACCAGTGTCACGTTACAACGTGACTGTAACCTGCTGATAAGGGCACACAAGGACGTCAAACTGATTCGAACAACGGCAGTACGACTATTGTTTTTCTCTGCACACGCATCTTTGTCCTCTTCTGAACAGCGGCACATACAAGCATGCTAGCATCTGTAGAAAAATAGAAACTGCAGAAATAACCAGGAATTAGGCGGAATATCTTTCCTGAAATTGCAGAAAACACTTCTGAAAGATGCGGCTGACACTCGTGCTGCTCAAGAGAGCGAGTGCGTCACCACCTCGACAAGCACATGATCACCGAGGCAGTGGGAAGGGCAAGCGGAATCGCTGTATTGCCCACGTGATACACACTTTCTCATGATTGACGGTAGTGAAGCAGCACTTAGTGAAAACCTAGATGTACGCCAAGACACTCGGTTTAGTTCTTTAGGAGTGAATAACCTCTGGCTCACACCCCACTGGTGCCGTGGAGGCTCCCTGCGCCGAGCGAACGCGCCGAGCAAAACACTCCCGTTGCGCACTGCCGGAGCAACGGGATTGACGATTGATTTGATTTGTGATGTTTAACGTCCCAAAACCACCATATGATTATGAGAGACGCCATAGTGGAGGTCTTTAGAAATTTCGACCACCTGGGTTCTTTAACGTGCGCCCAAATCTGAGCACACGGGACTACACACTTTCGCCTGCATCGAAAATGCAGCCGCCGCAGCCGGGATTCGATTTTGTGATGTACTGATCCACAGCCGAGTACCTTAGCCACTAGACCATCGCGGCGGGGCAGGCGCAACAGAAGCGCAGGCGCGGTGACAGATGGCACGCGCTGCGCCGCGCGCGCAGCACACTGTTATGCCAGCGAGTCCTCGTCAAACGTCCGTGCCTCTGAAAAAGGCAATCTGGGTCAAGGCCAGCCCGCAGTCCGCCTGACACGAACAACTCAACGGTGTGAACACGCGCGGCGCCTCTCTGGCCCACGTGCATTGAGTCAGCTGCGCACGTGACAGCGAGCCGGCGTCTTCATGTCTGGTGGTCTGACGCATTGCGCGGCGACCCCATTGGAGGAGTCTGCCCTGACGACCAGCGGCGCTTCTGATTGGACATTTTGGTTGGACCCGGTGCAAATAAAAGAAGCCCTGCGGCGTGTCGCGATCGGCGGTCCTACGAGAGAGGAGTCCCCATGTCGGAGAGCCGACATGTGTGTGAGTCGGCGGTCTTAGGCGAAAAGCTGACCTATGTGTTAGAGAGGAGAGCTCGGCTCTTCGAGTCTCTGTCGGCCCCAGTGCCGAAATTGTAACGCCTCTGTATATATGCTGTACATAAACCGTGTTTAACTCACCGTCGTCTCGTCCGCTCGTCTCATCAGCTCTGCGCAGAAGCAGTCGCGAGCTGAGAAACATACGCTACCAAACGGCTGGTGACCTTCCCGGCGGAGTTGAAAGCAGTGGCGCCTTCGGGGCCGTGTTGGCGTCGCCGTCTTTCGCAACAGTGGTGGCAGCGGTGGGATCGGTCGTCGTTCGCAACAGTGGTTGGCAGCTGCGGGATCGGCCGGCGTCAGCGACATCGATGCGGTGAGTGCCTGATGTTTTCCCCTCAGTTCACCAGACTACTCTAGCTCAGGTTGTAGTAGTTTAGAGAAGGGCTGTGTGAAGCATTGAAGTGAGCTTTGATCGTTTCAAGCCAAGTCGAAGCGCTTTGAAACCAAAGTTAATGCAGAGGGGGAAAACACGGGAGTGTGAAAAATTGCTTGCGCGTCTTGCCAGTAGGCTTATAGTGGGTACGGCAAGTAGATTTTTAACAGGGGCAAACAGCAAGAGGCTAGTGTGAACGATGGAGAACCTTAAAGTGAAGGAACTCATCGAAATTTGTGAGGAACTCGGCATTACTTTGGGCCGTGCGAAACGAAAGCAAGCGATCCTTGAGATCATGAAGCATGAGGGAGTGTCGGCTGAAGAAGTCGATGAGGCCTGGGTGGAGATCAAAGCACGCCGCGAGGAGGCTGAAAGGCGAGAAGCTCGCGAACTTGAGGAGGCTGAAAGGCGAGAAGCTCGCGAACGTGAGGGGGCTGAAAGGCGAGAAGCTCGCGAACGTGAGGAGGCTGAAAGGCGAGAAGCTCGCGAAGAAGCTGAAAGGCGAGAAGCTCGCGAAGAAGCTGAAAGGCGCGAACGTCGCGAGGAGGCCGAGAGACAGGAGCGCCTTGAGTTGAAACGAATAGAATTGGCAATCCTACAGTGTTCGCAGGCGCCTAGTGTAGCTTCTCCGACGATTCAGGTCAGCGGTTTTAGAATTCGGGACCAACTGCCACCGTTCGTAGTAGGCGAGGACATGGCGAAGTATCTCGTCAAGTTTGAACACGTCTGTGAGCGAAACGCTTTGGAGCGGTCTCTTTGGGCGCGGAACCTGCTAGCTCTTCTTCCCGGCGAAGTGTCCGACGCGATAACTTGCTTGTCGAGGGAAGCGTTTGAGAGCTATGACGAGGTTAAGGAAGTGCTCTTGAGACGTTATAAGTTATCACCCGAGGTTTTCAGGCAAAGGTTCCGGTATGCTGAAAAGGGGAATGAGTCACACGTTGACTTCGCGTTTCGTCTTAAAGCCGATTTAATTGAATGGCTCAAGGGCGAAGGTGTTTATGACGACCGCGATAAAGTGGTGGAATGCGTTGCATTGGAGCAATTCTACCGCTGCATCGAGGATAATGTCAGACTTTGGCTGCAGGACAGACTTGGGGAAGTACAGCTAAACAAGGCAGCAGAGTTAGCTGAGGAGTATTATACTCGCCGAAAGTTGCACAGCAGGGCAGTGCGCGTTGAAAAAGATGAGAGAAAAGAGGGCTTTTCAAAGAAACATGATCAACGGAAACCCGCTCCGCACCGTAATTTCAAGAAGGACCCGTCTCTTACGAAGGACAGTGTGGGGGAAGGGCAAATAGAAGCAGAGAAATCGAGTGAGGTTTCTACCACACAGGCATTTGAATCGGAAAACAAACGGAAGCCGCTAATCTGCTACAACTGTAAAAAGGAAGGGCACATCGCGAGAAACTGCCAGGAAAAGTTTGCCTTCGCAACGATCCGAGAATCAGAAAAAAACATTCGGTTGTTGGAGCCGTATCTCCAAGAAATTAGGGTCAATGAGAAAACGTGCCGAGCACTTAGAGACTCAGCGGCAACCATGGACGTTGTCCATCCTTCATTGGTGTCTCCGGATGACTTCACAGGAGAATGCGCGTGGATCAGGCAGGTCGCCGAGGAGCAGAGTGTTCGCTTACCAATCGCCACGGTTGTCATTAAAGGCCCGTTCGGTGAGCTTCGCACCGAAGCGGCTGTGTCTGCCGCGCTAAATGATCGTTTTCCTTATCTTTTCTCCAACAACTCAGAGCAGCTTCTCAAAGAGCAGGGCAAATCGTTCTTCCCCAACTTAGCGTGCATGGCTCTCACGCGATCGCAAGCGCGGAAGCTATCGCTGCAGCTTGATCTGGTTCCATGCGGTGAACTCTCAAGTGACCTTGTCGGCGGGTCGACGGAACCCCAGAAAGGAAAGTTTCCGCATGAGTCATGTGAGCAGTCACGCGAGCGGCCCGTCGCCGAACCGACCGGCGCGGTTTCCGTAGAAAGGGGAGACGACATGGCGCCATTGAGACAGAGCGAGAGGGTTGCAACGCTCTCGCCTGTAGCGGAAAGTTGGAGCGAGCTGCCGAGAGCTGATCGAGAGACGCTCATTCGAGAGCAGCGTGAAGATCTCTCGATTGAAGCGCTAGTGGAAAGCCAAATTGAAGCACTAGTGGAAAGCCAGAAAAACGCGGCAAAAGTGCTGTCGAAGGAGCACTACGAGGAATCGGTGAAGAAGCGTGCTTTTGAAGTAGGGAGTCAGGTAATGCTGCTGCAGCCGTTCAAAAAGAACAAGCTTGAGGTTGATTGGGAAGGGCCCGCAAAAGTAGTATCGAAGCTTTCTGATACCAATTGTGAAGAGAAATTAGGAAGGCGGCCGAACAAAATTTATCACAGTAACTTGAAAGCAGTCGTAAATCTCCTGTTGAATGCTGCAGAGGAAGAGGGAGAAGAAATTTTGAGTTCTAGTGAGGTAATTGAAGGGGGATCGAAAGTAATCCGGGAGCAGATAAACCTAGAGCCTAGCTTAAGTGAAGGAGGACCTGAGAAAGAGGACCTGAGAAAGATTGTTTCCGAGTTTGGGTATGTGTTGTCGGACCATCCCGGAGACACGACGGTGATCGAACCCGATATCGAGCTAAGCGGTGAGGAGTCAATCAGTAGCAAGCCGTATCGTTGTTCCCCTGTGCAACGTCGCAAGTGTGAGCCGTCAAACGTCCGTGCCTCTGAAAAAGGCAATCTGGGTCAAGGCCAGCCCGCAGTCCGCCTGACACGAACAACTCAACGGTGTGAACACGCGCGGCGCCTCTCTGGCCCACGTGCATTGAGTCAGCTGCGCACGTGACAGCGAGCCGGCGTCTTCATGTCTGGTGGTCTGACGCATTGCGCGGCGACCCCATTGGAGGAGTCTGCCCTGACGACCAGCGGCGCTTCTGATTGGACATTTTGGTTGGACCCGGTGCAAATAAAAGAAGCCCTGCGGCGCGTCGCGATCGGCGGTCCTATGAGAGAGGAGTCCCCATGTCGGAGAGCCGACATGTGTGTGAGTCGGCGGTCTTAGGCGAAAAGCTGACCTATGTGTTAGAGAGGAGAGCTCGGCTCTTCGAGTCTCTGTCGGCCCCAGTGCCGAAATTGTAACGCCTCTGTATATATGCTGTACATAAACCGTGTTTAACTCACCGTCGTCTCGTCCGCTCGTCTCATCAGCTCTGCGCAGAAGCAGTCGCGAGCTGAGAAACATACGCTACCAAACGGCTGGTGACCTTCCCGGCGGAGTTGAAAGCAGTGGCGCCTTCGGGGCCGTGTTGGCGTCGCCGTCTTTCGCAACAGTGGTGGCAGCGGTGGGATCGGTCGTCGTTCGCAACAACACTCACTCGCTTAGTCGTTCCCACTGCCTAGTGCAGCAGACCCTGCCCCGGTTTGCTCCCCACCCTATCGTCTTCACAAAAGCCAGCAGTGAGATCAGGTGCATAGTCGTTTGCGTACCCTTTCTAAGGCGCCTCACTAATTGGCTGTACGCGTACATGGAGCCACAACTTTTAGATGCGAAGCAGCTATTTGACTAGCCTGTGCAACGCTATCCTTCCGTCCGAACTGGGCTCCTCTGGTCGCAGGTGTTGGGGCGGTGCCAAGTAGGTTACGCCTTCCCTGACAGTGCGCGCACGTTGACATCACTCTCTCCCTAGCCTGGCACCTCTCGCCACTTGTCATCTCCCTCACTTCACCCTCTCCACCTCTCGCAGCGTTCAAACGCACATCAAGCGAACGGTCCTTCTGCGATGAAACTTACAGGAAACCCAACCCTTCTACCGTGTCTTTGCGTATCAAACAAACGTTTACTCGAGTAAACTCTTCACCTAGTTTCGCTTTATACCGCTACAATGAGTTTCGATTCCAGCGCCCACGTCGACGCCCGTTTCAACCTGGTCAACGCAATGCGCACCACTGCTGCTTCGCATTCCATCAGGGTTCCCCTCGGGGAGATGGTTCATAATTTTAGTCGTATATTGTGCTTATTTTTTTCAAGTGCCTCTTGCGTTCTCCATTTGCATAAAACGATCGGGTGTACTCGCCTGAGCGCACGGTCCTTGTCCTCCGTGCGCAGTTCCTCGACCGCGATGATATCCCAGACGTGTTTGAAGCGCATCACGTTGTCGACGCAGTAGCGCATCTTGTCGGTCGTGCTGTGTTCGGCACCATGACCGCCGGCGTACGTGGCGTTGATCTCACTCCCAAGCACGTCCACCGCGGCCCACAAGGACAAGTAGGCCAGAACGGTGGGCCGAAGTTGCTGCTGACCGAACACATCAAGCTGGCCGACTGGAACACGTACATAGGGAAGGACAGCGAGAAAAGGTAATTTATAGATATGTGGTGACGTCGGCCTGAGTAATGGTACGCTCTAGCCTACTTTTCCACACGTCGAGAGGGGCACAGAAGAAAAAACTGAAATGTATGGCAATGGTAGATTCAAAATGTGAGTATATAAAATGCTGTCTAGTTGCTGCAATGCTATATGTGCACTCAGTTCAGTGGCTTGTAGGAAGGCTATGACGACATTTATGACCACAGTTGCACTGTCCATAACGATTGTTGAGGTTTAACGTCCGGACATCATCATGCGATTACGAGAGACGCTGCAGTGAAGGGTTTTGAAATTTTCGACCACCTCGTGTTCTTTGACGTGCACCTAAGTCTACATGGTCCTCAAGCATTTTCGCCTCTACTGAAAATGCGGCCGCGATTCGATCCCGTGGTCTGCCGTATAGTTAGCGTTAGGACACGCACTAAACATAACCTCATCAGTCAGGGACATAACTTGAAACTCCTCAGTTCAGGGCTACTTTGCCGTTCAGGTACATGCACACATAATTACCACGTTCAGTGAATTAGCTCTGCGGCAACCCACGAGGTATAGGAAGGTACTTGTGCACGACAACTGAAAACCACGTGCTTGTGATGGCACGAATGTACACGGGAATTCACGTAGATATGTAGATTTTCTCTCAGATTCACGCTATGAGAAAAACCAGCTATCCGTACAGGTTTGTGAATTAAGCTTCGAAGAAGCTTTTACATCCTAGTAGCTGATAACTTGTTAACTGAGGTGAAATCTGCTATTATTCGTAAACGTCGATTTGCTACCGACATTTTAACAACGCGACATCTGTGCAATCGGAAACAACTTAGAAAGTTTGTGGCGTTTTCTCCTCAAAGGCCCATTCACACAGGTTCGGCCGAATGAGCGAGGCCTCAAGACTGACGTCATGGGCCGCGCGGCTGTTGACCCCGCCTTCAGAGAACTGCTGCGTCAATGAGGTGAACAATTGTTTAGTCGTGGATGCAATCAGCTGCGGTGCTTCAGTCGCCTAGCTGGGCGAGGCGTTTCCGGACTTCTTGAGTTGTAAACGGCATCATATCGCCGGTGTGAATGAGTCGCTAACCTTGAACTCCTCATCGTAGTAGAGAGATGACAAAAGAGGCTCACCGATAGCATCTGCACCGTGTACCTCAATGGCGACATACTCGTTGCAGTCACACAGTGCCGTCATCATGGCGCCCAACAGGGGTGTCCGGTAAATCTCGGCCAGCAAAGAGTAGTTACCGCGTTTGGTACTGTTCCTCCCTGCAGTCCGTCTGCGTACCTTTGTCGATTAAACAAAGACACAGAGTGTAGTGCATTTGTTTTCTAACGCCACTAGCAAGCATGCACTGCGAAGAAGCTGGTGCACAGGCCGTGCCACCGAATGTGGTCGCTGTCTACATGGAATCTATCAAGTGACTGTCGTGCGCTCTGCAACTAATTAGCTACAAACCGGTTCTTTTATATGCTTTAGATTCATGTCCTTAAGCTTCCACAGCAAGTATTTGCCCAGATTCGGCACCATCTTCGAAAAACATACTGAAATAATCAATGTTTTAGGCTTAGGGAGACGCTTCTTGAATTTCAGAGGACCTATATTTTGTGTTTGTGAGTTGTTGATTATCTTCCATAGATGGCGCCACTTGATTATGCGGCGAGGGCAGTGCATGTTATTCTGCGCTATATACGCTACGCCTTTGGTCTTTGCGCTACCGACAGAATAAAAGTACCTTTGAACTCGCGTGGCACAGTTCCGAAACTAGGTGTTTCTTCTTACTTCGCCGGTCGTTGACACACCAGGCACGTCGACTGGCGATCGGCGATAGCAAAACAGACCGCGGCACCTCCGCGTAACTATGCCCGCTAACCAGGCAAGATGGCGGACCTATGCGCTACTCTGCTCCGGTAGATTGATTGAGTGATTTTATAAAGGAGGGAAGGAGACACCTAATTTCTGTCTGCTTCTTGGGCGACAGGGCGAAGTGCGGGAGCATACACAGTAACTCTATTATAACTTTCCTACCAGCTCCATCTCCTCATCGCCGGTAATATGCATACAGCTCGTGGACAATGTCAGTACCTTTGTCAATGTCGGTATACCTTTGCGCAGTGTTAGTATCGTTGAACTTATCAGTATCCATCGCTTCTCGGCTACCTGCGGTTATCCCGACTTGCGCAGTCGAATACGCACGATACGAAGTTAAATCAGTTAATCTCGCACGATAGCCCCGTGAGATAAGGCTGAACAGGCAAGTGACTGCTTGGCAAAGCATGGTAGGAAACAATACACTTCCGCTAATCATAATATACGAATCAATCAAGAGCTTACTTCCTGATGACGTCAAGAGCACAGACTGTTGGAGTCGCGAATAGTGCCCGAAAGGCGGGAACAGGCAGGTTAGAATAATGCGCTCATTTCTTTTATGATTGAAAGCTTCAGATGCTCTTTAACGAGTGATTGATTTTTCTCTAGCGCCGCTAGTAGCAGCAAGTGTTCACATGACATATGCGCAACATTCATTCAGAAAGCTGTTTTAAAGCGGCGAAAACGTTGCGTGCTAGCAGTGGCACAAACATCATTCCTAGTAAAATGCATTAAATTTGGGATGGCGTCATCTTATTCGTCTTGACAGCGAAACCTTTTTGCCTAAACGCATTGAACGTTGTCTTGCCCTACAACTTTCTCCTTTCATGTAGCGACATTCGATCAATTACCTCGCTGGTTAATGACATCGTGCCACGCTTTAACACCTTTTGTTTAGGATGAAGTGGACCCGCTGGGCGCGTAACCTCTCTTTAGTTTTAATTTGTTCATTCTTTACTTTTTGAAACAAATAAATACCTCTGACATTCTTTTCTTGTTTTTGTTTGCATAAGAAAGACACCACAACACCCTTGATTTTTGTTCGCTTTCAGAATTATTGAACAACAAATTTTTTAAGTGCGCATTTCTCTTTTAACCACAGTGGGAGTGCCTTACACAGACGGCATTGGTCTAGAATGCATCAGGATTCACAAATCACAAAAGAATTGGGGAAGCGTGAGTGAAATACCATAATGGCACTCAGAAAGACCAGAACGACACATCTGGGTAACAAGTGAAAAAAAATGTTTCATGGAGTGGGCGCTGACGCCTCTTTGAGATACGGTGCCATGATGCGTAGGTACCTACAATTATCAATCCACTGGCCAAGAAACTTAGTATACACAAACGTACATCGGAAATTTAGACCACTAGGTCTGGAAACACTTTTTGAAATGTTCCCTCATTTCTGGCTGTACTTTGCCGAAATGCACTGTACTGTTCGTGCGTTTTAGAAGGGGCCCGAAGTTTAAATTTCATGGACCCACCAAAACATTATGCTTCGTAGTTTCTCATATATTTATGTTAAATTTACAACTGACCAAGACCTCAACAATCATTTAAAGCGGGCACTTTTTGGTCTGACAACTCCATTATGATGGAACAAACTTTCAATACAATTTGTCGGCATGTGCTTTGTCGGCATGAAATTACCCTCACCCTTTTCGGAATCAGTTCAGTCATGTGACAAAGATACGCAGGCAAAAAAAACTGCCGTTCGGGCAGGATACATAAAAATTTGACCCGACTGTACACAAGCTATGCGGACTTTCTCCGACCCCTTCCCCGTGATATGTACATGACAGCAATCGGCTGGAGAAAGCAAAGTTGGCGTATACCTCGGCGACTAGAGCATGAACGTCGTCCACGGTGACTGCGTGTCCGATGGCTCCGCTGAGAGCCAACAGGCTACGATTGCAGAATATGTCGTTGTCCACACCCGGTACGTAGATGTCGCGAGGCTCCAGCGACTTTACGGTCATCAGGGCGTGCTTGGCTGCAGAGTCCACCATGCTGATCTCGTGCTTCATGCCCATTCTCATAGAGTACCTGTTGAACAGGAAGCAAGATAGCCGTGTCTTCTCAGTTTGTCAGTCATCTCGGCTCACAGCGGACGTTCTACGCTGCAACTACGAAGGTCGTTGGATCATCGTTCTCTTCTAGTTGTCTCAAAAGGTGGCAGCGCGTGCGCATGACGGAAAAATCCAGCCGATTGTTCTTTTGACTGTCAATAATCGTCGGGGCGAGGACTTTTGTCAAGCTGCTAGCAGGGGCGCCGCCAGAAGTGGTGATCCGGGCCTGTGCTGCCCCCCCCCCTCCAGAAATTTTTTTCGTCATGAATACATAGTGCAAAATGACCATTTGCTTGCCTGGTCTCTACCCTAAATCAAGGCGGCGCCCCCCCCCCCATCTAAGAAGAAATTTCCGCATATACCCTGCCTGCTAATTAGCAGCTTTTTGTTCTTGTTCTGGAGTTGATTATCTTGCTGTAATTAATACCAAATAAAATTGATTGGTTGATAGATTGATTTCCTGATTGATTAATTTATTGATCTGACATGAGCTGGAAGAAGAGAAGCCAACTGATTCCCTACTGCTCATAGTCCACTGAGGTATGCCCACTTTTACCAAATATGTGCATATGGCAAGGCGAAGGCAGAAAAAACCACACCTGCTCATTAGCGCTGTGGGCAAGTAGCCAGGGTAGGGGGGAGGGGGAGAGGCAGGAGCCCGGACTACTTCCAAAGTTCGTATGAAGTTACCGAGGGCAAGTGTTGAAATAGTTTTTTTTTTTTTTCAAAGCCTTCATTTGGTCCCCTCTCTCCCCCTTCTCTAAAGAAAATCCTGGCTATGGGGATGAAAGTGTGACTGAACAATAGAAGCCATTTTCGTTTGTACGTGATCAATGTCAATGATCCATGTGACCAATGTCAAGGATATGCCACGGAGATCATGAATAAAAGGAGAACGTGAAGGCAATGGTTTCCTATTTACATATTGAAGGATATTTTGCAAACTGGATTATTTCAGCTTCGCTGTTTACACTTAGATTTCATGCAACTTCACCATACACAGTAATTTATCCTTCTGCAACAGGCACAGATGGTGGTAGTGGAAGTTCAAGTAAAACATCACTGGCAGTAATGGTTCTTATTTCCTTGTTTGGCTTGTTTCGCAAAAATTTCTTTTGAAAAGAAGGGCATACAGACAGTGCATATTATCATAACAGTAGCTATTGAGGAAGTTTTCTACAGTTTTGTAATGAACAAGAAAAAATAACCTATAGCATGCAAGAACGAGAACACACTAGTTTCACACGTCTTTGGAATTCAAACAGTTGAAACGTACTTTAATAGACAAAATTCCAAGAAGTCACTCAGACGTCAACGGCAATGTACTTGAAGATAAAATATCGAGGCACTCGATTCCTCCCGTAAAATTTAAATTGTCGGCCTTGAAAATGCCGGCAGCGTCATGAAAGAGTGATTGCAGCACAACAGGCAGGAAGTGCATTTCGTTGGCGTGCCCTTGCCGACTGATGGGCTACTGTAAGTTCCACTGTAAGAATTCACTTTCGTGGGACGTTTTAGGGTGTATTCGACTACTCTTCAAACAAATATGGGGAATCGCTTGCGTGCTACCACTTCGAATTATTGAGCACAATAATATGCTTGTCCGCCGCGGTGCACAGTGGTCATGGTGCTCGGCTGCTGACCTGAAAGCCTCGGGTTTGATCCCGGCCGCAGCAATCGCATATCAATGGGGGCGAAATGCCGGAGGCCCCTGCACTGTGCGCTATCAGTGCACGTTAAAAAACACCCCATACTCGAAATTTCCTGAGCCCCATAATTCGACAGCTCTCATTATATTGTGCCCCGCCGCGGTGGTCTAGTGGCTAAGGCACTCGGCTGCTGACCCGCAGGTCGCGGGTTCGATTCCCGGCTGCGGCGGCTGCATTTCCGATGGAGGCGGAAATGTTGTAGGCCCGTGTGCTCAGATTTGGGTGCACGTTAAAGAACCCAAGGTGGTCGAAATTTCCGGAGCCCTCCACTACGGCGTCTCTCATAATCAAATGGTGGTTTTGGGACGTTAAACCCCACAAATCAATCAATCTCATTATATTGTTGTGAAACGCGATACTTAAGATATTATAATTATAAAGAGCGAAGCTCTGAAAGCTCAAAACAAAGCGTCCACCATCTGAAAAAAAGTCACAACTTTGCCGCAAAGGCGAAGCAATGAACGCGATAACAACAAAGCGGAAGGTCTTGCGCAGAATGGCAAGCAGACCGAAACGTGCCCCGAGTTTCTCGCGCACAAATAACGCACGAAACGTACTCACAGGTACAGATGAACGGGAATAAGTGTCTCAGTTGTTGCTTCGCCCCACGGAATTTCCCCATGTCTGAAAAGCGCGCCCATTTTGCAAACAGAGGCGGTGTAACGATTGCAGTGACCTTTGTGCGCCCGGTAACTACAACAGAATTGTTCCGGCAAAACTCAAAGGCTTGCCAAGACTACTGCAAGCCCACTGCAAGATAAGGGCGCGCGATCGAGCGTACAGCCCCTTATTCTCTACACGGGTCAAAGTGCGCGTGAGAGAGGAGAGCCGCCGCACGCTCACTGCGCCATCTTGCTGATAATGCTGAAAACACGATACCCCCCCCCCCCCCGATTTGCCCGCCAACAGCGGTGAGTAGTAGAATAAATAGATTGCCGTTTGTACGTCGCAAGAGGCACTTTTCGGTGGCTCAGTGGTTAATACCTCGCGTTCACGACGTGGTGGTCCCACACTCGATTGCGTGCGCTGGAGTCTTTTCTTCTGGACTTTTTTCTTTCTTGCGCTTTAATATATATAAATACGTATATATATACGGTGTGAGACATTGACGCTCGCGGCGAAATTCAGCCGAGAGTGTCCATATAATTGATATCGCAATAAAAAAAACCCTCGGCCCCATTTCCTAATGATAACCACGTCACAAGTGGGCACCTTCTGTGCTGAACCAGGCGGCCGGTCTGGAGGAGCGCGCTCCAGACTAGCAGTGGTTGAACATTGTTGAGCCGCTCATGCGCCAAGGAGCAGCCGCTACAAAGCCACGTGCCACGACCATCGACGAAGCCAGGCCGCACAGCCACCGGTGCAGAGTTTCCCCACCGTTGTCAAGCCGAGTGGTGGTGTTGGCCGCAAAACCAGTGCTGCTGGTGGTGGTGCCACAGCTTTCTACATTAGTTTGAGCGCTAGAGTTTGGACAATCTTGCATAGTCAGGGACATTCTCTGGTTCGACTCTACACCAAGGAAAGACCTAGCATCAGCCCAGAAGGCTACCTGAAGCCCCTATCAGATCAGCTTTTCTGTTTTTATGTTTTACACGGCAAGTGTTTACATTCTTTTTATCGTAGTTTTAGATACGTCGCCTCTTACAATGACTGCATACCTGATGTCCATAGTAGCAGCGATGCTGGCCACATTCACGCTGCCATTTTCGCCGACACCCCAGGAACGAACAGCTTCCAGGAACGCCAGAGACGCGCTTTCTGGCGTGACAGGGTTGTTGGCCATCCGCTTCATGCAACTGGTGTACATATGGTTGAGCAGCACGCTCGCTTGGCTTTTCAGTGTGCCCTATGAACCACATGATTGTAGTTGATCATGTTGAAGGGACGATGCTCGACCCCTACTTCAGCGACGAGGTCTTGATTTCCTCGCCTTTATTGCCATTTCTATAGCACTATCTACCCCTCGTCACTTATTTCTTCATAGAACACGCGGGCGATGCCAGCATTATGCGTTGAGCTTTGCAGGATGTCCTGCTTTTCAACTAGACGCTATAATCTCAGCCTTTTGTCGTTGTTTTTACGCCCCAACATTTAAACATGAATCCCTACGAACTATGTCCGCCTTCTGTTAGATTCAAAGTGCAGTGTCTTTTTCGGTCGAGAGGGGGTGCTCAACTTGGTGAAATGAAAAATGTGCTTCGAGTCGAGGGTGGCTCTAGACTAAAGGGTTGCTGTGGGTGAAACTGTAACGCCGCTATTTTGGCGTGGTTTTGCGACCTGTCAATAAGATCGACAAGTGCCTTATTTTTGCCTTGTCGCAGACACGTTTAGGGTCCCCGCTTACGGTCCATCCATGTATCTCATTTGATATGATCACACTTGCAGTAAAGAGCCTAATACAAGCCACAGCAAGGTTAGTAACCTAAGACTTCAGTGTAAAACGTTGGGCAGGTTGGTGACCCTTTTACAGTAACTAACAGTGTTACTGTTAACAAAAAAAAATTTAAAAAAAACGACACATGAACAAATTACATTGCAAACACTTTTCGCAAAAGATATAGTAATGTGAAATGTCAGTGTACAACCCTTTGTTATGATCATGTGCACGGGATATATAACGAACTTATTTTCCCGTTCAGTAACGACGCTCACGCAAATCTCGCGATTTCTGCAGCCCCAGTTATCTCACGCGTCAACTGAGAACCACATCGCCCTCGCCGCTCGGCATGTTTTGAACAAGGATTTGCACTCAGTGGTGTCACACGTGCTGCACGCGAAGGGTTAAGTGTCCGCTGTCTATTTGGCAAACGTTGTCACTGTGCTCACGCAACTGGTCGTTTACGCATCTACCAGTTAGACCACCATACTGTTTTCCGTCAGTTGGTTGCCGTAGATCTCGCCCTGTGCACATTCCGCCCAGGGGTTTCGATACTTCCCCTGGTAACATTCTTTTCTGGTGATGTGGTTTTTGTGGAAAGTTTGGAACAGCTTCTACGGAGCGCTGAATTTCACGCGAACCGGAGCGCTATACGCTACCATTTTCAAATCGTGAGAAACACCATGGACGTAGGCACAATGACCCTCTTCCTTCCGCTATACTAAGAAGTAGCATATATTGCACAATATTATAAAATACTAAAGGTCTCATTCATTTATTCACTTCATCATCATCATCATCAAACTGACTACGCCCACTGCAGGACAAAAGTCTCTCCTATGATCCTTCAATCAACCCAGTCTTGTGCTTTCTGTTGCCACGTTATACCTGCAAACTTTTTAATCTCATCGGCCCACCTTACTTTCTGTTTCCTCTTCGTGCCTTTGCCTTCTCCGGTGATTTTAGTCACCCTTAATTACCACCGGTTATCCTGCCTACGTGCTACGCGTCCAGCCTATGTCCATTTCTTTTTATTGATTTCAACAATGATATACTTAACCCCAGTTTGTTCCCTGACCCACTCTGCTGTCTTCTTGCCTCTTGAGGTTGCACCTATCATTTTTAATGAATGAAAAATTGGGAATGAAATTCATTCACAACTTCGTCATTCACCAAATGATATGATACGGACAGCGAGACGTGTATTCTTCAGCCCTTCCACCCCCCTCAGCAACAAGCTGTAGTGTTCGGCACGTCTACGATACTTTATGTCCGAAGCTGTCCACAGACATGCCTTTGTTAAGCTATAACGGGAAGCGTAAACCAAAGACATATAGAAGCAGGAAAAGCAAACCAGTAGTTAATTTAAAAAAACCAGGCATGTAAACCGCAAGCGAATTAGCACACGTAGTATGAGAATGCTAGAAAGATAGCGTGCTCCTTCGCCGACATCATTTCCGTAATGGAAGTGACGTTAGGTATTGCGGGTTGGAGAGAAATTCAGAAAAACTGATTTAAACTTAGAAACCCTTCCCGTACTGAAAAAACGGGTCAAGCGAAGCTTGGTGAGTGCGAGCCTAACCTAGTATCTACCTTTTCTTAATTATTTATTTATTTATTTATTATTTCTCAATTATACCCCTAACATTTTTCTTCCCCTATAATGGGAAGAGCAACAACTTGCTTAACACTCACACTTTACTGGTACAGGCAACAACGACTTTGATGCGTGAAACAATGAAATGCAACACTGAAAAGCTCCAACTGAGTGTCACAATGTGAAATTACAAGTGACCTCTATAATGAATGAGATCGCGGCAACAGAAGCTGCGGATAAACCGCAAGCCCACAATCGCGAGTGTATCGGTCCGTGTGTAAATGTGACCATCGCACTTTCGAGGACCGCATTTTTGTACGCTCCCGCCTCCAGTTTCCTTTTTCACGCGTACATATCGCCGCCACCAAAGTTTGTAGCTCATAACAAGCTTTGCTCAAAGATCTAATTTGTTCATAAACTGGTCTTCAACTCAATAGAAGGTATTCCCGTGACTTTATACACAAGTATGACAGCCGCCATACTTGTGATTTCGCGTGCGAACATCATTGTCGTACTCCAACCAACGTTCTTGGCAGCACGTGGTATGTTGATATTTTTCTACGAAATAGATTTGGTCAGGTGCAGCACCACTAAAGACCAGGCTTTGACATGCTGGATGGCTGACGGACTACGGCTATGGCAGCGTGCTGCGGAAGAACTAGTGAACCCTGTTGTGTCTGGGCTGCCACACGACACTGCCACACGAGGCGCCACATAACATTTGAAACAAAGACCGAAACTGAACGAAACAGCACGACACAACACCTCCTTACGATGCGCATAGCAAGACATGTACCATTGGGCCCCTCCCCCTGCTTCTGCAACGAGGCGCAATGTTCGCGATGTCTACTGTCCTGTGTCACAGAAGTTTCTAAAAGCGGCTAGCTAGCTAGGCTTAACGGAAAAGGATGCGGAAATCAGAGATCACATTGGGGGCTAGAAACACCAATTGAAAGTGACCGTAAGTGTAAACTTAGAGTGAGTCGCCACCAAAACGGGTGGATACTGACCACTTAGCAAGCTTCTTTATCGAAGTCACTTCCGTCACGGAAATGACGTTGCTAATTGCTTGGTAAAGCGCAATATAGAACTATCTTATGCCAAAGAAACAGCAGCGACCACTGTGCCTGCAATGTCGGGTTGATAACGGCCTTGAAGAACTCGTCTCTCCGCACGTCGCGTTTGGCCATCAGCTCGTGGTCGAAACATGCGTAGTGGCTGAAGTCGTGACACGGGTCCACGCTGGCGTTGCCGATGACGGCTAGCTCGTGCACAGTGGCAGAGGCGCAGTTGGCCCCGCTGCTGTTCGTGCGCACAGGGGGCCACGCAGGAACCACGAGCGCGGCGAGGAACCACAGCACTAGAGGTGTGACCAGCACCAGGAGCACGGCGCACACCATGACCCCTGCGCGGTCCAGGGGCCTTTGGTACGTTCCCGCTGACTTGGAAGCGTCCGCCATAGTACATCTTCTTCTTGTTCACCGATGAACTGTGGCACACACCCACTGCGCGGGATTGGCCAAGAATTGACAAAATCCTATGAAGTTTTAGAATAATGGTTATTATGTAGTAAAAAATTACAGATAACATAGCAAATTATGGTGCTCGACCTAATATGTATATCTACTAAAAAGAAAAACGTTCTCTGTTATTTCCTTAAATGAAAGATAATAAAGTAAAGCAATCCGCTTATTTTTGTACGTATATAATGGCGTAGACATATCAGGCTATTACTACTGAATCATTAGCTAACCATCTGCTTTCAATATTGTAGTCCCTAACAGCCACGCATGCCTGCGCACTGGATAACCCAGAAATAGGGGCTCCAAAAGACAAAATAACTGACAGGCACAAATAAATTCATTCCAATACAACGGATACATGTTTCTAGAAGGGTTCTTCAATCGGTAGTATACCGCCTTCAGGTCAAAAAGAAATTAACCATTGTTTCCAGTTCACCACAGAACACGCGCAGTGGTGAAGGTGCCTGAGCAGACCTGAAGTTGTAAAAATTACATTCTTTACCCGGATGTGCGGCCTCGTGATAACTACTTCTAGCTTACAGGTTTGACAAAAGACTCTCTTATTCGTCAGCATTTCGTTCATTTGTAAGATATACAGGCCTTCAGATGGCGATAATGATGGGGGTGGCCTTTCCCTTGGAGACAAGAGGTATGGCCGTACGATAAAAACCTTTCTTTTATCGGGCGGCCGCGTTAGAGGTAAACGATCACATAATTTTATCGTTTTATAGAACTTTTCCTAGTCAAACAGGTTTCGAATACTTTGGAATTGTGCCCGTCCTCATCTATTTTCTTCTCTTCAGCTTATTTAAATTTATGCCGTAACTTTTAATGATGCTGCATTCAGCAGTTCGTAATGACGGGAGAGCTTAACGGTACCATCACTTTAATTTTATCCATTCTCATCCTACCTTGTACTTCGGAGCGTGCTTACATTCCCCTTGATTGATTTTGATTGATATGTGGGGTTTAACATCCCATAACCACCATATTGATTATGAGAGACGCCGTAGTGGAGGGCTCCGGAAATTTCGAACACCTGGGGTTCTTTAACGTGCACCCGAATCTGAGCACATGGGGCTACAACATGTCCGCCTCCATCGGAAATGCAGTTGCCGCAGCCGGGATTTGATTCCACGACCTGCGGGTCAGCAGCCGAGTACCTTGGTCACTACATCACAATGGCGGGGCGCTTACATTACCCTTACTTTATCGTTCTTCTCATCGATTTTTCGCCACGAATGATGTGGTATGGCATGGCATAACTCTCTTAAGTGAAGGAGACTGCAGGTCTGACGTAATTTTTTGTCAACACGGCCTCGTCAAGTGTGAGGCCGACGGGATGACTTTATGCTCTCCCATAGTAGAGTACCAAATACTCAAAATCGTTCGCCACTTTTTCTAAACACACGCAACAATTTACTGACGGCAGCAATGCAAGCAATTACGTCACCTTTATTATTGCGAGAGCCTCTGGCGTGTCGTTAAGAACGAAAAGTGGCCACTGGCGACTCCAACACGAGTGATGCGAATTTTTGCCAGCACGTCATGGTGCCATGACATCACTACGACGTGCACCTCACGGGCCATATCACATCATGAAGTCATCATATGAAATGGTCCCTTGGTCAAAGACATGACTACCACGGAGGCATCACAAAACCACGTGAACTGCGGAAGTCTTCCAACTACTCCGACCTCTGGGGTAATGCAAAACAACGCTGAGTCCGGGAAGCTTTCGAGTGGGGTTAATTAGATTGGAGAGAAAAGGGAAAAGATGGCTTCTATTTACAAGTCGTCTTAGACAAATGCGTAAATGCCCACGTGACGTCTTTAAGGGGCGAAGCTCCTTATAGTCGAGCCTTGTCCCTTTGTTGGCGTGACATTGCGTGTCCGTTGTAAAAGCTTCCACCCGCGGGCACAGCCGGCCATGAGCGCGCCGATCGTAGGTAGAAGAGGGAGAACGTTGATTGCGTTTGTGCTCGTGGCATCCTGTTTGATTGCCGCGGCACCCCAAGAGCTATGAAACGCGCTCGCTCCCGGCTCTATTGATTGATTGATTGATTGATTGATTGATTGATTGATTGATCGATTGATTGATTGGTTGATTGATATGTGGGGTTTAACGACCCGAAACCACCATTTGATTATGAGAGACGCCGTAGTGGAGGGCTCCGGAAATTTTGACCACCTGGGGTTCTCTGACGTGCACCCAAATCTGAGAACACGGGCCTACAACATTTCCGCCTACATCAGAAATGCAGCCGCCGCAGCCGGGATTGGATTCCGCGACATGCGGGTCAGCAGCCGAGTACCTTAGTCCCGGCTCTCTTTATGGTCATGGAGCACACTTCGTTAAGAAAGAAATAAAGAACGAAAGAATGTACGGGGTCGATGATCTCCCGGAGTTCACCCACTCGACATCATTCGTTTCGTGGATATGCTGTGATTTTTAAAAGCGCGATGTCGCACCGTGTCACGCGTCGTGCGTCGGCGGCAGTGTCCACATCCGAACTGCGCATGCTCGCGCTTCGCGTATCGGGCCGCATTCTTGCGTCTCGTGCCAATTGTTTGCTCCCCCTTCCCATTCTCTCTCTCGCCGCGAAAGGTGGACGCAGACAGCGTCGGCGAGTGAAACCAACTACTCCAGCTGCACAACCGTTCACTGCCACCCCGTATATGTAGGCACTGGATCGCACATCAGCGTCCCTTCACTTTTTAAAGGCAACGCTTCTCCTTCCTTCAACAAAAAACTCCCAAGCATTTCCCCGAGGGTGAACATGGTTAAGTGCGAATACACGGGGTGATGCTATGAGGGGTATTTATTAATTCGCACTATTATATTTATTAATCACACTATGGTGCCTTTATGGTGTAATGGTTCCTGGGAATCGCAATTTGATCACACGGGGGAGTTTACTTTAACTCACTGGCGAATGCCAGCGGATTTTAACTTTACTCCCCCTCACGACCCGCTCTCGACGGGAGACTGAGAGAGAAGGCGGGCGCGCGAGAGAGAAGGGTGCGCGCGCAGCTGCAGCGAGCGAGGAGAGCGGAGGAGCGAGCGAAGGGGGAGGGGGTATAAGGCGCGTTACTGACACCGATATCAGCGTCGCGTCCGTGGCTTATTCGGTAGAGCGTCGCGGTGCGGCCCGCCAAGTCCTTTTTCTTTTAAAGATAGAGAGAATACTGCGGACGCCGCCGACGGCGGTGGATGGTTTGGGGTCGCTTATAAAGTGTATTCACACTTAATAAGTGAAAAATGGCCGCGAGGGCCTCCATTTGAGAGGCCAGCGCTGCGATCCTTTAGGCGTCGCAAATAGGGTAGTAGTTGCGGATTACGGCAGCTTTGCTTTCCCGACACCACTTGCATCGTCCCCCATGGCTGCACCTGTTCTTAATCGCAATTTTACATTAGACACGAGAGTGCCACCGGGGGGCACCAATTCGTAGTTTGCTTGTCCGTATTATCAGGTCTTACCGCTTCTTTACGCACTGAGCCCCAAAACCAAGGGAAACACTCACGGTGTCCACAGCGAAAGCGCAGAGAATGCGGTGTTCTAGCAGACAACAACACCCGGCATCTTGTCAGTGACGTCATCATGTTGGTGGCGCCACGGTATGTACTCGAGGCCAATGGAAATAGGAACGAGAAATGAAAATAAATGAGCCTACAGAACGCTGGTGCCCAACGCTACCTTCCACTCACTCCTCACTCTCGACCGTTCGCCGGCTTTCTTTCTTTCTTTTTTTCTTTCTTTCTTTCTCTCTCTCTTTCTTTCTTTATCTCTTTCTTTCTCTTTATTTTCCAGAATAAATCAAAAAAGATAACATTTTCAACGGTTTCCTGCGCTAAGAGCTGTGATGAAACAGCTTGCCTAGGGCCCAGAAAATAAATTAGATGGCAACAAGTGACATCTAAAAATATTTGCACCAAATGTACAAGTCATATTCACTCATGGTAGGAAAAATTATTTACAAAAGCAAAGCATATTACAATACCTGTATGGGTGTTACAGGGAATTATTTTTGAATGAACACATTTCTAACAAACACCAACAGAATACTCAAATTTACGGCAACATCTTACGGCAATGGTACCCTCTCTCGGCGCGAGAAATGCATTCGCATTTCCTCACGAGTCCCTGTGGGGGGGGGGGGGGGACGTTTTTTTTTTTAGGGGCGAAGCTCCTTAGGGCGTGGGCTGTGCGTCCCCTGTATGTAGCCACCTCTAGTTTAGTTCTTGCAGTGTTCACTAGATGGCGGTACCGTCCCCTGTATGTAGCCACCTCTAGTTTAGTTCTTGCAGTGTTCACTAGATGGCGGTACCGTCCCCTGTATGTAGCCACCTCTAGTTTAGTTCTTGCAGTGTTCACTAGATGGCGGTACCGTCTCCTGTATGTAGCCACCTCTCGTTTAGTTCTTGTAGTGTTTACTAGATGGTGGTACTTGTAGCTGATGATGAAAAGATGCAAGATGTTATAAACTAGAAAACGGTACTTGTAGTTGATGAAAGACGCGAGATCTTATAAAATAGGAATGATGTCACATATGGCGCGTGTCATTGGTTGAAGGCAATCGTTCGATTTAGTGCGGCGACGTACGCTAGGGGGAGTGATGTAATAAAATCGAGTGGGCAAAATGTACAGAGGATTCATGGTTTACCAGGTTTACCTCCGGAGCTTCGCCCACTCATCATCATTCACTTCGTGGATATGGCGGCACTTTTTTTTTTTTAATCAAAGCACCCTTGTTCGACAAGCTCACGGAAGTATACCCGAGGGCAACTTTTCTTGGTAATGGGGTGAAAGTTTCAGAGCCCAGTCATGCGTATCCGACCGCTATTGAATGCAGTCCTACAATTGTATCCTTATTTTCTACGTGATATATGAAAAATAAAGCCTTCACTTTTTACATGTTACTAATATTGATATTTCATTTGTTTATTCATTGTCACTTCACACTTTATTAGAAAACCGCGATACATGAAACGACGATCGCGTACAGCCAACCCTTTTCACAGCGGTAAGAAACACATGAAATACCGGACTACTTCGCGTAGTAGTACACGTGCAGAAGACCCGCACCTGTATCTTTCCCATCATTTCCAAGAAAGGTTGTCCGCGAGTATAGTACTGAATGCTCCGATGTTTCGATCAAGTGTTGGGGGACGACACAGCAGGCTTCAGTCGCGTTTCGCAGTGCTCGCTTATAAAACACAAAGCAAACAAATACAGGAAAAGCAGGGAGGTCGGTTAGGCATATCTAGTTTGTTATTCCAAATGTGGGCAGGAGCATGATATGGCAAGAAAGAGGACAAAGAGTAGAAGGTCATCTTTGTGACTTTCTGTGGCGATGGGGCTGGGGCTTGCTCCCCACTCGCGATCGGCTACAAC
>NC_051167.1:211788780-211846280 GCF_013339725.1 Rhipicephalus microplus | reverse complement strand
GTAAATAGGCTTTTTCTAAACAGCATAGCCCTACCTCGGCCTGATCATAACTTTAGGAGCGAAACTCCTTAAGGCGTGGGCTGAGCGTCCCGTCGTAATCGTACGTAGCCACCTCAATCAATCAATCAATTTCAATCAATTTATTCAGCTTCTTTGGATACAATGTAACATCTTTAATAGTAAGTAATACATTCGGAGGTCCCATAGTTTCAGGAACTGACGGGGGGACCTCCTAATACTAGAACATGTGTAAGTTGAATAACGTGGGCAGCATGAAAAAAGCGTGCTCTGATAGCAAAAAAAAAATACATGTATAAAATTTACAGGAAAGCTAAAGGAGCTACATAAGAAGAGTAAAAGCAAGAAATGAACAAAAAAAAAAAAAAAAGACAAAAAGCAGCAAAAAAAACTGGCATGGTATTTAAGTCTATGACTGTAATATACGCTGGAAAATAAAAACACAGTTATAAGGGAAATCTTCATGACACAGGCGTCATGAATTCATCAAAACAAAGTGAACATAGTAAGTTTTAACACAATAGCAGCATATAAAATAGTGAATACCAAACGCTATAATAATTACGGCTACAAAACAAAAGCAAGATTAATTCATATCGGTAATAATAGCAAATATTCAGCAAATGATAGCAAAATATTCAGCAAATGATGGCAAAATATTCAGCGGTAATGGTAGCAAATCAAGCATGCGCGAAAAAAAAAAAAAAAAAAATGGCAGATCCCTGAGTTAGTGTGCCTGCCCACATAATTTGCCGAGACAGTATTTTTTGTGAAGGCTTTGAAATGTATGTACAGAGGATGCTGATTTAATTTCGTATGGTAACGAATTCCAAATGGATATGCCTGAAAAAAGGGCTGTTAGTTTCGCGTAATTTGTTCGAGCGGCGGGAAGAAGTAGATTGTCGTTTGAAGAGAACCTCGTAATGTTAGTGTTGACAAAAAATTCATTTGAGTAAGCCGGAATGGAGGTGCCACATCTCTTTAGCCGAAAAATAAATAGAGATAGTTTTTGTTTAAGGAGTTCTGAGAGTGGCAAAATATTTAGATTTTGGTATAGCGGTTTAGAGGGGGTAAAAACATTACTGAAGGTCATTAGTCGTATAGCTTGGTTTTGCAGGCGTTGAAGGGAATCGAGGTGACAAAAGTAAGTATTAGCCCAAGATGATACACAGTAAGACAGATGGCTATGAATGAAAGAGTGATAAAGTGAACGAATAATGGGCCTTTCGAAATAATTACGTGATTTAATGATTACGTGTATGCCAAAAGAAACTTTATGCATTAGTGAATGAACATGAATATTATATTTTAGGTGCTCATCTAATGTCACACCCAGAAACCTGGCGCTGTTAGTAACGGGTATTTCATTGTCCCCCATCGTGAGCACCACGGGTGGCACTTTTGATAATGGAGAATGAAATATTACAAATGTAGTTTTAGTGGGGTTAATGTGCAGGCAGTTACGACTGCACCAATCACTTACATTTTTTAAGTCAACATTTAGATTTTGTAACAGTACGGCGATGCTTTTATGAGATGAATATATGGTTGTATCGTCCGCATATAACAAGCAGTCAGTATGGCGAAGTGTTAGGGGCAAATCGTTGATGAAGAGTAGAAAAAGCAGCGGGCCTAGAATAGATCCTTGAGGCACTCCTGTATTAGTAACCTTGGGAGAGGAAACACTACCGTCGATTTGTACAACTTGCGACCTGTTTTTTAGGTAATTCTTAATAAGGCTCAAGGCTGGTCCTGTAATGCCGTAAGATGCGAGCTTGTGAAAAAGAATGGAATGATTAATAGTGTCAAAAGCTTTAGTAAGATCAACAAAGACTGCACCAAATAGTGAACCGTCATCAATGGCTAGTTTGATTTTGTCCGTGAAACTAATGAGCGCCAGTTCGGTTGAGAAACCTGGACGGAAACCAAACTGATGGGGAGAGAGCAAGTCGAATTTTTTGAAATATGACATGAGGCGTTTGTACAAAATCTTTGCGATTACTTTACTAAAAAAAGGAAGAATGCAAATAGGACGGTAATTGTTAATGCATTCACGGTCACCTTTCTTGAAGACGGGAGTTATCTTGCCGTTTTTTAGGGAGGTTGGAAATGTGCCATCCTTGAACATTTTGTTGATGATGTTAGCAAGAACAGGTGAAACATAGTCGATTATCAGCTTAACTCGTGAAGGGTGAATGGAGTCTAAACCCGCCCCGGTTGTTTTTAACGATGATATGACAGAGCGAACTTCAGCGCTAGAAGTAGGATATAAGTAAAAAGATTGCGGACAGCGCGATAAGTGGGAAAGTGATGGCCGGTGTTGATTGTTTTCAGTGTTGGCAAAATGGTCGTTAAAAGCATTGGCAATGTCAATTGGCTCAGTGAGTGTGCAGGATGCAGTACTTATTTTCGTTAACCGTGCATGGGAATCGGTTTTGTTCAGAAACTTTTTAATTAGCTGCCAGTTTCGTTTAGTATCAGTTCCATTAAGCAATATGCGCGTTTGAAAATAGTCACGTTTAGCACGTTTCAAAATTGCACCAAGCGTATTCGAATATTTTTTATAGCGAATTTGTAGCACTGTGTTAAATGGTTGGTCCTTAAGCTTCTTATGCATTTTATCTTTTTTTGAAATTGAGTGCAATAATCCGTTGGTGATCCATGGGTTTCTTCGCTCTTTAAACCGCCAAGAAATAGGGACATGCGATGTGCTCTGTGTTATGCAGTTTGCTATTAGAGCAGAAAATGAGTCGTAGGCTTGCTCAGCAGATTCGTTTTGTGTGACATCAGTCCAGTCTAGTTGGTTAATCAAGGAAACAAATGTTTCTGTGTTAAACACCGCTTTCATGACTTGTTTATGATTTGTGGCACGGGGCAAGAGAGCGGATTCTATTCTGAGAAAAACAGGATAATGGTCACTAAACTGATAGTCTATTACAGCCGCAGAGGCGCTCGTTGTCAAACTGGACAAAATGTGGTCAATCAGTGTATTCGTGCCTGATGGATCGCACCTAGTAGGAGCTGTGATTAACGATGAGAAGCCAAAACTTTGAAAAACGCGAACATAATCCGAGCATGAATGACTGTAAAGGTCAAGTATGTTAATGTTAATGTCGCCGCATATGATGACGTTTTTGTTTTCAAAAACGAGAAGGTTTAGAAGGGATTCAAGTTGCGAGCAAAAATGAACAATAGATGAAGACGGAGAGCGGTAGATTGATGCAATGATGGTGTTTCTGCCGTTCAGTGAAAAAACCGTTTGGTCAAATTCAAGCCAGACCGATTCACAGTTTAGGTTAGTAAAAGAAAGATCGTGACGACGCCTATATGACAATGACGAATCAATAAAGACCGCAGAACCACCACCACGGGCTGAATCGCGGTTGCAGTACTCAGAGGTATAGTTCGACATGCCATATAGATTACCATCGTTATTTGTTAACCATGTCTCAGAGAGGCATATGACTGAAAACGTGTGATTGATTGCTGTTAGGAAGTGTATGAGGTCATTATGATGCTTTCTGAGGCTGCGGACATTGAAATGAATCAATGATAAAGCTGGGGGTTTATTCTTGAGAAATGTTTTAGTTTGCTGATAAGACAAAATAGATAACGAGATAAGACCTCTCGTTAGATTTTTAATGGGTCGTAGAGGGCGGTACTTGTACAAATAACGAAATGCATATAAGCTGAAAAATGCAAATGGTACGATACTAGAGGACGTTACTTGTAGTATGATAAATAATAAAAATCACTCATATCCATGGAGTGAATGATGATGAGTGGGTCGAAGCGTCCATCAGTCCGTCCGCGCTTCCGTTCGTCCATCCGTCCGCCCGTGCGTCCGTTCCTGCGTTCGTACATGCGTCCATCCGCCCGTCCCTGCATCCGTCCCTGTGTTTGCTCATGCGTCCATACATCCGTCTGTCCGTGCGTCCGCCTATTCGTCCGTGGAACAGAGACAGACAGACACACACACAGACAGACAGACAGACAGACAGACAGACAGACAGACAGACAGACAGACAGACAACGGATGGACGCGGCCAGCGAAAGATTTATGGTTTGCCGATTAAGAATATGATACGCGCGAGGCGGCAGCGGCTCGCCCTCGAAAACATAACTCCAATGTGCGAGCGCGCGAGAAAATAGGAATGATGTCACACGAAGACATTGGCGATCACGTGCTCGTCCGCAGCGCCGTACGCTATGGGGCGCAGTGTAGCAAAATAAAAGTTGTTTTGGTGCCTGCGCGTGTTCAGAAGGTCAGCGGACGGACAAGGCATTCTAGTAACAAGGCGACAAGGCTGCAGAGCGGCGTGCGCGCAAGGCGGCGGCAGCGGCTCACGCTCGAAGACGAAACCCCGATGTGCGAGTGCGCGAGGCAGAAGCGTGCCGTGAAGCTGTGCGGCGGCGCCGACAAGATCCCGGCGTACGAGAACGGGAGGCCGAATCGGCGCGGCAGTGGCGTGCGGACCCAGTTTGGCCCCACTCTCCATCATTCACCCCGTGGATATGCTGTTATTTTTTTTTTATCGATGCGGCCTCATCGAGCGTTAGGCTCGAGGAACGGCTTTCAGCTCTCCCCAAGTAGAGTACCGAGTACTCTAAATTGTTCACCACCTTTTCTAAACACCGCTCCACCCATTCCACACACGCAGTTTTTGTCGACACGGCCTCGTGAAATGTGAGGCCCACGGGACGGTTTTTTGCTCTCCCGTATAGTAGAGTACCAAGTACTCCGAATCGTTAACGTTTTCTAAACTAAAAGTTACCCAGCCAGTGGCCGTACTCCTTCGCTACGCGCAGCGTCGTGAAGTCATTCGTGGCAGAATTTTCGTCAACGCGGCTTCACCAAGTGTGAGGCTCACGGGACGGCTTTATGTTCTCCCATGGTACAGTTCTAAACACTCAAAATAGTTCACCAGTTTTCCTAATACTCAGAAATGCATGTGCACATTTTTTTACATCGTACTCTAGATCGTCAAACATTTGTTTTTAAACGCACGTGACACGGTAGTCGTTTTCATGAGTGCAACACTGAGGAATGGTGTTCACTTTTTTGTTGACAGCGATGGCCGCATCATAACAGTAGACGTGCTACTTAACTGCGAAGGAGTGAGATTTGTCAACATGCATGTGCGCGCGATGAGCTCATAAACAAACGGCGTTTATAAAGCTGTCAGGAACGTTTTGTTCAAGTTGCTTTTATTTGTGTTTGTCGGATATATTAACTGCGTGTTTGATGCTACATGCGACGTCAGGAACCCGGCCAAGGTGCTAACAGTTTTTACGCCAGAGAACTTTAGCAACTAATTAAGGATGTGAAGCTGGTAGATGGGTGGTTCGCTCTCGGCAACCCGAGACTGTGGGATTCCCCAAAGCTGCATTGAGGAGTTGTTGTGCCCGACTATTTCATGCCGAACCTACAAGCGTGTGAGCTAGGAGGCTGTGCGGGCGCGAAATCTGCGGAAACTGGGTGATTAAGCTTAGTTACCCTTCACCCGTGACGTGTGTGCAAGAACGAGAGTTTACAAATCGTGCGGGAAGGATCCGACAATTCGTCGCGATGAAGAAACCATTTTCGTGCTTAAAATTGAGCTGGCAGCCTGACTGGTTGAAGTGGGGTGCTTAAGCCCGGCCACATGGGACCACTTGAACTCCCGCTGGCACATCATAGTTCGGCAGGCCGGACAAGCACGCGAAGCTGGCCTTGCGGCCAAGATGAATGAGGTTTTCCGGCGCATTCAAATTATAGAAATGGGTGCGTCAACTACGCTTCCTGTGCTGGAATATGTTAAAGCAAAATAAAATCAGAACCTTTACGCCATGCAGAGGCCTCAGGCTACAAGGCTCCCTAAAGAATTTCACTCACCGATACTTGAAATTGGGAACATACGAAAACGGAAAGGGAATCCGTGGTCGTTGAAGCCAGCCCCGCTACACCGATGAGGTTCTGAGAAAAGATGGCAGCATTGTTAATGATTCGAGTGAAGTTCGCGAGGTTTTCCAATACTACTTTTTAAAACGGTTTGCTGCAGACAATGACGCAGAGTATGACGAGTTCGCTGCCAAACTCTCGGTCTTTTACGAGAGCTTGTCATCATTAGGCTCGGAATACAGGTTTGTATTATGGTCAGGAACTGATAAGGAAATACGGCACGCCCTAATATAAATTATCGTGTCAACGTCACCAGGCCCAGACGGAATACAAACTGGGCTTTATCTGTCTTTTTTCGATATATCGGGAGATGTGATCGCTGATCTCATGAAAGTTTTGTTATCCGATGGCCAAAGACCGTAGTCTTTCCGCAAAGTAAGAATGACTCCGTTACTGAAAGTGGATATTGAGACATGCAGTTAGCGCGACGTCTGCGGCTGTTCTTGCAGTATATTTTGTCACCTATGTCGTCATGTGTAGTAGTAGGTACCGACTATACTCCGTGACGATGACGATTACGCTGATGACAATGAAGGATAAGCGCGTCATCCAAGGAGCATCATCATCATCGCCATCAAACCCCCCCTTCTCTTTCTGCCATGGATGAAAATGATCGCGAAAGCCCTCTAGCCCGCGAACGGCAAAGCGGCAACGCTGACAAGCTGCTACTGCTCAGACGAGAGCATGGCATGCGGCGGCTAAACATCAACGCAGATGGCGAGCCACTCTTCGTGAAGATGCGTGTATATTTTCAAGTGCTTTGCCCATTAGGGGTTCAGCGTATGCGGCGGGATCAATTGCCACTGGCAGATGCGTAAGTGAAGGATTTGGGTCACCTACAATATTTTTTTTTCTAGTGAAACAGGTATTATGTCTTAGTAGACTGTTTTGTCTACAGCCTGTAGTCACAACAGCTAATTCAAGTACTTGGCAATTCTCTTATCGTACAATTTTTTCATAATATATGTAGGCACTAGTTACAAATATTTAGTGCGCAAGTGCCAGTAGCACTTTTCTGTGCTCTTCGAAACGTCTTCCTTTTTACAGACCCTCCTCGCAGTGGGTATCCACATGCAGTAATATTCAAGTTTTAAATATGTAGTCATTTCATAATGAGCAAATACCGCATGCACCTTGGCTAATATACCTAAAGACAATACGCCATTTATTGACGCTAAATGGACAAATATAATTTTAGTTCGGGTTTATGTGTAACTGTCAATATTACCAACTATTAGTTTCTGTTTCCTGTACATTGGCCGCTTGGGTAACTCCTGTGTCTTAGGTGGCTTGAAGCCATTTCGAATAATTTGCCTCTCTGACTTTAGCTACATTTGGGTGCAGGGGCGTAGTGAGAATTCTTTTTTATGGGGAGGAGGGGTTCAACTATAGTTTATGTACATTCGCACGTGTGTCTGTGCACGTGCGTGTATATTTACGTAAACAAAATTGAAATTTTTCAGTAAAACTCGATCCCCCACCCTTGGCTACGCCCATGTTCAGGTGATTGTCTCAGAGCACTCCGGAGGCTCCAAAAAAAATTGCTCAACATAGTAGCGAAGCATTGTAACGAAAATAAGTGGTATAATACATGATAAAAAGACAGCAAACAAGACTTGCAAAAATGCTTATTCTCTCTGCAGATCTTCAAGGCTCTTGAATACGACGCTTTCAAACACGGTGAGCATGCTCTCAAGTTACTACCTACCTACATGGTTCCTTTTAGGTAATTGTTTTGGCTTCCTGGTTATTCTACTGAGCACTTCTTTAAGCAATACTGTACGGTAAGCACTATTGAGCATTGTCGAAAGAATGCGTCAGTGCAGAGCCGTAGTCTGGGGAGTTTCTGGCACTTTCGGGCAGTTTTCGCCACAAGGCACGAAGTGTGCGAGGAATGGGTGAGTTAAAATATATCCATGGTGATGTCAGCGCAACAGCGCCACCGGTGAATATATAAAAAGTCATGTGCTCGTGGTCATCTCCTCTTTCGCGTCCTTGTAATGCTATTCAGGTAGACAATTCCTACAAGGCACGAGTAAGTTAATTAACAATGGTCTGCTTGCGTGACGTTCCAAAACGAGTACGACCGCAGGCAACACGCCTAATACAACTGAGGTACTTGAGTGAAGGCTTGACATTCCAATGTGCAGGCGAGGACAATCAACACACCAAAGATAATCAGGACAATCAACACGTCAAAACTCGGGTGTTTTATTGTCCACGATCACGCCATTCCCACGTCTTTCCTGACCGAATGATTGAAGGACCTAGCCGTAGAATCCATGGCCGTAGCCGTAGCCACCGTATCCACCATAGCCGTGGCCGTATCCTCCGTAGCCGCCATAACCACCGTAGCCGTAATGTGCCCTCTGGTTGTCGTAATGGTGCGTAAGGGCGTGACTGTAGCCTCCATGGCCATAGCCGTGACCGTAGCCACCATAGTAGCCCGCACTGGCCGTAGCAGCGACAACGAGAATGACGAGCGCACACAGCTAGAAAAAGGCAATAAGTTTTACTTTGTGCACTGTCCAATATTCAACCAATTATTACGGTTACCCAGAATAGTTATTTTATGGCATACCAGAGATGGTCTCTAGCAATCGTAAGGTGCTAAGACCTGGATCTATTCTGTTGTGATGTCAGCAAGTAGGTTCTTCGAAAAAAAAACGCATGCGAATCATAGCCATTCATGATGTTACTCAGCAATCAAACGTGACAGTTCTTGTTTCGAAATTATGTTTAAGTGATCCTAAACGTACTCATGAGAAATAAAAAAAAAGCACTGCAAACCCAGCAGCTCGACTTCAAAGGAATTCTGGTGCGTCAATTCACTACCTGGTACATTTTTCTTTATACAATGCAAAAAATACACACCGGAATAACTTCCTGTGTCACGAAGATAATTACTGAGCATATGTAATATTCAATATACACAATTTTCTCGCATGCAGCAAACTTCTCGTGTAATAACTTGCAGCCTCTTAATTATTGTCTCAATGCTCATAGATGCACCGCTTAAGACGAAATGTCACAAAAATATAGAAATCATATGTATAAATACAGAAATCGAATCTGCCAACATGACGTAACAGAAAGGATTCTACGTAATTAGTAAAAAAATTAACTGACAACAGTGAAACGAACAACTGAAATGAGCATTCATAGCATATTGGTATACTTCTGGCATTGTGGACCACAGAGTTTTCAACACTCATTTTCAATTTGGATGAATAATTCTTAATGCAATGAGGGTGCATGTTCCCTGAGAATGTGTGGGACATTGCCAGACTGGATAAGTAGCTGACATTTTCTTATTTGTATTACAGCAAACGAAGACAACGGTGTTATAACCTTGCATATCCACCACTAGTTAAGACCAGCCGTTCTTTTTTATAATCCCGTAGCCGATATTCTTCGTAACTTAGTCGACACAGGTGAGTGTTAATGAGCGCTTGTAGTCTACAAGTAGACATAGTAACTGAAACCACGTGACTTAGTGGGGCGTTTTCTTGGACTGCACTGCATGCGAGATCGGCCCATCTATTTCGTAACTAATCGGACCCCGTAAAGCACTACGGACTGTGAGATGGAAGAGCCCGAGGAATACACTGCCTTCGAAGCTTTAAATACCTTCGCTCAATCTTACTAACCAAAAAATAGCGCAGCAAGCCCCAAGTGTCTGAAGACTTGGTCATAGCAGCGCTTGTAGGTTTCAGCCTCTCTTGTAAACCGTTCGTAAAGAATGATTTGACGGTCATTAAGCACGTACTGGTTTTTAACGTAGCTGATAATGCGTCAAGAACGCAAAGCAAACTCGGCTGTAATTAAAGAGAGAGAATACGGTTTAATGAAAGGCAGCGAAGTTAACCAGAAGAAAACATCCGTTTTGCTATCCTGCCCTGAGGAAAAGGAAATGGGCATGAAAAGGTAACGAGGGAAAAGGTACGGAAAGGGGGATTAAATAAAATAAGGTAGAAAACGCGCGCACACTCAAGCACGGGAGGGTCACAGTCTTCTGGAGGGTTGAAGCTCGGCTGTAAAATTTTCACATTGAGCTTGTGCCCCAGAAACTGGGAAAATCGAAATCTCATTAGCTTTCAGCCCCTCTTGTCAACTCTATGTGCGCAATGTTTTGGCCCTGATTGAGCGCACTCTGGTTCCTGGCGAGGATAAATATATATCTACGACACGCGACGAACCTCGACCATAACAGCTGTGGTGTTCACTTTGTTTTGAATACACCAGCGCTGTCGCCGTATGCACGCTGAGTACCTTCAGATATCACCCAAAACTTCAAGTGCAGCGACTTCATGCGACCGTATCCACCAGAAACGCGACAGCCATATCCAATTCCAGAGAGCTACAGTTTCAAACGTGGTTATATCCACCGCCTTGACCGCATACGTAGTCGAATACTCACAAGAGTCTTCATAGCGAACCACTGGGGAGTTGCGCCGAGCTCTGTTCTGCGAGTGTCTGATCGACCAGACCATAGGTGTGTACATATATATACCTCCCCCACCCAGCAAGTCGTTCAAGTGACGTATTAAAGGTCAGCCGGGGTTGGGTAGCCTGAGTATCGCTGGAATCCGGACGCGTTCCACTTTCACACTTGCCGAATGGCAGATCCCAACGGGTATAGCGAAACGGTTCGCTTAACCCGCCTTTGTGGTGCAATGGAAAGGATAACAAAGCAAAGAGCAGAAAAGTAAAATTGACTTTGTCGTATGGAGGCACTTTCAGACACTGTTTTCACCATCCGCCGTGATATTTCAACGGGTACCAGTCAGCGAAAATTCATTTCTGCAGCATCGAAATTGCCTCAGTTGTTCTTGCTGTTCCAAGGCCTCATGAAACGGATACTTGATTTTATGCATTTCATAACTTCATGGCAAAGTAAATGGGTTAAAAGCCTGCGGTTCTACCGAAATGAGGCTCACAACATGAAGTAGAAATTTTTCTTGGGCTAGTTGGTTCACTCTAGTTGGTTTCGTTCAACTGAAGAAATAAGGCGTGTACGAGACGAGCACAACAAGTGAAAGGTACGGACGCCTGCGGGTGAATAACATTTTCAGCATGGACTAACGCCATGGACGTACAAAACTTTCAATGGAAGGCTTGCGTCCTCTCCTGGAAATTTATCGAGCAAGTGCTAGAATCACGTGCTGCAGAACATCATGTGCTGGGCAAAAGAGTTTCTAGGTAGTTACGTAATGTTCATGCCCGACACTTCTACTACTCATCAAGGCGGAGGAAAAAAATCATTGGCGAAATGTAGACAAATAAATGCTATTTGTTCTGAAACGGATGAAGAGTTATGCATATTAAAAACTTTAGGAAGTCCGCACGGGAACAAAGCGCACTCCTCAGCGTTACACACAATATGTCAATGAATAATTTATGAAGTTCCGCCGAGAAAAAATACTACACCTGAATTCATATACAAATCAAGGACAACGCTGCTGCGTCAATTATTATGGCTTTAGCGAATTTCGCCTTACGAACTGCAAAAAAAAGATATCTAAAATCCTTCATCACTTTTCTACACCGGTACAAAAAGCGTACACATCAAAAACCAAAATGTTCATATGCTTCATTTTTTTACTAATAGAATAACAACCTTCTAACTCAAGAAATTGCGTCTCTTATAGTGCACAAACTTATTAGGTGGCGTTCACTCGACACAAATGCACACTCAATATGAGAGCGCATCAAATGCACCTTCCTCCTCCTGAGACGCACTGCATGTTGAAGAAAAATGTGAAACGTCTAGCGGAAGTTCAAGAACTTTCGAATGAGTTCAACTGGATATCTGGTTTGGTATGAAGATCAATATGCAACGTGTAGTTGTATTCTACGTTACCTTTCAGTGCTCCAAAACCGAAGCAAAGATTGTGTGACATTCCCATGCTGGACATGCCCTCATAGTGAAAGTAGTTTGATCATATCCTCTGAGCCAATCTTCCGTAAAAAATGGCGTCAGTTTGATTGGGAACGTTGCGCTGTTATAGACGAGGAAATACACGCTTGAAGTTAGTTTAGAACAACGCCAAATAACGTGCACGAACTGGTCAACGCGTGGTGAAACGTTTCACTATTCATGATTCGTCGATTCTTTGCTCCATTGCATAAATCACCTTTCTGAGAAGCCTAAAACATTTCAATACTGTTTTATTGTTTTTCCGTAATCAGTATCATCTCCATTCGTTTGATTTTCTTTCCTTTACAACAATATTTTACAATTCATTGATACACAGCACAGTTATATGCTATTCTTCAACATAGTGACTTGTCGCTAGGCTACTTGCAGCATCTTACAAGAAAATTAGGTGACGCAAACCACAGGAGAAAGGAAGGTGAAAGGAACGAAACTCGCAACTAGCGCATATATATATACGTCAAAAAATTGCGAGTCGACACTTTTTCTTTTCGCCGTTCTGTTCTGTTTTAACTATTTTGCTGTGGAGAGGTTGAGGTGCCTATTGCCTCGGCTACTCCATATCACAAAGTTCTGCAGCGAAAAATAAAATAATAATACAGAACGGTACCCAAAATTAACAATACGGAAAAGAAAAAAACATAATAGCACACTGAAACCAGTTCAAATATCATGCCAATACACAGTTTTCTCAGCGCTGTTCACACAGTCATAAACTATTTACACGCACACCTTACTACTCTACTATCAGTATATACATGACCACATTTTATATATACCATCTCTGGCTGTCTGTCACAGGTGCTTGTCCAGTCTGGTCTCCACTAAAAAGTCTGTCAGGAGATTATTGCCTTTTTCTGGAGATGCATTTCAGGACATGGTCCAAGTAGTTTCTTTATTGTGAGGGGCCGTCTGTCCAAACTTGCTAATTTGTTCTTTAATTTTTCTCTTTCATTCGCGTATTTAACGCACTCCTAAAGAATATGGTGAACATTTTCTTCTGCATGACCACAACGGCATTCCGGTGAGTTGGATCGATGTATCTTGTGCAGGAAGCTGTTTGTGTGTGCTACTTCCAATCGAAGTCGGTGGAATAATGTCTCTAGGTGTCGTGGGAGGTCTGTAGCTATGGAAAATTTTCTGTGTGGATCAACTTCATTAAGTACCGTTTCCTTTGATTTAGGGCTCTCAAACCACTTCTGTTGTTCCCCTGTGGTTAGCGCCGTCTAACTTTCTTGTATTGACCGGTATGAACTTTAGGTGTGGCGCACTTCACAGACCCGGGCTGTCGCATGATGTGATCGCTTGGCGTAACTCAGGTAAAAGCAAGTATAAAACTATTAATAAAGGAAACAAGCAACCAAAAAGAGAGATGAAAAAGAGGAATAGAATAGAAATATGCAAAAACAACGACAGAGAAGACACATGAAAGCTCATAAAAAATGGAGGAAGAAAGAAAGAGAAAATCGAGGAGAAACAAAGATGGCCACCCATATTCACACTTCCTTAAAACATTGCAGTACTGGTGCAAACAAGCCCTAAATTTTCTTACATACTTTTCACCCAGCTGTCAATATTGTTGGTCGTTTTACGTGCTAACAAAGATAACATCCCTTTGCAGTTTCTTGCTCTGGGAGCATCTTATGTATCTTCACCTATGTACCACATTGCTTAGTGAAACATCCACGAGCCAGGCTAATTCTCGTCACAGTACACAAGCCAGTTAACATGCATACATTGTATTAATTAGCCAGAACATATGAAGAGTCATTTTATCAAGAAAAAATATCGCTGCATATTTAAGTATATTAGAGGGCGCAACAGAGGGAGCGTTTGGTCTTACCTTTAATCGCCGCACGCGTGACATTAGCCACTCACGCATGTAAATGAGTGACAAGGCGGCTACAGTTATGTGCAATTGCTATTGGTCGTTAATATTATTTCTTGTTAAGTTGTCAATTTCGTTTTGTCTTCATTATTACTGCTTTTTGATATCGCATCTAGCCTTAAGTTGGCAAAGACGAGGTCTGGGCACGTTCCCCCGATGGTTGTTAGTTGTTTCGCGTCATAGGAAATGCATCGTAGAGCATCTCGAGACGTAATATACAGTACAAGCCCGTCGTTGTCCATGATCGCTATCGTGATCATCTTCAGCGTTATCAGCGTCATCGTCATGACGTAGAGCGGCTGCCTTGCATGCGCTGTGCCGTGATAGCAGAAAGAGAATCTGTGGTCTGGAACGCGGTTGTTCTTCATCGTTATCAGCATCATTGTCGGCTGGTGGCTACGGCACACAACAACGCCAACGGGCAAGCCTCTACCTTAAGAAGCTTCGCCCCTAAAAGTATATCCCAATGCTTACTCAGTTTATATTGAGCCACTAAAGGTTTCGTTGCAGGAATGGGACGAGTTAAACATGCGATATCTTTAGGACCGAGAAATATCCCTGAAACACTTTGTTCTGAAGCTCAGCCTGTTTTGCTAAAAAATAAACTTCTTTGAGATCTAAATACTGAAACGTAATCATTGACTGAATGAGTAATTTATCGATTTGAAGTTCTAGTGACACATAAAAGCAGTTTGAGAAGTCATAGTCAGAAGATTTTGGGAAAGCGTTTTGTACCAATAGTGTCTCCTCGAATGGCAAGGAAAGCATAGGCACAAGTGCCCTTATTTTATCCTGATTCTTTACAAATATAAATACCACTGCCAAATATTGAACCCTCTCATTCGTTCATACCACACTGCATTACAAATAAAAAGTTTATGAATGTTTACTCTAAACCCTATTCGTAAACTTCGAAATAATACAACTATTACAACTTATTCGGTAACAAAGTATTAGTAGTTGCCTGCGTGGTAAAGTAGTCGTTCCTGAATCTTGGTCAGTTAATCAGACACATGAACGTTTCTAAGTTTGTTATTTACAATACCAGCAGATACAGAACTAAAAACACTATCGAAGCACTGCTTCAGCAGACTCAACACCCATTCGTGAAGACTGAGAAAACACTAGTACCAACAAGATGTTTAATTCACAAAACCATGAATACGACCTTGTAAAGAATTCGGGGAAAGGAGAACAAAATTATACAATTCTATATGCCTCAATATTTAATCTTTATTGAAATAAGGCCGCTGTGGCAAGCTGTCGATTCCCGTCCCGGAGCTCAGCCGTGCAACACCGCAGCCACTCAGCAGCCTCCACGGATCAGAACACTTGTGCCCGTCGGAGTATTTCACAAGCAGCCGCGGAGATTGATTGATTGATTGATTGATTGATTGATTGATTGATTGATTGATTGATTGATTGATTGAGTGATTGAGTGAGTGAGTGAGTGTGTTTCAATGCGAAGGTCCAAGATCAAATGTCGCAAAAAAGGACATCGCACCATGCTTATATGGCTTGCATTGATATTAACACACACGGAGCTATTCAAATGCCGTTTCAGCCATAAATATCCATAAAATATACATCGGCCACGTTTTCTAACTCCAATCACGCGTTGTTGATAGTAGAAGTAGTCTATTAAGTTAGGTTTGTTTTAGTGGTAGTGAACTTTAAGAAAAAAGAGCTCTATCTCAACTAGAAAGGGCAAGATGGTGCTAAAAAGCAAGGTTTATCGAGTTTCCCACCACTTTACATGTTTTCTACATTTCTTCGTTTATATGTTTTATTCTATACTGTAAACCTTGCAGAGGTCCAAGCATAGTGACAAAAGCGCTAAACAAAGCAATCATCACCAAGGTAATGACGCTTTAAAGTAACTGGGGTAGATGGAAATAAAGAACTATTTGAAAAGGCTACCATGCATTTAACGAAACCCAAATACTGACACATGCTGCTGCGGCTTCGGCAATGTAAACCAAGTGGAATCTGCAGAAACCATGCTTTTGGTTGCATTCTGCTTCATACCAGCCGATTACAATCCGGGTGGAAAAGGAGATGGTGAAGCCGGGCGTCGAATGGGCTCTGCGGGTGCCGATGCATTGGCTTTTTCTGGACAAACTTCAGCGCCGACAACACCATGACACAACAAACGCAGTTTGGCCTGCGTTGTAGAAGTTACAACCACATGCGGATTCACAGCGCACCTCGGCAAGAGTAAACCCTGGGTCTCCAAGCTGCCTGAAGAAGACAAGCTGCCTGAAGAAGACAAATCAGTCCTGATAGTTCTCAATCAGTGGCAGACACACTTTGAGTGTTCTTCAGAAGGCTGGAGTCACCACACATTGTGGCTGTACAACAGGTACTGGATGTTCTACGTCCAGTGCTTGCAAGCCTTCAGTAGGCACCACGAACCACAATCTACGGCGGAACGTGATGCAGTGTAACGTAAAGTCCTGCGTCCACTATTATCAAAACCAGCAGTCTAGTTTAGGCTCACATGTTTTATTTATGTTCTATCCTTTCTATCTCTCTCTTTTCATCCCTCAATACCCTTCCCCAGTGTAAGATAGCGAACCGGATGCTCGTATGGTTAACGTGCCTGCCTTTCCTTCCTCTACCTCCTCTTTCTCCGCAAATATTCATACTGTAAGATATTGCCCTAATATGCTATATGTTAGATTAACCACCGTATTCCAGAACGTTCCTTCACTCAATGCTTCACCTTGACCTGAAAAAGTCGATAGGAGCGCCGTCTCTTGGCAGACCAAGTCACTGCATATCGGCAATATTCTGCAACGATTCTTGAGAAGCGCAGTGTCAGTTTCAGCTGAGCAGTGGCGCAGTGCTCCACTAAGTCAAGTGAATGGCTGAATTCAAGTCGAGGAGCGTTTCTGAATACGGGGGTAACACTTTTGTGCGGCGGGATAATAGTGAAGGGATGCTGACAAAAATGTCTCGATATTTGGCCCAGTTTCCATCGCTATTTCGAACACCTCCTGGCTAAATCTGGTGCATATCCACCATATGACGTTCCATTATTAGCGATGATATCTCGCGGCCTTGCCTTTTCTGATTCTGCTCTATTCTTCTTGTATATTGGCGCGTAGGCAGAATCAAACTTGACCTATAAGTATCGCAGAGTTTATCTCGTCTTCGTATCCTTCTAAGCGCTGTTTTCTTTTAAAAAGAATTTAAAGGATTGATTGAAAAATTGTGACTCACTATCTACGGCACTCTGTTTTTTTTTTTTTCATTTCACACTGTGTAACAGCGATGTCAACGTTTTTCATTCAGAGGAAGATCATCGCTTTTAACAAAGTATACTTTATTTAGGGGAATAACACAAGCCAACCTTGACTTCGGTGCATCATGAAAACCATGGAGTCATCAACATTGGTGAACGCGCGATTTTTTATTGTTTGAGAAGCTGACAAATTACCCGTAATAAAGACACCGACTTCGTTTAAGGCTGGGTAGCCGCATAGCAAAAATATTGATACAGTAGGCTTGCCTGGGCTGGTGATAGCTCTCAGTTTGCACCTGGTATGGAAATTCTAGGGGGCATAATTCGTCATATTACAGTAACTTTCCTCTTGAAAAAGCATTGGTAAAAAACGCACACTGTTGGAGAAGGCACTGTCTCCATAAGCAAGCGAGAATAACGAATTAGACGAAACATTTATTTTGCTTTCACTCGTCTTTCATGCTTCACTTGTAGGCCAGTGGGGGAAATGGCCTATCCGTAGAAGCCATGGCCATAGCCGTAGCCGCCGTAGCCTGGGCCATAGCCGCCATAGCCTCCGTATCCTCCGTAACCATAGTGCGCCCGCTGGTTGTCGTAGTGGTGTGTGATGCCGTGGCTGTAGCCTCCATGGCCGTAGCCGTGTCCGTAGCCCCCATAGTAGCCAGCGCTTACCATGGCCAGGACAGCAAAGGCAACGAGGATGCACAGCTGCAGAGTGAGAACGGCCGTCGATTCAGACTTTATGTGTTTTGAAGAAATCCAACATTTTTGTTTTGCTAAAATCCTCAGCAACAGTGTTGAAGTACTCGTTCGATGTAAGTGCGAAAATATTATTTAATATCCCTTGGTTGTCCAGGCTAACAAAAGAGAAATTATCAAAAATGTCACACATTTCAGTGCACAAAAAAATTAAACTTGGACCACATGTCCATATATTATTTTTAACAAAGAGGCCGAAACTTGTTCTGATAGTGCATGGAATTAGAATTTCTGACTCAAATCCTAAACAGTGTTCCGCTTCAGTGTCTGCTCTAAACTGCACAGAGAAGACCAGTACATAGCGAACACCAACGCTTTTGAGAAATTTGCTCACGAAACTCCTTTTTCAAGAGTCGCTGCTACTCTCACGCACAATTCTATTTCTTCTAACCCTTGCTCGCTCCCTGTAGGAAGCTTGTTATGCTTCGATATAAGGCAGACCAGAATGAAATTCCAATTATTACAGTGAATGTTATGTGCAACAAGATGCAGTAACCTAGACCATTCTATGCTTTTTCGTTATTGGCACCATGTCCAAATAAAACATGACGCCCAATCAGTTATACTCACGAGGGCCTTCATAGCGAAATGCTGCGGAGTTCTGAAGAGCACGAGCTGTTATACGGGAGCTACGGAGTCCGACCTTCTTATATACTGACCAGTTCGTGCGGACCAATCCGGTTCAAGAATCGGAAGTACGTCAAGCCACGAGGGCTGCTTGCTCTCCGAAGGGCTTGAATGGATACCAGTTTCAAGAAACTCAAAAAAAGAAATAGTTGGACTATCTCACCAAGAATACCAGCTTTTCAGAGTCAGTGCGGGACGTAAACCATATGTATAAAAATACCTTTTCGCGGATCTACCTGTTGGTGCAGAAATGGTAAGGACCGTTATAAAGAATATCATACAAAATAATGCTTATGATTTTTATAGTGTAAACAGCTCGCGTACGTCTTCTCTAGGTCAACGTCTTATTTGACAATTTCGTATAAAGATGAAGCATGTTGTCCAGCAGTAAGGCGACAACATGGTATGTCTCATAAACTGAAAATGCGACCACCGTCGTCAGCGCAATGTATAAAAAAAGGTTAGCAAGCAAAAACAGTAAAGGTCTCATGATACTGACGTCAATTAACGAACGAAGTGCATTGTTGTATGCACGTTGGCGGCGACCGGCAGTGACTTGAACACGAAAGGTGCCAACAATCACATGATGTCATGTAATGGCACTTCAACAGATCAAACGCGAACCTATACCAGAGGGGGTACAGCTTAGGTGATGTCCAGAAATGTTGGAAGGGATTGACGATAAAAACTGGTAGAGCTTACACCAGGCCACACAGTGCTTAACTGGGCGATTTTGAGAAGGCTAATCTGGTTGCTTCTAGGCTGCTTTCTATACCTTATCTAGGTTGTGCAGGTTGTTTCTAGGTCGGTTCTACATATGTGCATGCTCAGCTTTGACTAGGTCACCCTCTTGTTCTCTCCAGCTCTGCGGTCGTACCAGGGATCGGCTGGACGTTACGGCTACCTCTACCGCATAAAAGCCAACCTCGTTCCGCGAACAGCAACCTCCTCTCTAGCAGTACGAAGTATCTTCGGTCGTCTCACGGTTGCTACTGAGCGAGTGCTCTTTGCCTATTTTCTCAGACATATGACGCCTGTGCTCTCGTGAGAGAGTCGTTGAATTGTGCTTTTTTTCTAACGTTGCTTAAACGAATCACAACTTTAATTTATTGCGACCGCTTTTTCAAGACTATTCATTATACCATCATTTTTTTTTGTATCCATGCTTTCTAGTGGTGAATAATATGGTACCAACATTGAAGGCGTAGTAACCAAATAAGCATGGTAGCTGACAGCAGCATTCAAGAAGTATGTACAATTAGACGTTTTCGTCTGATAGCGGTGGGCGCAGAACGTCGACGATTTCGAGTTCAATTATTTCTCCCGGATCAGGTTCTTCACGCGTGGTTAGGCCATTTTGCTTATTGAAACACTCACGTCAATATTGAGCGAAAATTTTTGACAGTTTGCACCTGCCAGCCATCCTCCGTACAATTTGGTGGCTAAAAGAGTCATTTAAGGGCGAAAGCTGCAGGGCGCAAATAGTAAAAAAATATAATATGACGGATTGAAATAAATGTTTTTTCGATCTTTTGGTAAATACTGCATTCGTTTGAGATGTTAACTTTCAGCACAACCTCACACATTCACATTTGTTCCAAAACCACTTAAATTATTCTGGCCACTGTCACTTTGAATAACACGCTTGCCAGAACACCTGTGAAATTTTATGTCTTTGCTACCCCAGCAGTATTCACTTCGTGAACTAAGTGCCATAATTGCCTAATACTCGTTCACTGTGCGACTTGAGGCAAGCCATATTTGGCTGGTTGATTTTATTATCCTATTTTGACAAATGCTCCTAGTATTATAATTGACATAGATCTCCCTAAGAAGGTGCAGTGTTGGCTTTATCATGAAATATAAAGAAAATTTTAAAAACGCTAGGAAACGCCAACGTCGTTTAAAGATCAATATTTACAAATTTAGTAAGCGCTATTCACTTGATGAAATCCCTATGGTAAACCAGAAAGGATCAATTAAATCTACCGACAACGTGTTCTACCCATCCATAAATACTTGGCAGTCATTATTACACACAGCCTATCTAGATGAAAGTGAGTACGACATTTACAAAGAACACTGTATGCGAACTCCTATGGGACATCTCAATCGACGTTAAAACGTTAAAATGCTTTACGGCAGTGTCAAATAAAGAGCAAGTTTTCAAAACGTCTTCATTTAAACTTTTCGACAAGACGAACATGGAACCATGGCCACATCATTTATACATCATCATTATCAACATCATCATCGTCGTCGTCAGCCTGACTACGCCCGCTGCAAGGCAAAGGCCTCTTCCATGTTCCGCCAATCAACCCGGTCTTGTGCTTTCTGCTGCCACATTATACCTGCGAACCTCTTAATCTCACCAGCCCGCCTAATTACCTCTCTCCCCTTCATGCGTTTGCCTTCTCTTAGAATCCAGTCAAGAACTGATTCCAAGAGGATTACGTCGACTTTCAGTGCCCAGTGAGTGAACCAATTAGGGCGGGAGTAATGCCTGCGACGCAGTGAAGGGTGCTAAGAATAGCTGGGTCCAGACTGGCTTTTGCTGGAATCAGGAGTCATTCATACACCAGAGCGTAAAATGTCCTACTCTTGCGCAGCGCACATCAAAATACACCAAAAAATACAGTGGGCAAGCGTTGGAACTGCGCTTCTCCTGCGTTCTCTCTGGTGTGTTTGTTGTGCACTCTCAAAAATAAATGTGTTCTAATTCGTACGGATAGGTCTTATAATTTAGAGAAAATTAATTGCCAAACATGTATTTTCAGGAAATTTAGCATAAGCTAATTCAATTGCAATCACTTTTCTTGGGATGTATAACCATGAATGTGTAAAAACAAACAATCATGACATGGTGAAGACCAGATGTTTATTGCGCTCGCACATGTCGTCCGTTTTTCATATTTTTGGTCAGACGTTCAGTTGCCTAGCCATAGTAGCCGTGGCCGTAGCCACCATAGCCGCCATAGCCGCCATAGCCGTGTCCGTAACCTCCGTATCCACCGTAGCCGCCGTAACCGCCATAGCCGTGGCCGTATCCACCGTATCCACCGTAGCCGTGGCCGTATCCACCGTATCCGTAGTGTGCTCTCTGGTTGTCATAGTGGTGAGTGATGGCGTGGCTGTATCCTCCATGGCCGTATCCATGACCATAGCCGTAGTAGCCAGCATTGGCCGCAGCCAGCAAGACCAGGATGACGAGGGTGCACAGCTGCGAAAATGATGATAGCGACAAGCACGTGTCTCAAGTGGAAACACCTTAACCGTTATCTGGTTCCAAAGTTTATCACGATATTTTTTGCTAACTGCTATCGAGTTGCTTCCGACTTGAGGTGTTAATGACGTCCACTACCACGCTCTACTTAGCATATATTCTTTAGGCTCCCTCAGTCATTCCTCTGGTGCCCCCTCCCCCCAATTTTTAGAATGTAAGAAGTCATAATCAAGCTGTGATCACTCATAGACTTAGCCATTCAAAACTAAGATCTGTAGTCGAGTGATTATTACTGCTGATGAATCGTTGTGGCAAGTGCATTCATAAAAAAAATACACTGATGCATAAAAATGATGCATAGTTTTCAAGAAGATTTTATTTACACAGCGATGAGCCCACTCATGTGAGTGCAAATAGTATATGCCTTCGCAGTGAACTCTAGTTTCTGACAAGCTTATTTTGTCTCGGGTAAACAAAACAGTTATTGCTGTCCACAAGTCCCTCTGCTTCCTTCTGCTACGTTCAGGCTTACGTCACCTAATAGTATTTCGAAAATTTCTGTTTGAAGTGTAATTAATATTAGCATAATCGTAGCGCAATATGCCCTTCAACATCCAAACAGATCGCGATGGAGAAGCACCGACAATAATCGACAAATCCAACAAAAAAAATGAAACTAGACGACGCTCAGCCGCTCCGCATGTATCCATGTAGCGTAGACAGACCCAGCGCCGGACTACTCACAATGGTCTTCATATCGGACTGCTGCCGGAGTTGCTTTAGGGAGCACTGATTCTCGAAAAGCGATCCGGCGCGTTTATATAGTCGGCCACCCGCTAGAACGGACCAACCGCGGCACGGTGACGAGTTAAAGGTCACCCTATAGAACATGTCGACGCATTTCGAAAGGATACCAGTTTTGTTGGAGAAGCGAAAAGAGGTAAAGAGAAAAGCAAAGCGATACAAAACTAAACTGCACCGAGTGCGCGGTTGGCTTAACCCGCGCCTACTGTACAGAGAGGCACGTCAAGAAAGCGTTCCGAAGAAAACAACGTTACACTCGAATTGTTCTCGTGGCCGCCAAACCCACGGGTCTTTTCTACCAGGCTCGCTGTGCTGGGCTGCCACGCAGGGAACCCGAGCTTTGAACCCCGCTGCGTCTTTGGTATTTTTATTTACTTAAATGTCTTTTTTTATTTCATGCAGCACTGATTATGGAAAACACAGGCAGTGGTGGTGGCGGAAAACTACGGTGCCACACGCGACCCTTGTGATCTCGTAACAGTCAGCTTTGAATACCGACAAGAGGAATAAGAGGAACAGGACAGTCGCTAAATTTACTAAATTTACTTTTGAACAATTCGAATAACAGGCACTGAAAACTTATACAATATTACTTTTTGAGCACTTAACGATAAAATAATCACGGCATGTGTAGAGAGGAGCTTAACAATACATGCGTTTTTACCAAAAAAAACACAATGTGCCCAAACTGAAGCGATAAAACAAAGCATGCTTCTTTTATCTCTTGAGAGGGGAAGAAAAGACCATATAACAAGTCTACTAGACTTCATGCCTACAGGACTGTAGTTGACACACAAAACAGCATATGTCACGCTTATTTGGGAGTCCACTCAGCTGCACACATTCGAAGAAACTACGGACCCTCCGAAGCACAGCAGCCCACTTCTGTCAAGAAAAACGTTAGCACATCTGTAGTGTCACAGATGCAGAAGCATTAATGAATGTACAGGCACTGAAAAAGAAAAAGCTCTTGCACAAGCTTCACTTGAGCGATTTTTTGTGTTCATGTTTCGTATGAAAAAAGGCCATCTCAATTTTTCAATCTCGACCAACGCACACAAAATGCACCTCATGCTCGCGCATGGCCTCCCAGATTAAAAAGGAGGACTTTCCCTCTCGATGGTTGCGAGTTTAGTAGAGACCATCACGCTCAGAATATTGCAGACTCGGACATATCCCGCAACCACAGAATTTGAATGCCTTGATCCCCTCTTTCCGCAGTCCTGCACTAAATGCAGAGCCCTGCTCTCTTGATCATATATGCTCTGGCGGTGCCCATTCAAGGTGGGCTCAAGTTTGCACATTATGAATTCGGACGAGCTCTTCGAAGTTCGGACATCCCTCAACTACAAGTTGTCCATGAGGACGTTAACGGCGAGAATCGCCGCCTCCAGGTTCCGTCCTGGTCGTCTGCTAATCCTCGATGCGTAGGCAGCTGACTTGACGAGCTTCTTCAGCAAGCTGTAGGTGAATCGTGACCGCGAGATTTTCTTCGTCAGCGACGTTTGGAAGCATGGTGTCGAGGGTCGTTGCCGAGTTCCGTCCACAGGCCAAATTGTATGGCGTCACCCCACACTTCTCCATTTTTATGCCAGTGCCGCACACAATTTCCAACATCCTCCACCCAGAAAAAATGACTTAGCTTTCCCTGAAGTTCTTGAGCAGGCTGCATCGTACTATACAAATTTAACAACACCCTCTGCGCCCCCACAGAGGCCACGTGGCACTCAGTAACACTAACCCAAAGATTACTAGTTTTCTACGAGGCCCAACCCACTGATTGTAGATTCATTCGGGCATCTCCGTGTACTTGATTTTCCATCAACGCTTTCGACTCTTGCTCTAGGCTCGTGCCTTGGAACGCATTGACCTCGCTGAACTTGCGCTGCCTCTGTGAAGTCTTCCTAGATTTAAAAATTCGCAATGAGGGCTCTTACACGAACATTTTAGGCAACTTTTCCTGGGTAATGTTTGCAGTTGACTTTCTCGTCTTGGCTGCATTTACCTTGAGAGCACCTGCCCTTTTTCTCCGCCTCAGCTTGGGTTGCATCATTCGTTGCTGTGATTCTGTCTTGGCGTTGGGCACCGGCAGTGATGCAGCCCACACAATCGGCTTTTTTCTCCTCCTTGGTGCCTGTCGTTTTCTCGAAGAGCTACATTCATGAGCTTTACAGGCAGTAGGCTTGTGTGTCTTCATAGCCTGTCATTTTCTGTACTCTTCCTGCTTGTTGCTGTGGCTGACATTCTATTCCTCCGGTAACATGTAAACATAGAATTAAAGATTGCCTCACAATGGACATTGTCTATCTTGGTGAGTACTCATTCTTGGTATCTTCTGCAAGGTATTCTGAATTTCCAAGGCCATCGTGCCATTCTATCGTAGTAGTCTCGTCACCCACACACACTCGAGTGGCCCCTCTCTTGTTAACTCTAGAGGTATTGGACGTTGACGAGGGCTTTGATAAAGCATCGAATATGTCTCTAGAAGCTCGGATATTTCTTCGTTGGTGGTCTTTCGTGTTGCATTTTCTGTAGTAGGAATGCTGAATTATCTGCTTCCAACACATTCCTCTATCTGTCGTGGGGTTGAGCCGTTAACCTTCTGTATGAAAATATCGCTATTGATAAAGCATTGGCTAGATGTTTGTGCCACAGGCGAAAAGAGCACTGCCGTTTGCACTTTTGTTCTGATCATTTGCTTTATACTCTACAAGTGGGCCTTTCGAGCCTTTAGGGCATCTTCAATCCTATACTCAACTTTGACTTTTCCTAGAATAATCCTACGAACAAACGTCGGCTTCCTTCATTCCTGCTTCTATGTGGCCGATGTCAACCGTGTCTACCACATCTTTATCAATTCCTTTGAGATGCTAGAACTGGTCTGTCAGAACGTGGTGAATATCCCGAAACTCACTTATTTGGGGGCGTTCCAGATGCAGGAGACCTTCGATGCTGGCGATGGCTTCCATGACGGTCTTTCGTACGTGACTACGCCTTTCGATTAGGGCCTCCATGATCCATTCCAGAGTCGGAAAACGTAGAAAATTCCTCACCGGCCAAGCGATGAGGCGAACTAGGCGTCACCATGCTATCCGTCACAAAGCATCGCATGATGAAGCTCCAGGCATCGTCGACATGTCACGCGCCACGGTGTGGGTCACGGTCAGGGTTAGGCACCGCACATGAAGATCCACCCAACGATGGCTTCAACAAAGGTCTTACACACTGCAGATGCGGTCGGGACGTCGTGAAAGTCCGCTCTGTCTCATGTCTAAACGTCCTTTCGCGTGGGTTTTACGGCACCAAAATCATGTGGAGAAAGCGCCTTACCTCTGTAGGTAATGAGAATCTCTGGTACACCATGTCGAAGACGATGTCCTCAATGAAGAACTAGGCTCCCTCAATGGCACTGCCTTTGGACAAGGTTCTTGTTTCGGCGTAGTGGTTGAGGCAGTCAGTCGCTAAGACGATCCTCTTATTTACGCAAGTCGACGTTAGTAATTGCCCCAGGAGGTGCATCGAATAAAATTAGTTCGCGTCGGGGAGCTGATTGAGTGCATCGTCTAGACTTGGGAGAGGATACACGTCTTTTTGTGTGATTTTATTATGGCGACGATAATCGACGCAGAGACGTATGGTTCCATCCTTCTTCACTAACACCATGGGGGACGCCTACGGTCTTTTGGGCTGCAAGATGAGGTCGTCGCATAGAATTCCTTCGACTTGTGTCTTTACGGCTTCACGTTCTCGCGTCGAAACCCTGTTCGGACTCCGGCTGAGTGGTCCGGCATTTTTCTAAGTTATGATGCGATGTTTCACGACAGCGATCTGCCGAAATTTTGGTGACGACGAAAAGCAATCCTCGTATTGCAGGAGCAGGGTCTTTAGCTGTTCGTACTAATGTTTCCTATAGGCAGGAACAGTGATGCGAACTACTTTTTTATTGTGACAGTGATAGTATGGACACTCTCGGCTGGATTTCGCCACCGGCGTCGGCGTCGATGTCATGCATCGTATATGTATACGTAGCTATATATATATGAACACGTAAAAAAGAGGAAAACCAGAAAAAAAGACACCGACGCGCGGTGTCCAACGTGGGACCACCGCGTCATGAATGCGAGACGTTAACCACTCAGCCACCGAGCGGTACACCCTTTAACGTTCAAACGACAAGCTATTTATATCTCTCACTTACCGCTGTTGACGGCCATCTCGGGGGGAACTATCGTGTTTTTCAGCATTATCAGCAAAATGGCGTAATGAGCGCGTTGAGGCTCTCATCTCTCACGCGTATTTTGGCCCGCGGAGACGAGGTGAGTGGACGACCTCTCGCGCACCCTTATCTCCCGGTCGGGAGGATCATATGTCTTTGCTGGCTTTGGGCTTGCACGGGAACGATTCTGTTGTAGTTACGGGGCGCACAAAGGTCACTGCGATTGCTGCACAGCCTCCGTTTGCGAAAAGGGCGCGCTTTTCAGACACAGCGAAGTAACAACTGAGACGCTTATTCGCGGTCATTCTGTACCTGTGAGTACGTTTCGTGCGTCATTCGTGCGTGAGAAACGTGAGGCACGTTTCGATCTGCTTGCCATCCTGCACGTGATCTTCCAATCTGTTGCTATTGCGTTCATTGCTTCGCCTTTGTGGCTGTTACTTTTTTTTTCAAGATGAATTGTACTTCTCAAAAATATGTACACTTACTTTTTCCAGAAGCCAACAGAAACATTGCAACCTTCCTCGATCGAGCACAGCTTTTTTTTTATTGTTTGAAACTTGACCTTTCTTTAGAGCTTGAGGACTGAGGGTGTAGCCAAGGAGACAAGGTGAGGTTCAACACCTCCAATTTTTTTTTCAATCTTACTTGAGTATATATACGCACACACATACAAACGCACACACAACATTACAAGTATGGTTGCCCCCCTCCCTCCTCCCGGAAAAGATTTAAGGCGACCCAAGAAATCAGTATCTCTCTTTTCTATAGCAAGAAGAGCTAGAAAGAACTTTTGAAGAACGCTGAGAAACGTCAGTCGTTGTTTAAACTAGCAGTATTTGCATGCTTATTAGGCGCAATACATGTGATCGTAAGCCTGTACGGTAAACCAGCAAGGATTGATCAACTAATCCGATAACGGGTTTTGCTCATCCATAAATAGTTCACCGTTGCACTGTAATAGGCACAAGCTACTTAGATGAAGTGAATAAATTTTTTTAGCGGATGCGGTCAAGCACAGAGAACGTCGTATAGAAACTTTTATGAGATGTCAATGTCACGTTAATGGTCTTGGTAATGCTTTGCCGCAGTGTCAAATAAAGAATGGATTTCGAAAACGTATTGATCCGAACGCTTCGAAAACTTGAACATGCTTGAAAACTTGAACTTGAAGCATGGCCACATCATTTGTACGCCGGAACGCAAATTTCTCTACCCTTGCGCAGCACCCAGCAAAACACACCAAGGAAAAAAGTGGACAAGCGTTGGAACTACAATTGTCCTGCCTTATATCTAATGGTATGTTTTGCTGTGCACTGTCAAATAAGAATATGTTCCAACTCCTCCTCATGTCCATTACATTGCATATAATACTCTATCACAGATGTTTTGTTTTTACAAAGTTCACATAAGCCACTTTGATTTCAGCCTCATTCCTTTGGAGGTACAACCACAAGCGAATAAGAACAAACATGAAATGGTAATGAACAGTTGTTTATTGCGCTTGCCCATGTCGTCCGTTGTTAATATTTCTGGTCAGATGTTCAGTTGCCTAGCCATAGTAGCCGTGGCCGTAGCCACCATAGCCGCCATATCCTCCATAGCCGTGTCCGTAGCCTCCGTATCCACCGTAGCCTCCGTATCCACCATAACCGCCGTATCCACCATAGCCGTGGCCGAATCCACCGTATCCGTAGTGTGCTCTCTGGTTGTCATAGTGGTGAGTGATGGCGTGGCTGTATCCTCCATGGCCGTAGCCATGGCCGTAGCCGTGGCCATAGCCATAGTAGCCAGCATTGGCCACAGCCAGCACGACCAGGACGACGAGGGTGCACAGCTGCAAAAATGATGGCGACAAGCACCTGTCTCAAGTGGCAACGTTGTCTTGCTCCAAAGTTAACTACGATAATTTGTGGCGAACTGTTATCGAGCTGCTTCCGACATCTAGTGGCGTCATCAGCATGTGAACACCACTACGCTCTACTTGGCATTTATTCTTTAGGATCACTCATTTCTTTTCCTGGTCCGCCTCTCTTTTTTTTTTGTACAATGCCAGAAGCCTTACTGAAGCTTTGATCGCACACAGAAGCAGCCATTGAAAACTAACATCTGTAGCCGAGTGAGCATATCTGCTGATACATCGTTGAGGCGAGTGCATTCATACAAAATGCACTGACACATAGAAATGAAGCATGGCTTTCCAGAAACTTTCATTTACAAAGCTATGAAGCCACTCATGTGAGTGCGCGTAGTATATGCATTTACAGTGAATTGTACTTTTCAGCACAATGATTTTGTCTCGGGTAGCCAAAACAGTTATCGCGGTTCACAAGTCTGCGTCGTCAGGATGTACTCAAGAAAGCACTCCCTTGTGATTAATTATTCAATACAATAAAACAGGACACATTCTTAATACGTAGAAAAGTAGTTGCACAGAACGCGGGCCTTTGTTTATAACAGTTCACTTACGTGATAATTCAAAGCATGATTCTTAGCCTAAAGCAAATGGCGCAATGAGTTTTATTTTTGTCGCTTTCACTACTTTGTATCTATGCATTCCAAACATTCAACAAAGCAGACGACGCCAATTTCTCAAATTTTGTTCATATGACTGTGCGCTTACATTTTTTAAGCCTAACAACAAATGGCGTTCCCCTGCTTTTTTTTTCTCACGTTCCAGCCTACGTCGCCGAACAGTACTTCGAAGATTTCTCTTTGAAGTTTAATTAATATCTGCATAATCATAGTGCAAAGTGAACTTCACCATCAAAACTGATAACGACAGAAAAGGGCCGACAATAATCGACAAATTCAACAAAAAAAGACGAAAGCAGATGACGCTGAGTGTTTCCGCATGTATCGATGTAGCGTAGGCAGATCCAGCGCCAGACTACTCACACTGGTCTTCATATCGAACTGCTGCCGGAGTTGCTTGGGGAGCACTGATTCTCGAAAAGCGATCCGGTGCGTTTATATAGTCGGCCACCCCCCCCCCCCCCCAAACCAGACCAACCACGGTGCGGTGACGAATTAGAGGTCATCATAGGATATATCGGCTCATGTCAAAGGAATACCAGTTTTGTAGGAGATGCGAAAAGAGTAAACGGAAAAGCAAAGTGATACAAATCTGCGGGGAGTGCACGGTTGGCTTAATCCGCGCCTTTTGTACAGCGAGGCACGTCAAGAAAGGGTTCTGAGGAAAACAACGAAGCTCTAGGATTGTTCGCCTGGTGGCCGAATGCACGGCCCTTTGTGCCAGGCTCGCTGTGACGGGTGGCACGCAGGGGACGCAGGTTCAGATCCTCCTGTGTCTTTGGTATTTTTATTTACTTAATTTTTTTATCTCATGTCATAGTGGTTACGGCCACCGCCGGCAAAGGCAGCAGCGACGGCGGACAACTCTGGTGCCGCACGCGACCCTTGCTGTGATCTTGTAACAGCTTTTGGTGTAAACATTTTTGTAGAAAATGTAGTCAAGAAATGTATTGCTAATTTGTCTTATGCTGCATTATTCTTTTGTCCTCATAAATAAATGTATGGGGTGCTGTACTAACACGCTTATCACCTCCCGTGAAATCAACTTTGTACGTTCACGAAGGCACAGGACATGATTTGGCAATCCGTCCCCAGGCACCTCCAAAAAAAAGGCGCGCACCACCCCCAATACTGGGAATAAAGCAGCATCTAATTGACAGTCTAGAGAGGAAGAAAATAGTCTTTCTAACTAGTCTACTAGACTTCTTGCCTACAAGACTTGAGTTCAACAACAAAACAGCCCATGTCGCCCCTATTTGAGAGTACACTCAACTGTACACATTCGAAAAACTTCATACCCTTCGAAGCACAGGAGTCCACTTCAATCAAGCAAAACGTTAGCACATTCTTAGTGTAATAGATGCAAAAGCGTTAATGAATCTGCATGCATTGGAAAAGCGAATACTCCTGCAGATGCTCCACTTCAGCTATTTTTCGTTTTAATGTTTTTTATGGAGGCCATATCAATTTTTTAAGCTCGACTAATGCATACAAAAAGCGGCTCGTGCTCGCGCGTTGCCTCAAATATTAAAGAGGAGGACCTTCCTTCCCGCTAAGTTTAGTAGCAATCAGTCGGTGACGCTCAGGTGCAGACGCGAACATTGCAGACGCGAACATATCCCACCACTGCAGCACTAATTGTCTTGATCCTCTCTTTCTGTAGTCCTGCAATAAATGCAGTCTTGCTCTCTTGATCATATATACCTTTGGCTGTGCCGATTGAATGTAGGCTCCAGTTTTTAAGATGAACAGGGACGAACTCTTCGAAGTTCGGATGTCGCTCAGCTACAGGCTGTGCAAGGGGGACCAACGCCAATAGTCAGCGTCTCCCAGTTTCGTCCTAGTCATCTGCTGATCCTTGATGCGCAGGTGGGCAAGCTGACGAGCTTCTTCAGCAAGCCGTAGGTAGATGGTGACCTCGAGGTTTTCTTCGTCAGCGACGTTGGTAAGCATGGCATCGAGCGTCGTTGCTGGGTTCCTTACGTAGACCTACTTGTATGGCATTATATGCGTCTTCTTCTACACGGCGATGTTGTATGCGAAGGTCACGTATGGAAGGATGGCTTTCCACGTCTTGTGTTCGACGTTGACGTACATGGCCAGCATGTCGGCGATGGTCTTCATCAGACGCTTGGTCAGGCCATGGGTTGTGGTTGGTACGCGGTTGTGTACTGCGGTAGCTTGTCTGGCTGTATCAGGATTGCCTGAGTCAGGTCAGGTCAGCCTGAGTCAGGTCAGCGGTAAACGCCTGAGTCAGGTCAGCGGTAAACGCCGTACCTCTGTCGGGATGAGAAACTTTAGGGTGCTATGTCGAAGTACCATTTCCTCAACGAAGAAGTTGGCTACTTCGGCGGCACTGTCTTTGTGCAGGGCTCTTATTTCGGCGTAGCGGGACAGGTAGTCAGTAGCTACGATGATCCACTTATCTCCGCAAGTCGACGTTGTTAACGGCGCCACGAGGCACATTGAGGAAAAGTACTTCACGTTGTGGAGCCGATCAAGCGCATCGTGTATACTTGGGAGAGGATCCACATCTTTTTTTGTTATTTCGTTCAGACGGCGATAATCGACGCAGAGACGTATGGTTCCATCCTTTTTCACTGACACCGCGGTGGACGCCTACGGTCTTTTGGACTGCTAGATGATATCATCATGTAGCATTTCATCGACTTGTGTCTTTACGGTCTCACGTTCTCGCGTCGAAACTCTGTAAGGACTGTGGCAGGGTGGTCTGGCATTTTCCTCCGTTATGATTCGATGTTTCGCGACAGCGGTCTGCCAAATTTTCGACGACAACGACAAGCAATCCTTGCATTGCAGGAACACGGTCTCCAGCTTTCTTGATTATGCTTCCGAAGGCTCGGATTCCCGGCGAACGCTGAGGGAGGAGCTTGGTTCCTCCGAGAAGATTGCAGAATAGATGGGGCTGAACGCACTGGTGGCTTCCACAATTTCGTCAATGTATGCGATCATCGTGCCTTTGTTGACGAGTTTATACTCGTTGCTGAAATTTGTGAGCATAACTGTTGCTTTCCCTCATCGCAGCTCGATGATTCCTTTTGCGACGCAAATATTGAGGTCAACCAACACATGCTGATTGCCTCGAAGCCTTCGAAGTGCTCTGGTTCTGGAATGTCGACGGAATTGTGGCAATGTCATGCATCATTATGCTCAATGAAAGAAGGAAATAGGATCAATAGAGATGTTTTCTCACAGCGTAAAATACTGTGAACTTACAAGAGCTGACTTCAGTGGCGATAGCGTCCGTCGCTGCCACTGCCACAGATATCCGCAACAGCTATCGCATATTTGAGCAAAAGAAAAAAAAACGGCAGGTATTAGGCTCTGCTAACACGAAAACGCGACAGCCTGGCTGCACTCATCGAAGACGAATGGCCGGCAACGAGCAAGTGCATTTGTTTTACCTTAAAGTGGACTCTTAGAACGCCTCATGTGGGTACTTTTGTCTTCGTATGCTTCTTTTAAAAGGTATATGGTGGCTTAAAAACTTCGGGCAAATTGGTGATTCAGGACGGTAGAAACCACGTGAACGTAAAGCACGGGACGAAAAATAAACCCTTAAGACGACACGAGTGTGACATATACCACGCTCGTGTGGTATATGTATATCACACTCGTGTGGTAACTAAATAGCTTGATCGTTGGCGATCACCACAGGGATGAGATGTTGATGCTGATGCTAATTACCTCAGATGGATGGCACTCACCCGCAGAGAAAGATCGGCCAAGAACTGGGCGGCAGGATACTTAAATGAAACTAAAACAAAAATAAAGCCAACCTGAAAAATTACTTGTGAGACAAAACTGCCAATAAACAAAAATATTCAACGAACATCGCCGCCATTTTTCCTCTTCCTTTCTGTTTCTGGCTGATGTTCGTGTATATGTATATGTGGCAAATTTAGCAAATAATCAGGTGTTAGTCAGCACCCGCGTCGTCGTATGTTCTTTTGTCATCCCATGCTTTATGTTTTCGCTATTACCACCATCTGAGAAAATCACGGCATCTCCATGAAATGAGTAATGCTGACTGTGCGATGCATCGGGGTCGTTTAGTTTTTCTGTAAATAATCCGCGACATTGGTCACTCACACATGTAAACGAGCGACAAAGGAATGTACAGTTATATACAACGTTTATTGGTAATAAGCGGTATGTCGTGTTCAGTTGTGAATTTCATTTTGCCTTCATTATTGCTGCTTTGTACTATCGAATCTAGCCTAAAGCTGGCAAAAACGAGGTGGGCAGGTTCCCTCGGTGGTTGTTGGTTGTTTCCAGTCGCACGAAATGTATCGTAAAGCATATCGAGACAACATAGAAAACCAGTCACGTTCCGTGATTATCATCGTCATCAGCGCCATCTTCATCGCCATGGCGTATAGTGGGTAGCTTGCATACTTCGAGTATGCAAGTTTTCCACTAAAATAAACGAAGAAAAAACAAACGAAGGAGTTGTCACCATTACTTGGCGAGGGCTGCCCCTTTCACCTTGATTATTACAAATATAGAATTACGAAACAAAATAGCATGCGTACATATATACGTACACTCAGGTTAATCCTTCAGCGTCATCAGTGTTTTCGCAACCGAAGTACGACGGGGGATATGTATCAACCCTAAGGAGCATTGCCCCTAAAGCTAAAGAGCCACAAACGTGAGAGGAATGTGGGCCAGCCTTATCAACCTTGACCCACGAAAATATTTGCTTGATAGGCTAGTCGTTTCCCTGCAACCCATGCAACAGTGCGCAAATCTAGACAGAAGGTCTAGAAGAGACTGAGTACAAGACATTGTACCTCTGCCATTGTCCTATCTTGTGTAGGACAATATTACCTGTGTAGACCATCGAGAAACAGCAAGCCCTCGTGCAAAGAGCCAGGCCGGTCGCCTTGGCCAACGTACTTTCGGAAAACTACCCTTCATCGGCGATCTTGGATCTTTACACCCTGCCAGTAAAATGTGTTCATCAACAACACCATCAATTGTTCCTATTTTAACGCAGGATCCAGTGCGCTTCTGAAAGGAAGTACCTCAAGACTACACTTCAGCCCACTTTGTTGATGCTTTAGTTTTTATGTAGTCGATCATTAACGGTGGCTGAGCGTTTTTCAGAGTAACAATCTTTACAGTATACCCACTCCTTACGAATAGTTTACACGGTCGGGTGAGTGGTGGAATTCTAGCTTCCTAACATGCAACATACGCCTGAATAGGTCTGCGCAGGGTTCCCTATAGGAAGGAACGAAGGGGGCATAGGTTCATCACGTTTCTCTACCGTTAGGTCTATTTATAGAGTCTATTTAGCACCACCCACCTCCCTGCATCTAACATCTCTTTGTTTGTTAACATCAGGCAAGAGTTTAGAAGATGCTTCCAAAAAGTACAGCGGCGCAGAAAGCACTGGTGTGTCCTTGTGGTAGACTCTTACCTAAAGTGGCTGCCATGGAAGCGACCTTGGCCCGAACTACGTTCTTGAGAACTTTTTCTATGGCAAGTTGGTTTGTAACTTTACTAAACACGTTACTTGCCTTTCTTCTCTTCTTGCCTCTATGTTTAAAAAACTTAGTAAATAAATATACGTTCCTTAGGGAACGCTTGCGATTCCACGTTATTTCGTGTACCGCACACTGAGTTTTTTTTTTTTTTTTCAAGGCCGGCGTCTGGTGAGGCACTTAAAAGCTTGGATACGATTCAGAATCAAACCACAGCAGTTTCTAAGTCAGATACACTCTGCTGCTGTATTCAAGTTTTGTACATATTCATTGGTTTCGTCGGCATTGCCACCATTTGTTCAGGCGATGTGTGACGTCAATCGAGGAGTATCAATTTTTTTAGATAGTGTGCACGTATGTAAAAATATGTATATTTACTGTTTCCAGAAGGCGAGAGAATAATTGCATCCTTCCTTGAGCGAGTACATTTTTTTTTTATTATTCCAAACGTGACCTTTTTTTACACCATATGAAATAAGGGCGTAGCCAAGGAGATGAGGGGGGGGGGTCAACACCCTCCGATAGTTTAAAATTTTGTCTTCGTATATATACACGCACACATTCAAATCAAACGCATGCACTAACATTAAATATGGTTGACGCCCCACCCTCCCGAAAAAGATATCTGGCGGCCCACGCAATCAGTATCCCTTTTTTTTTCCACAGCAGCAAAGAGCTAAAAATAACATTTCAAGAACGCTGAGAAACACCGTGGTTGTTTGAACGGTCAATAATTGCATGTTCAAATACCACAATTCATATGAGCGAAAGCCTCTACGGAAAACCAGCAAGGATTGATCAACTAATCTGATAACGTGTTTTGCTCATCCATAAGTAGTTCGCAGTCATTACAGGTGCAAGCTATAAAGATGGGAGTGACTAGGATTTTTTTTTTCAGTGAATACAGTCTAGCACAAAAGAGAGTCGTATAGAAACATTTATGGGATGTCACAATCACGTTAACATAAGTTGAAATGCTTTGCAGCAGTGTCGGATAAGAAACGGCTTTCGAAAACGTGTTGATCCGAACGTTTCGATAAAATGCACTTAGAAGCATGGCGACATCATTTATACGCATGAATGTAAATTTTTCTACTCTTGCGCAGCGCACAACAAAACACGCCAGAGAAAACAGTGGACAAGCGATGGAACTGCACTTCTCCTGCGTTCTCTCTAGTATGTTTTGTTGCGCACTGTCAGAAATAGTTTTGATCCGATTCACCTTCATAACTATAATTTATATTAACTTCTATGCCGAAGATCACTTTCTTTGGGAAATTTAACATAAGCTAATTAAACTTCATTCACTTTTCTTGGGATGTATAACCACAATTGAACAAAAACAAAAAGCATGAGATGGTGATCGAAGACCAGTTGTTTATTGCGCTCGCCCATGTCGTCCGTTAATCAGATTTTCCGTTAGACGTTCAGTTGCCTAGCCAAAGTAGCCGTGGCCGTAGCCACCATAGCCGCCATATCCTCCATAGCCGTGTCCGTATCCACCGTATCCACCGTATCCACCGTAGCCTCCGTATCCACCATAGCCGTGGCCGTATCCACCGTATCCGTAGTGTGCTCTCTGGTTGTCATAGTGGTGAGTGATGGCGTGGCTGTATCCTCCGTGGCCGTATCCATGACCGTAGCCGTGGCCGTAGCCGTAGTAGCCAGCATTGGCCACAGCCAGCACGACCAGGACGACGAGGGTGCACAGCTGCAAAAATGGTGATGGCAACAAGCGCGAGTGTCAAATGGCAACGCCTTTAACATTGTCTTGCTCCAAAGCTAAGCCCCATATTTTGTTGCTAACTGCTATTGAGTTGCTTCTGACTTCGAGTGACGTCCTCAGCATGGTAATACCACTACACTCTGCTTAGCATATATTCTTGAGGCTCACTCAGTCGTTTTTCTGGTGCTCCCCTTCCTTTTTTTAGAATGCCAGGAGCCTTAATAAAGATGCGATCACTCATAGACTTAGCCATTGAAAACTAATAACTGTAGCCGAGTGAGTGTTACTGCTGATGCATTGTTGTGGCTAGTGCATTCATACGAAGTTCACTGATACATAGAATTGATGCATGACTTTCCAGAAGGTTTCATTTACGAAGTGATGAGGCCACTCATGTGAGTGCGCGTTGTATATGCATTTGCAGTGAATTTTAGTTTCCAGTACACTGATTTCGTCTCCGGTAACCAAAACAGTTATCGCTCTTCACAAGAGTACGTCTTCAGTATCTACTCATGAAAGCGTTTGCCTTCTGACCGAGTATTCGATACAAGAAAACAGCGCACGCGTTTAATCAAAGTAGTTGCGCATAACGCCGGCCACCGGTCATAACGGTTCCCTTACGCGCTAATTCATTGCATTATTCATTGCCTCACAACAAATGGTGTCCCTCTGCTTTCTTTTCCCACGTTCCGGCCTACGTAGCCAAACAGTACTTCGAAGATTTCTTTTCGAAGTGTAATAAATATGTCCATCATCGTAGCGCAAAATGCACTTCACCATCCAAACAGATCACGATGGAAAAGGACCGACATTAATCGACAAATCCCACAAAAAAAGACGAAAGCAGACTACGCGGAATGTTTCCGCATGTATCCATGTAGCGTAGACAGACCCAGCGCCGGACTACTCACAATGGTCTTCATATCGGACTGCTGCCGGAGTTGCTTTGGGGAGCACTGATTCTCGAAAAGTGATCCGGCGCGTTTATATAGTCGGCCACCCTCTAAAGCGAACCAACCGCGGCACGGTGACGAATTAAAGGTCACCCATTGGACATATCGGCGCATTTCGAAAGGATACCAGTTTTCTTGGAGACACGTAACGAGGTAAACAGAAAAACAAAGTGACAGAAAAACTATGCCGAGTGCACGGTTGGCTTAACCCGCGCCTTCTGCACAGCGAGGCACGTCAAGAAACCGTTCCGATGAAAACAACGAGTCACTCCAAATGTTGCCGTACTGGCCAAACCTGCGGGCCTTTTGTGCCAGGATGCAGAGTCCGGGGTTGGCATGCAGAGTCCGTGGTTCGACTCCCACTGTATATTTGGTATTTTTTTTCATTTCAGGTGTTTTTTCCCTCATTTGATGTGGTGCCGAAGGTGGCGGACAACTACACAACCGCATGCGACCCTTGTGATCTCGTAACATCAATCGTAGTAAAATTGGCCGCCGAAAAAGGGGTCAATTAATGCTTTACCGATTTGTCTACTGTCGGATTATGCTTTTTTTCTAATAAAACTATGTGTGACGCTGTAAGAACACACTTGTCGCCTCCCACGAAGTTAATTTTTTACGTTCATAAAAGCACGTGATCTTCCATCATCGAGGCTGCGACTTCGTTTTGTCTCATTGCAATCATAAGCGGCGAAAAACTTAAAGCACTCATTCTCAGTTTTGACTGACACGATGAGCGGATAAAGTGGTATCGAACTGCATATTCCAATATTGTGAAAAGACCTTTTCCTCAGAGTAGGACTGTAAGAAAGTTTTGTCTCTGTTCTCTTTCGGAAATGAGAAATTTTGTTGCATATAACAATTGTTGCTTTACTCATTAGCATTATGATTCTAAATGCTCACTAATGAGAACCGCTATAAAATGTAACTTAGACGTTAGGTTCCTACTGGACAGTGTCAGTCATGTGTATGTTTTAAATTATATGTGCTTAGTTGTCATACTGCCATGCAAACACGCACAGATCGCGATAGAACGTAAACACAGAGAAATAATAGTGCACGGAAACAAGTGGGGAACAATATTTTGTACGCCTTAACAGACCGCGAGTATAAGATTTCGGCATCGAAAAGCAAACGCGTTGCCCTTCGTCCTTCTTGTGCCAAGACAGGGCATGATCTCGAAATCTGTCCGCAGGCGCCCCGAACAGAAGGCGGCGCACCACAGCCTATACCATGAATAATCAGCCATCAAGTTTACAGTTCCAAGGGGAAGAAAAGAGTCCCTCTAACGAGTCTAACAAGACTTCTTGCCTACAGGACTTAAGTTCACACACAAAACAGCCTATATCACCCTTATTCGGTAGTGCACTCAGCTGTACACATTTGAGCAAACTTCAGATTCTCCATTTCATAGCAGTTTACTTCAATCAAGGAAAACATTAGCACATATTTAGTGTCACAGATGGAGAAGCGGTAATAAATCTACAAGCATAGCAAAAAGAAAAGCTCCAACACATCCTTCTCTTGAGCAATCTTTCGTTATCATACTTCGTATGAAAAAAAAAAATTGTCCCATATCTGCATGTTAATCTGCAAATGTCGTCGAAAGACGATAGTCTAACGCTGTGGAGAGAGTGAACAAAACACTTATTTGATGTTCTGCGCATGAAAATTGGTGAATAGTATTCTGGAGGCGCTGCGTTAGAGTGGAGGTCAACGAGCGCATCGTCACGTCACACGTGAGACATGAGCGCCATCTGGCAGTTTTCTTAGAAAACGAAACGCGTGGCTTTGAGACGAGTGTACGCGCCCGTCTCAGAAGTGTCAAGGTGTAGAACGCAAGGCGACGGGTAGGGGCCACCACCATGTCTTCTTAGCAAAGCGTTGGAAACACTCGCCTTTCCGTACAAGCGTTGCATGGTCAGCACAGCGTGTTAAGCGCTACAGTCCTTAAAATTACTGATGTATGCTACTTCTAGTAAAAGACGCACATGTAGAATATTTACGTGTTGTTATGGTGCCCCAGACATGTGCAATAATTGGTTTTTAATTGACAATCACACAAGTACAAACGCTGAACCTCGAGCAACATTGGTGGGCGCTGCGGATGGGGTCAGCCGTTTCAAGAACCCGATGTCGCTAAGAGTGAACAAACAAACAGACAGACAGACAGACAGACAGACAGACAGACAGACAGACAGACAGACAGACAGACAGACAGACAGACAGACAGACAGACAGACAGACAGACAGACAGACAGGAAGCAGGCAGGCACGCAGGCAGGCAGACAGGCAGGCAGGCCAAAATTTTTGCGTCGAAGGTACCCAAGAAAGACTATCGTCTTTAAAAAAGGCCATCTCTGTATTTTCAATCTCGACTAACGCATACAATATGCAGCTCAGGCTCACGCGTGCCCTCACAGACTAAGAAGGAGGACCTTCCCTTCCTCCTAGTTTCTAGTTTAGAAGCGATCAGTCGGACACGCTCAGGTAATTGCTGACGCGAGCATATCTTACCACTACGGCACTTAATATCCTTGATCCTTTGTTTCCGCAGTCCTGCACTAAATGCAGAGACCTGCTCTCTTTATCATGTATGCTCTGACTGTGCCCATTCAATGTGGGCTCCCGTTTACACAATAAGATGAAGTGGGCCGAGCTCTTCGAAGTTCGGACGTCCCTCAACTACAGGCTGTCCAGGAGGGTCGTGCCAACGCGAAGAGTCACCGCCTCCCTGTTGCGTTCTGGTCGTCTGCTGATCCTAGATGCGTACGCGGGCGAGTTGACGAGCTTCTTCAGCACACTGTTGGTAGATGGTGACCTCCAAGTTTTCTTCGTCAGTGACGTTTCGATGCATGGCGTCGAGGGTCGCTGCCGGGTTCCTTCCATATTCAAACTTGTAGGGCGTCATCTGCGTCGTCTCCTGCATGGCCAGCGCTCTATGCGAAGGTCCCGTACGGAAGGATGGCGACCCACGTCTTGTGTTCGACGTCGACGTACATGGCCAGCATGTCGGCGAAGGTCTTAGACGGTCGGTCAGCCCGTTGATTTTTAGGCGGCGCGTGGTTGTACGGCGGTGGCTTCTCTGGCTGTAACTCACGTCTGCCTGGCCCAGGTCTGAAGTAAACGCCTTACCTCTGTCGGTGATGAGAACCTCTGAGGCGCCATGTCGAAGGACCATGTTCTCAACAAAGAACTCGACTACCTCAGCCACACTGCGTTTGGGAAAGGCTTTTGTTTTGGCGTAGCGGGTGAGGCACTCAGTAGCCATGACGATTCTTATCGCCGCTAGTCGACGTTAGTAATAGCCCCAGGAGGTCCATCGACGAAGAGTACTTCCCGTTGTGGAGCCGATAATGCGCCTCGTCTATACGTGGGAGAGGACACACGACCTTGTTGTTGTTGTTCTCCTATTGTTAGTGGCGCATACCCACTGTGGGTGATTGGCCCTTTTTTTGTGATTTCGTTCACGCGGCAATAATCGACGCAGAGACGTAGGGTTCCATCCTTCTTCTACACTAACACCACGGGGGTCACCCACAGACTTTCGGAAGGCTGGATGGTGTCATCGCCTAGGATTTCGTCCACTTGTCTTTTTATGGCTTCAATTTCTCACGTCGATACTCGGTACAAACTCTGACGGAGAGGCCGCGCATTCTCCACCGCTTTGATTTGATTTTTCGCAACCGCGGTCTGCTGCATTTTCGACGACGATGAAAAGCAATCCTTGTATTTCAGTACGAGGGCCTTGAGCGGTTTTTATTTATGTTTCAAAAGGCTCTAATTGGCGTCAAAGCTAAGAGAGGGGCTTGGATCGTAGGATCAGGTTCCACAGAATTAGTGAGGGTGAAAAAAACTGGTGGTTTTCATAAATTTCCCGACCTATGTGAACGTCGTTCTTTTGCTCACGTGTTTGTACTCATTGCTAAAATTTGTTAGCATAACTGTTGCATTGCCTCTCCGCAGCTCGGTGGTTTCTCTTGAGACACAAATATCGCGGTTGACCACCAGGTGCTGACTGCCTTCCAAGACGCCTCCGAAGTCTTCTGGTTCCAGAATGCTGATGGAAATGTGGCAATGTCATACAGCATTATGCTGAACGATTCTAGGAAAATGGGTTGAGATAGTCGTTTTTTAGAGCGTAAGATACTGTGAGCTTACAACAAGAGCTGATTTTAGTCGCGATGTCATCCACCGCCACCGGTGTTCGTCACAGCTATCGCATACATGATCAAAAAAAACAGCTGTGGTTGGGCTTTTCTAGAACAAGATAGCGATAGCCTGGCTGTGCTCATCGAGGACAAATGCCCTGAACGAGCAGGTGCCTTTGCTTTGCCTTAAAGTGGACTTTTCGAACGCCTCATGCTGGCCCTTTTGTCTTCGTATTCCTCTTCTAACAGGTGCACAGTGCCTTAAAACGTGGGGTAAATTGGTGAATCGTGATGGTACGAACAGTGTGAACGTAAAGCGCGGTACAAAAAAAAAGACCCGTGTCATTATCAAGCAAATATCTTGATCGTTGGCATTCAGCACAGGGATGAGATATTCAGCGGATATGCCTGCCTACTCTCCTTTTCCTTCCTGTTTCTGGCTGATCTCCATGTATGTGGCAAATGCAGAAAATAATCAGGTGTTAGTGAGCGCTCACGTTGCCGTATGTTTTCTTCATCGTCCTGTCTTTATGTTCGCGCTGTGAGCACTACCTGAAAAAATCATCACATCTCCACGAAGTGAATGATGATGAGTGGCCAAAGAAGCGGGGTCATTCGGTGTTATTGTAAATCATCCGTGACATTGACCACTCGCGTATGTAAACGAGCAACAAAACGGTGTACAGTTATGTACAATGCTTATTGGTTACAACTGGTATGTTGTGTTCAGTTGTGAGTTCATATTGCAACCTTCCTTGAGCGAGCACTATTTTATTTTATTATTTGCAACGTGACCTTCTATAGAGCTTGAGCACTATAAGGCCGTAGCCAATGGGCGGGGGGGGGGGGGGGAGGTTAGAACTTGCCAACATTTCTCTATTTTGTTTGCGTATATCTACATGCACAGATACAAACACACGCGCGAACATACATTAAATATGATTGAAGCCCCGCACTCCCGAAGAAGATTTCTGGTGGCCCACGACATCAGTATCCCTCCTTTCTACAGCAGGAAAAAGCTAGAAGTAACATTTGAAGAACGCTGAGAAACGCCAAGGTTGTTTAAACGATCAATATTTGCATGTTAAATAAGCGCAATTCATATGATCGAAGTCTTGTACGGTAAACCTGCAAGGATTGATCAACTAACCTGATAACGTATTTTGCTCATCGATGAGTAGTTGGCAGCCAATATAGGAGCAAGCTATTAGGATGAAAGTGATTCGCATTTTTCAGCGAATACGCCCTAGCACAAAAGAACTCGTGTAGAAACTTTTATGGAAATTCATAATCACCTAAACATATTGTGAGCGCTGACTATGTACTTCATCTTCATCTGCATGACCAAACCATTGTAGTGATCATCATCGTATGTCACGCGGGCTGGCTCTCTGGCTCGTGCGCCTGGATTAAAGAAGGATAACCTGGTTGCTGCCGTACCGGACGTGGTCTCATAAGTGGTGGAGCGTGCTTTGGTTCGCACGTCCTCCTGCTCTACCCGTCACCCCTGGAGCTCCAGTCTGGTCGACGGTTGTGTCCTCAAGCAACAGCAATGGCAGAACCCAACCCGCCCACTGCTGCAACCGCTCCTTCTCAGCCACTTCGGCTTCACTACACCGTGAGTACCTCTCATCGAGACCCTCCGGTATTTTCCGGCCTTCGCAACGAAGACGTCGAAGAATGGCTCGACAGTTATGATCGAACCAGCGTTTGTAATTATTGGGACGAGGCGCACAAACTGCGCTACGTTCCTTTTTACCTCGATGGCGTCGCTAAAACCTGGTATTACAACCACGAGAGCGACTTCTCCAATTGGTCGGCCTTCACGGGGCATCTCCGTCAGGTATTTGGCACGTCTGCAGGATGTTCTGTAGTAGTGAAACAGAAGCTCGCAACCCGAATTCAAGGGGACGACGAATCGTATACGTCCTACATTGAAGATATTCTGGCTCTCTGTCGCCGAGCACAAAATGACATGACGGAGGCCGACCGCGTCCGACATCTACTGAAAGGCATCAACTCTGTGGCCTTCAATGCTCTCGTGATTCAGAATCCGACTACCGTCCGGGACGTCATCACTACATGCCAACGCCTGGACGCGCTTCATTCCATGCGCCTTCCACACGCCTCCTGCGACGCTCGCTTTACCAAAGAGCATGAATTGCGGGCCCTTATCCCCACAATTGTCAGAGAAGAACTTCACGGCCTTATTCCAGGCAACCCTACCGTTGCGTCTGTCCACACACCTCCTCCCAACCTGCGAGAGATAATCAAGGACGAACTGGCATCAATGACAGGCGCTGCACATGCCCCGTCTCCTGTGCGCTTCCCAGTGCCTTCGTACGCAGAAGTTGCATCGCGGGCCCCTGCACCAGTTCCAACCGTGCCTGCGGACGTCGGATGCGACCATGTGGCTGCGATGACAACGCATGCGCCAAGGCCACGCCACTCTACATGGCGTCCTCCCCGCCCCATCTGCTTCTACTGTGGCATAAGGGGTCATATATCCCGTTTCTGCCGCCGCCGTCAGCAGGATGAACGACGTGGTTACGCAGCTTACGAGAGAGACTTTTCCCCGAGACCCGATGAATACGATCCCGCACCGTATCCATCCACCTTCCGTCAGTCGCCCTCCCCTCCACGGTCTCATGCTGGGCCTCATCCGTCTCGTTCATCTCGCCGCCGTTCTCCGTCACCGTTTCGGCGTACGTCATCACCCTTGCGTCCCGCTCCGATCTCTCGGGACTCGGAAAACTAGAAGGTGCAGTTTTTGGAGGGGAAACTGCTTGTCGTCGGAACGCTACAACTCCTCCGTCTCGTCCAGCTAATTTACTGCCTGTTTCTGTGGAAGGTGTTTTTGTTGACGCCCTTATAGACACTGGAGCCGCAATTTCAGTAATTGATCGTGAATTGTGTTTTCGCCTGCGTAAAGTGCAAACTCCTTATGCCGGTCCCATGTTATGCGGTGCTAATGACAGTCCAATTCGCCCGACCGGGTTGTGCACTGCTCGTATTCTCATCGATGGAATCCGTCATCACATACAATTGGCTGTGCTGTCTTCGTGCGCTCATCAGATAATCTTAGGCTGGGACTTCTTGTCAGCGGCGTCTGCTGTAATTTCGTGTGGTCGGCCCCTCATTCGTATTACGGACACTGAGCTTTCTTCTGCTGCCGACCTTTCGTCGCCCAACCTTGTGACAGCTGCGGATTTCCTCCTGCCTCCCAGACGAGAACGTGTCCTTACGATCAAGTCACGTGACATTCTAGATGGTGACGCTCTGGTTGCTCCTTGCCAGCGCTGCATTTTTCGAGGGATCACCATCGCATCTTGTTTAGTGCGGTTCTCCAGTGGTTATGCAAGCATCACGGCCTGCAACACGACGCCAGAACCGCTTCTTTTGCCTGAGGGGACCACTGTTGCCAGCATTACCGAAGAAGCACCGCTTTGTGTCGTCACTGGTTCATCTGCTTCGTCATTCTCAAAGTGTATGCCAGCGGAAGATGCATTTCCTGCTCTCAAGGCCACTTTGTGTGAACATCTCAACCCAACGCAAACGGATGCCTTGCTAGCGTTATTAATGAAGCACAAAACTTGCTTTGACGTTTGTTCCGAAGGTCTGGGTCAAACAACAGTGACCGCCCATCGTATCGACACCGACGGATCCCGTGTGATTCGCCGCCGCCCTTACCGTGTGTCGGCTTCTGAGCGCAAGCTTATAGAAGAACAAGTCAACGACATGCTCGCGCGCAACGTCATCAGGCCTTCGACAAGCGCATGGTCTTCTCCTGTCGTACTAGTGAAAAAAAAGGATGGCTCGGTACGGTTTTGCATTGATTACAGATCACTCAACAAAATCACTCGTAAGGACGTCTACCCAATGCCTCGCATTGACGACGCTCTTGATACTTTACAAGGTGCCGAGTATTTTTCAAGTCTCGACTTGCGCTCCGGTTATTGGCAGATTCCAATGCACGAGTCTGATAAAAAGAAGACTGCGTTTGCTACGCCAGATGGGCTCTTTGAATTCAATGTAATGCCTTTCGGCCTGTGCAGTGCCCCAGCCACATTCGAACGGATGATAGACACGGTACTGCGGGGATTAAAATGGAAGACCTGCCTTTGCTACCTGGACGACATTGTCATTTTTTCGTCGAGCTTCTCACAGCACCTGGAACGGCTAGACGAAGTCCTCACGTGCTTAGCTAAGGCCGGTCTCCAGCTCAACACTAAGAAGTGTCGGTTTGCCAGTCACAGCATCAAGGTATTAGGTCATGTCGTCAGTAAACATGGCGTTGAGCCCGATCCCGACAAGGTTGCCGCGGTGCTGCACTTTCCTACACCAACCACACAGAAAGACCTCCGCAGCTTCCTTGGCTTAGCGTCGTATTTCCGCCGCTTTGTACGTGATTTCGCTACTATTGCGGCTCCTCTGCACAAACTTCTGACCACGAGCGCACCCTTTGTCTGGTCGGATGACTGCGAAGCCGCTTTTCACACCCTCAAGCGATGCCTCACATCACGGCCAGTGCTTCGCCATTTCGACCCTGCAGCACCTACTGTGCTACACACTGACGCAAGTGGACTTGGCATCGGTGCTGTCCTTCTTCAGCGGAACCAAGCTTCCGAAAAACAAGTCGTGGCCTACGCGAGCCGTACTCTGTCACATGCTGAGCGAAACTACAGCATCACTGAGCAAGAATGTCTCGCCATCGTGTGGTCCATCCAAAAGTTTCGTCCTTACTTATACGGCCGGCATTTCACAATAGTGACTGACCATCATGCTCTGTGTTGGTTATCGTCTCTCAAAAATTTGTCGGGACACCTTGGCCGTTGGGTACTACGATTGCAAGAGTATGACTACAGCGTCACATATAGGTCGGGCCGAGAGCACCAAGATGCCGACGCTTTGTCCCGTTGCCCGCTCTCGCAAAGCGCCGAAGTGTCCCCTTCCATCTGTTCGTCACCGCCCGCCAAAGTGACCAAACAGACGGCTGCTCCTTCGAAACAGTTAGTTGCCTCGGCGGACCTTCTTTCGTCCACAGATCTCGCCTCGCTCCAACATGCCGATACCTACTGCCGCACAATCATCGATCGGCTCACTGGCTTATCGCGTGCTCCAAACAGCCGCCTAAGACGACAACTTGCCCGCTTCAAGCTTCAAGAGGGAACATTATGTCGGCAAATTTACCATCCTCTCGGTAACCAATGGGTTCCCGTCATTCCTCGCTCACTTCGTCTGGAAGTTCTACAAGCGTTTCATGACGATGCGACAGCTGGCCACTTAGGGTTCCACAAGACCTACGACCGCCTCAGGACTCGCTGCTTTTGGCCTGGCCTCTCCACTTCTGTCGCCAAGTACGTCGCTTCCTGCGCGTCATGCCAGCACCGAAAACGTACCACGTCTCTTCCCGCAGGGCCACTGCAACCACTGCCGTGCCCGTCCACTCCCTTTGAATTTGTGGGCATAGACTTATACGGACCTCTTCCGCTTACGTCAGCCGGTCACCGCTGGATTGTTACTGCCGTAGACCACCTTACTCGCTACGCGGAGACGGCAGCTCTTTCATCTGGTGCTACCTCTGAAGTAGCCGATTTTTTCCTTCGCGCTATTATTTTACGACATGGCGCACCGCGTGTGCTCCTTAGCGACCGTGGCAAGACATTTCTTTCACATGTCCTTGCTGAAGTCTTAAAGGCCTCTAACACTATCCACAAGACCACATCAGCGTATCACCCAGAAACTAATGGTCTGACTGAGCGTTTTCACCGAACTTTGTCCGACATGATCTCTATGTACGTGCAACCAGATCACAAAAACTGGGACACAATACTTCCTTTTGTCACGTTCGCATATAACACTGCCATACAGCGTACAAACGAATTTTAGCCCTTTTTTTCTCGTGTATGGCCGTGTACCGACTTTTGTTCTGGACACCACCTTTTTGTCCACATCTTCCAATCCATCTTCATCTCTCCCGGAAGAGTTCGCCGCTCGCGTCGCCCGCTGCCGTGAAATCGCCCGCGCCAACACTGCTACCATTCAGGACAAGAGAAAAAATCGACATTGATGCGAAGCGTCGAGTTGTTGTGTTCCGCCCAGGCGACGAAGTCCTTTTGTGGACACCTGTTCGTGTACCTGGGCTCTGCGAAAAATTCCTTCACCGGTATCTCGGTCCATACACCGTCCTGGAACGAACATCTGAAGTCAACTATCGCGTTGCTCTTGTCAACGCGGCTTCTGATCGTCGTCGCCGCCACACCGAGATCGCCCACGTCTCTCGACTGAAACGATATATTCGGTGCCCCAACCCTTTCTAACTTGCTGCCCTCTTTCGCGAAGGGGGGGAAAATAGTGTGAGCGCTGACTATGTACTTCATCTTCATCTGCATGACCAAACCATTGTAGTGATCGTCATCGTATGTCACGCGGGCTGGCTCTCTGGCTCGTGCGCCTGGATTAAAGAAGGATAACCTGGTTGCTGCCGTACCGGACGTGGTCTCATAATATATTGAAATGCTTTGCAGCAGTGTCGAATAAAAAACGGCTTTCGAAAACGTTTTGATCCAAACCTTTCGACAAAATGAACTTATAAGCGTGGTGACATCATTTTTACGCCGGAATGCAAATTTTTCTACTCTTGCGAAGCGCACAACAAAACACATCAGAGAAAATAGTGGACAAGCGATGGAACTGCACTTGTCCTGCGTTCTCTCTGGTATGTTTTGTTGCGCACTGTCAGAAATAATTTTGATCCGATTCACCCACACAACGACAATTTGTATAAAATTCTATGCCAAAGATCATTTTCTTTATCATAGTTTAATTAACACAAACTTAACATAAGTTAATTAATTTGCAATCACTTTTCTTGGCATGCATAATCCCGAACGAATAAAAACAAACAAGCATGAGATGGTGAAGACCAGTTGTTTATTGCGCTCGCCCATGTCATCCGTTGCTCAGATTTTCGGTCAGATGTTCAGTTGCCTAGCCGTAGTAGCCATGGCCGTAGCCACCATAGCCACCATAGCCGCCATATCCTCCATAGCCGTGTCCGTAGCCTCCATATCCACCATAGCCGCCGTATCCACCATAGCCGTGGCCGTATCCACCGCATCCGTAGTGTGCTCTCTGGTTGTCATAGTGGTGAGTGATGGCGTGGCTGTATCCTCCATGGCCGTATCCATGACCATAGCCGTGGCCGTAGCCATAGTAGCCAGCGTTGGCAGCAGCCAGCACGACCAGGCCGACGAGGGTGCACAGCTGCGAAAATGGTGATGGCAACAAGCGCGAGTGTCAAGTGGCAACACCTTTAACGTTGTCTTCCTCCAAAGCTAAGCCCCATATTTTGTTGCTAACTGCTATTGAGTTGCTTCTGACTTCGAGTGTCGTCATCAGCATGTTAACACCACTACACTCTGCTTAGTATATATTCTTGAGGCTCACTCAGTCGTTTTCCAGGCGCTCCCCTTCCTGTTTTTTTTTTTTACAATGCCAGGAGCCTTAATAAAGATGCGATCACTCATAGACTTAGCCATTGAAAACTAATAACTGTAGCCGAGTGAGTGTTACTGCTGATGCATCGTTGTGGCTAGTGCATTCATACGAAGTTCACTGATGCATAGAATTGATGCATGACTTTCCAGAATGTTTTATTTACGAAGTGATGAGGCCACTCATCTGAGTGCGCGTTGTATATGCATTTGCAGGGAATTTTAGTTTCCAGCGCACTGATTTCGTCTCGGGTAACCAAAACAGTTATCGCTCTTCACAAGACTACGTCTTCAGTATGTACTCATGAAAGCGTTTGCCTTCTGACCGAGTATTCGATACAAGAAAACAGCGCACCCGTTTAATCAAAGTAGTTGCGCATAACGCGGGCCACCTGTCAAAACGGTTCACTTATGCGCTAATTCATTGCATTGTTCATAGCCTCACAACAAATGGCGTCCCATTGCTTCCTTTTCCCACGTTGCGGCCTACGTAGCCGAACAGTACTTCGAAGGTTTCTTTTTGAAGTGTAATAAATATCTCCATCGTCGTAGCGCAAAATCCACTTCACCATCCAAACATATCACGATGGAAAACTACCGACAATAATCGACAAGTCCAACAAACAAAAAAAGACGAAAGCAGACTACGCTGAGTGTTTCCGAATGTATCCATGTAGCGTAGGCAGACCGAGCGCTGGATTACTCACAATGGTCTTCATATCGGACTGCTACCGGAGTTGCTTTGGGGAGCACTGATGCTCGAAAAGCGATCCGGAGCATTTATATAGTCGGCCACCCGCTAAAGCGAACCAACCACGGCACGGTGACTAACTAAAGAATACTCATCGGATATATCGGCGCATTTCGAAAGGATACCAGTTTTTTTGGAGACACGTAACGAGGTAAACAGAAAAACAAAGTGACAGAAAAACTATGCCGAGTGCACGGTTGGCTTAACCCGCGCCTTCTGCACAGCGAGACACGTCAAGAAAGCGTTCCGAGGAAAACAACGAGTCACTCCAAATGTTGCCGTACTGGCCAAACCTGCAAATCTTTTGTGCCAGGATCGCAGTGCTGGGCTGGCATGCAGAGGACCCGGGTTCGAATTCCTCTGTATATTTGGTATTTTTATTTAGTTAGGCGTTTTTTTTTTCATTTGATGTGGTACGAAAGGCAGCGGACAACTACAGCGCTGCATGTGACTCTTGTTGTGATCTCGTAACATCTATCGCTGTAAAATTGGCCACCGAAAAAGTGGTCAATGAATTCTTTGCCGATTTGTCTATTGTCGGATTATGCTTTTGTCTAATAAAACTATGTGTGACGCTGTAGCAACACGCTTATAGCCTCCCGTGCAGTAAGCTTTGTACGTTCATGAAAGCGCGTGATCTTCCATCATCGTAGCTGCGACATCGTTTTGTCTCATTGCAATCATAAGCGGCGAAAAACTTATAGCACTCATTCTCAGTTTTGACTGACACGATGAGCGGATAGAGTGGTATCGAATTGCACATTCCAATATTGTAAAAAAAACCTTTTCTCATAGTAGGACTGTAAGAAAGTTTTGTCTCTGTTCTCTTTCGGAAATGATAAATTTTGTTGTATATAACAAGTGCTGCTTTACTCATTACATCATTTATGATTACAAATGCTCGCTAATGAGAACCGCTATAAAATTTAACTTAGGCGTAAAGTTCCTACTGACAGTGTCAGTCTGTGTATGTTTTAAATTATATGTGCTTAGTTGTCATTCTGCCATGCAAACACGCAAAGATTGCGATAGAACGTAAACACACAGCAGTAGGAGTGCACAGAAACGAGTGGGGAACAATCTTTTGTACGCCTTAACAGACCGCGAGTATAAGATTTCGGCATCGAAAAGCAAACGCGTTGCCCTTCGTCCTTCTGGTGCCAAGACAGGGCATGATCTCGAAATCTGTCCGCAGGCGCCCCCAACGAAAGGGGCGCTACACTGCATATACCATGATTAAAGCAGGATTAAGTTTACAGTTCAGAGGGGGAGAAAAGAGTCCCTCTAACAAGCCTAACAAGACTTCTTGCCTACGGTACTTGAGTTCACACACAAAATAGCCTATGTCCCTCTTATTAGGGAGTCCACTCAGCTGTACACATTCGAACAAACTTCAGATTCTCCAAATCACAGCAGTTCACTTCAATCAAGGAAAACGTTAGCACATTATTAGTGTCACAGATGCAGAAGCGTTAATGAATCTACAAGCATTGGAAAAAGAAAAGCTCCTGCACATCCTTCTCTATAGAGCAATTATTCGTTGTCATTCTTCGTATGAAAACAAAATGGCCCCATATCTGCATATTAATCTGCAAAGGTCGTCGAAAGACGATAGCGTTGCGTGTGGAGAGGGTGAACGATTTATTTGATGTTCTGCGCAAGAAAATCGGCGAATGGTATTCTGGAGGCGCTGCGTTAGAGTGAAGGCAAACGAGCGCATCGTCACGTCACACGTGAGACATGAGCGCCATCTGGAAGTTTTCTTGAAAAACGAAGCGCGTGGCTCTGAGGCGGGTGTGCGCGCCCGTCTCAGAGGTGATAAGGTGTAGAACACAAGGCGACGGGTAGAGGCCACGACCGTGTCTTCTTAGCAAAGCGTTGGAAACACTCGCCTTTCCGTTCAAGCGTTGCATGGTCAGCACAGCGTGTTAAGCGCTACAGTCCTTAAAATTACTTACGTATGCTACTTCTAGTAAAAGACGCACATGTAGAATATTTACGTGTTGTTATGGTGCCCCAGACATGTGCAATAATTTGTTTTTAATTGACAATCGCACAAGTACGAACGCTGAACCTCGAGCAACATTGGTGGGCGCTGCGGATGGGGTCCGCCGTTTCAAGTACCCTGTGTCATTAGGAGTGGACAGACAAATGAACAGACAGACAGACAGACAGACAGACAGACAGACAGACAGACAGACAGACAGACAGACAGACAGACAGACAGACAGACAGACAGACCAAAATTTTTGCGTCGAAGGTTCCCAAGAAAGACTATCGTCTTCAAAAGGCCATACCGCTATTTTCAATCTCGACTAACACATACAATATGCAGCTCAGGCTCGCACGTACCCTCACAGACTAAGAAGGAGGACCTTCCCTCCTCCTAGTTCCAAGTTTAGTAGCGATCAGTCGGGCACGCTCAGGTTATTGCCGAAGCAAGCATATCTTACCACTAAAGCACTTAATTGGCTTGATCCTTTCTTTCCGCAGTCCTGCACTAAACGCAGAGACCTGTTCTCTTTATCACATATGCTCTGGCTGCTCCCATTCAACGTGGGCTCACGTTTACACATTAAGATGAAGTGGGCCGAGCTCTTCGAATTTTGGATGTCACTCAACTACAGACTGTCCAGGAGGGTCGTGCCAACGCGAAGAGTCACCGCCTCCCTGTTGCGTTCTGGTGGTCTGCTGATCCTCGATGCGTAGGCGGGCGAGTTGACGAGCTTCTTCAGCACACTATTGGTAGATGGTGACCTCCAAATTTTCTTCGTCAGTGACGTTTCGATGCATGGCGTCGATGGTCGCGGCCGGGTTCCTTCCATAATCAAACTTGTAGGGCGTCATCTGCGTCGTCTCCTGCCTGGCCGTGTTGTATGCGAAGGTCCCGTACGGAAGGATGGCGACCCACGTCCTGTGTTCGACGTCGACGTACATGGCCAGCATGTCGGCGATGGTCTTACACGGTCGGTCAATCCATTAATTTGTGGGTGGCGCGTGGTTGTACGGCGGTGGCTTCTCTGGCTGTATCTAATGACTGCCTGAGCCAGGTCTGCAGTAAACGCCTTACCTCTGTCGGTGATGAGAACCTCTGGGGCGCCTTGTCGAAGGACCATGTTCTGAACGAAGAACTTGGCTACCTCAGCCGCACTGCCTTTGGGAAAGGCTCTTGTTTCGGCGTAGCGGGTGAGGCACTCAGTAGCTATGACGATTAACTTATCTTTGCAAGTCGACGTTAGTAATGGCCCCAAGAGGTCCTTCGACGAAGAGTAAGTACTTCACGTTGTGGAGCCGGTCGTGCGCATCGTTTATACGTAGAGAGGATACACGTCCTTTTTCGTGATTTTGTTCACGCGGCAATAATCGACGCAGAGACGTAGGGTTCCATCCTTCTTTTTCAATAACACCACAGGGGTCGCCCACGGACTCTCGGACAGCTTGGTGGTGTCATAGCGTAATATTTCGTCTACTTGTATTTTTACGGCCTCACGATCTCACGTCGAAACTCGGTATGGACTCTGGCGGAGTGGTCGCGCATTCTCCACCGCTATGATTTGATTTTTCGCGACTTCGGTCTGCCACATTTTCAACGAGGACGAAAAAGAATCCTTGTATTTCAGTACAAGGGCTTTGAGCGGTTTTTACTTATGTTTCCAAAGACTCGGATTGGCGTCAAAGCTGGGGGAGGGGCTTGGTTTGTCGGAGCAGGTTCCACAGAATGAGTGAAGGCGACAGTACTGGTGGTTTTCATAGTTTCCTCGATGTATGTGAACGTCGTGCTTTTTGTTCACGAGTTTGTACTCGTTGCTGAAATTCGTGAGCATAACTGTTGCATTGCCTCTCCGCAGCTCGGCGGTTCCTCTTGAGACACAAATATCGCGGTTGACCACCAGGTGCTGAGTGCCTTCAATGACGCCTCCGAAGTCTTCTGGTTCCAGAATGCTGACAGAAATGTGGCAATGTGATGCAGCAATATGCTGAACGATTCTAGGAAAATGGGTCAATATAGTCGTTTTTAGAGCGTAAGACACTGTGAGCTTACAACAAGAGCTGATTTTAGTGGCGATGTCATCCACCCCCACCGGTGTTCGTCACAGCTATCGCATACATGATCAAAAAAAAAAAAGCATGGATGAGGCTTTACTAGAACAAGAGAGCGATAGCCTGGCTGTGCATCGAGGACAAATGGCTTCAATGAGCAAGTGCATTTGCTTTGCCTTAAAGTGGACTTTTCGAACGCCTCATGCTGGCACTTTTCTTTTCGTATTCCTCTTCTAAAAGGTGCATGGTGCCTTAAAAACTTGGGGTAAATATGTGAATCCTGATGGTACGAACAGCGCTGAGGTAAAGCGTGGAACAAAAAAAAAGACCCGTGGCACTATCAAACAAATATCTTGATCGTTGGCGATCAATACATGGATGAGATGTTCAGCGGTTATGCCTGCCTATTTTCATTTTCCTTCCTGTTTCTGGCTGATCTCCATGTTTGTGGCAAATGCAGAAAATAATCAGGTGTTAGTGAGCGCTCACGTTGCCGTATGTTTTCCTTCGCCGTCCTGTCTTTATGTTCGCGCTGTCAGCACTACCTGAAAAAATCATCACATCTCCACGAAGTGAATGATGATGAGTGGCCGAAGAAGCGGGGTCATTTGGTGTTCTTGTAAATCATCCGTGACATAACCACTAGCGCACGTAACGAGCAACAACGGTGTACAGTTATGTACATGCTTCTTGGTTTTACAACTGGTATGTTGTGTTCCGTTGTGAGTTCATATTGCAACCTTCCTTGAGCGAGCACTATTTTATTTTATTATTTGCAACGTGACCTTCTTTGGTGCTGAGCACTATAAGGCCGTAGCCAAAGAGCGGTGGGGTTCACAACCCTCCAAAATTTCTCTATTTTGCTTGCATATATATACGCGCGCACATACAAACGCACGCACGAACATACATTAAATATGATTGAAGCCCCGCCCTCCCGAAAAAGATTTCTGGTGGCCCACGAAATTAGTATCCCTCTTTTCCACAGCAGGAAAGAGCTAGAAGTAACATTTGAAGAATGCTGAGAAACGCCATTGGTGTTTAATCGATCAATATTTCCATGTTAAGTAAGCGCAATTCATATGATCGAAATCTTGTGCGGTAAACCTGCAAGGATTGATCAACTAACCTGATAACGTATTTTGCTCAGCGATGAGTAGTTGGCACCCATTATAGGAGCAAGCTATTAGGATGAAAGTGATTCGTATTTTTTCAGCGAATGCGGCCTAGCACAAAAGAACTCGTATAGAAACTTTTATGGGAATTCACAATCACTTAAACGTTTTTTTGAAATGCTTTGCAGCAGTGTCGAGTAAAAAACGGCTTTCGAAAACGTGTTGATCCAAACCTTTCGACAAAATGAACTTATAAGCGTGGCGACTTCATTTTTACGCCTGCATGTAAATTTTTCTACTCTTGCGCAGCGCACAACAAAACACATCGGAGAAAATAGTGGACAAGCGATGGAACTGCACTTGTCCTGCGTTTTCTCTGGCATGTTTCGTTGCGCACTGTCAGAAATAATTTTGATCCGATTCACCAACACAACAATAATTTGTATAAAATTCTATGCCAAAGATCATTTTCTCTATCATAATCTAATTAACACAAACTTAACATAGTTAATTAAATTGCAATCACTTTTCTTGGAATGCATAATCCCGAACGAATAAAAACAAACAAGCATGAGATGGTGAAGACCAGTTGTTTATTGCGCTCGCCCATGTCGTCCGTTGTTCAGATTTTCGTTCAGATGTTCAGTTGCCTAGCCATAGTAGCCGTGGCCATAGCCACCATAGCCGCCATAGCCGCCATAGCCGTGTCCGTAGCCTCCGTGTCCACCATAGCCGCCGTAACCGCCATAGCCGTGGCCGTATCCGCCGTATCCGTAGTGTGCTCTTTGGTTGTCATAGTGGTGAGTGATGGCGTGGCTGTATCCTCCATGGCCGTATCCATGACCGTAGCCGTGGCCGTAGCCATAGTAGCCAGCGTTGGCAGCAGCCAGCACGACCAGGACGACGAGGGTGTACAGCTGCGAAAATGGTGATGGCAACAAGTGCGAGTCTCAAGTGGCAACGCTTTTAACGTTGTCTTGCTTCAAAGCTAAGCACCATATTTTGTTGCTAACTGCTATTGAGTTGCTTCTGACTTCGAGTGACGTCATCAGCATGGTAATACCACTACACTATGCTTAGCATATATTCTTGAGGCTCACTCAGTCATTTTTCTGGTGCTTCCCTTCCTTTTTTTTAGAATTCCAGGAGCCTTGATAAAGATGCGATCACTCATAGACTTAGCCATTGAAAACTAATAACTGTAGCCGAGTGAGTGTTACTGCTGATGCATCTTGTGGCTAGTGCATTCATACGAAGTTCACTGATACATAGAATTGATGCATGACTTTCCAGAAGGTTTCATTTACGAAGTGATGAGGCCACTCATCTGAGTGCGCGTTGTATATGCATTTGCAGGGAATTTTAGTTTCCAGCACACTGATTTCGTCTCGGGTAACCAAAACAGTTATCGCTCTTCACAAGACTACGTCTTCAGTATGTACTCATGAAAGCGTTTGCCTTCTGACCGAGTATTCGATACAAGAAAACAGCACACGCGTTTAATCAAAGTAGGTGCGCATAACGCGGGCCACCGGTATGAACGGTTCACTTACGCGCTAATTCATTGCATTATTCATAGCCTCACAACAAATGGCGTCCCTCTGCTTCCTTTTCCCACGTTCCGGCCTACGTAGCCGAACAGTGCTTCGATGATTTTTTAAGTGTAATTAATATCTGCATAATCTTAGTGCAAATTGCACTTCGCCATCGAAACTGATAATGACGGAAAAAGTCGACAAAAATGGACAAATCCAAGGAAACAAAGGCGAAGGTAGACGACGCTGAGAATTTCCGCATGTATCCATGTAGCGTAGACAGACCCAGCGCCAGACTACTCACAATGGTCTTCATATCGGACTGCTGCCGGAGTTGCTTTGGGGAGCACTGATTCTCGAAAAGCGATCCGTTGCGTTTATATAGTTGGCCACCCTCTAAAGCGAACCAACCGCGGCACGGTGACGAGTTAAAGGTCACCCATAGGGCATAACGGCTCACGTCGAAAGAATACCAGTTTTCTTGGAGACACGAAAAGAGCTAAACAAAAAAGCAAGGCGACAAAAAAACTATACCGAGCACACGGTTGGCTTAACCCGTGCCTTCTGCACAGCCAGGCACGTCAAGAAAGCGTTCCGAGGAAACAAACGAGCCACTCAAATTGTTGCCGTAATGGCCAAACCGGCGGGCCTCTTATGCCAGGATCGCAGTGCTGGGCTGGCACGCAGGGACCGAATTCGAATCCCACTGTATATTTGGTTTTTTTTTCATTTCAGGTGTTTTTTTTCCTCATTTGAGTGGTACCGAAGGCGGCGGACAACTACAGCGCCGCATGCGACCCTTGTGATCTCGTAAAATCTATCGCTGTAAAATTGGCCGCCGAAAAGGGCTCAATGAATGCTTTGCCGATTTGTCTACTGTCAGATTATGCTTTTGTTCTAATAAAACTATGTGTGACGCTGTAAGAACACGCTTGTCGCTTCCCGCGAAGTTAGCTTTTTACGTTCATAAAAGCACGTGATCTTCTATCATGGAGGGTGCGACTTCGTTTTGTCTCATTTGCC